>BSUD01000005.1:140041272-140078803 GCA_033239045.1 Fagopyrum esculentum
TTTGGCAAGACACAAACACCCGGCTATGTGAATGGTGCCGAGTTACTCATCTTCATGATTGACTTCCCCAAACCTATTATTGCTTTCTAATACTTTCACTTTCAGCCACTTCTCAACTTTTGACTTGCTTTCACCACTTCGCTTGCTTCCAAATTCCCGGATAGGTAAAGGGAGGCAATATGTATATGAGGGGCTAAGCATGATCAAGAAGAAGAAGAAGAAGAAGAATGAATTGCCTTGGTCTTTCCAAGAAGAACGTGAGAGAACTTATGCTGCGGTGTCAACCTTCAAATTCAACATAATTTGGATAAAAATAAAGTATTAAACATGCCAATAATTTCAAACAAAGCATTTAGCAACTTAAACATATCATAAAACATTTCAAACATATAAAGAATTTAAATCCAGTCGGTAAACAGAATCTTCACTGAGATCATATCCAGATAAGTAACACAAAAATCGTTTTCGAAAACTCTCAGTTAACCCACCTCGGTCGAGGTGTTCTTGGTTCAACCGAGGTGTAACACCTCGTTTTGCCAGAACTGTCCCGGTCGAGGTCAAAAAATTTTTTTTAAAACCATTTTTTTTTCGGTTTCGACGTTTTTCTCAATCAAATAACCTGTAAGTATGCATGCAATCTCAGATAAACATATAAATGCAGATAAAGCATGAATATGAAAATATCCGGTAAATAATACATCATAAGTCAAATAAGTCAGATAATACATCAACTACCCCATACTTGAGACACACTGTCCCAGTGGGTGTAAATAAAGTCTGAAAGAAAGGAGGACTCACCGGATAAAGAGCCGAACTGCATAAAAATAAAATAAATAAAATCCTGCAGCTCCTCAGAAGTCCTGATCCGGTGGTGGTGGTGGCATGTACGGGTACAAAGTAGGGTCATAGGGATAGCCCATGACATGCTGGAACTGTAGCTGAGCCATCATGTGCTGATGATGCTGTCGCTCCTGCATCTCCCGGATATCCAAAGAAAGTGCAGCATAAGTGTCGATAACCTGATCTGTCAGACCATCAATCCGGCGGTGTGCTGCTCTGTCCCTAACCCTCTGCCTCCTGCGCCTAGCGGGCCTAACTGGAGAAGTCTCAGCCGGCGCTGGCTCAGTGTCCTCCTCGTCCTCATCAAGATCAATAATGGGAGGCGCGCTCGTCCCAGCTGTATCTGTCCCTGTGTCCATCGGGACGCCGCCTCCTCTCTCATCAACTGTCTCGTCATCATCGTCCTCATCAGCCTCCTCAGCCTCCTCAGTAGCTGCAGCTGCTCCCTCTCTGTAGTCCTCCATCAGCGGGGCCCATGCTGTCTGCCAAAAATGTGGGTCGAAGACCGAAAACTGTGCAGACCATCTGATGCCCTGAGGCGCTGTCCGCTCCCAAGGCATAGCAACGTAGGGTGTAGTCAACCCACGAGGAACAAGAATCCGCCTCGTGATCATCTCCTGCAGACCCAGCGGCTTCGGAGCCGCAACCATGGTACACCTACTCAAATCCATATCCTGATACCTAGCGATATGGGTCACTATACCTCCGCAGCAAATATCACCCTTCCCTTTGGCCTTGATCCTGTGCAGATCCTCTGCCAGCATCAAGCCAAAGTCAGGGTATCCTCCCGTGACCATGCAGTATAGGGAGAAAAGCTCCCCCTGTCGGACCTTCTGGGGCGTCTCAGTACGCGCCAGAAGCATCTCACTGAAAACCCTGTGCACTAGTCTGAAGGATAAATGGTAAATAAGCTTCGCCCTGGAATCACCAGGGCGCCACCTGTCTGCATGACTCGTAATGTGGGCAATCTGACCCCAGAACTCTCTAGCTACAGCTCGGGTCGGGAAATCTACAGCGGTGGGGGTAGGGAAGCCAAAAATATCTCTCCAGTGGGCAAGAGGTACTATGTAGTTCCGGTTCATCAACCGGTACTTCACAGCCCCCTCTGTGGGGAGGTAAGTGAAGGAACTGACGAACTCGAGGGTAGGCTCGAGGTAAGCTGGGGCTCGGATCTCAGAAAACTGATCCAGCCCGACTGTGGCGATCATCCTGCTAAGCTCTCCATCTACATGGAGACAGTCAAAGGCAGAAACGTCCAGAAATCTAGGAGCGATAACTGGACGACTAGAAATGCGGTCATAATCTACCCGGTGTCTCTCATGGATCACCGGGATAGAAGGTCGGGATGAGGAAGAAGAAGGGGAAGGAGAGGATCTATCTCTAAGGGCTAAACGTCGATCTGAACTCATTTTCCCTAATCAATCTGTCAGACCACCTCGGTTGACTGACAAGCCTCAGAAATCACCTCGGTCGAGATGCAGTCCGACTGGACCGAGGCGTAGCAGTGTCGATTTCTATTCTCTGATTTTCAGTTCTTTTCCCCCCAAAATCACTACAATTGCTTCCTAAGGGGTACTTATGCCTTTTCTCAACAGAAACAAGGGCAACCAAAGCCCAAATAGCAGAAAACGAACGAGTTAGGTTTTCGAACGTTTTTACCTCGTTTCGGTCGAATCGCTCAAATTTCTTGCAGATCTGTTGTAGTAATCGACTCCTCTACTCTTTAATCTCGGTTTGGAAGCGGAAATCTTCGAAAACGAGCGAGAAATGAGGGAGCGAGGCGATTCTGTGCCGCGGTCGAAACGAGTAAAAAAAAGTGAAAAGTAATTTTTTCCCCTTTTTATACTGTTACTGGATCTGCTGTCACCTCGGTCGAGATGGTCTCGACTGGACCGAGGTGGTACGGACCGAGGCGGTTCTGCAGAAACCCTAGTCGCCTCGGTTGCTTCAAGAATCAACTCGGTCGAGGTGTTCTGACAGTGACCGAGGTGCCTCTTTCTTCTCAGAATCTCGAACTTCTCCCTTTCCTGGAGTGTTCCTTCCTGTTATCTGTCCAGAACGCCAAAAACAAAGCAAAGCAAAGCAAAGCAAAAACAAAAACTATCTAAACTAGACTAGAAAACGGGAAAGAAAGCAATACCTTGGGTTGCCTCCCAAGAAGCGCTTGATTTAAGGTCGCTAGCTGGACCATACGGCATGTGATTGCTTAATGCACTTCGAACGTCGTGGAGTGCTCATCACATCCATCATAAGAATCTTCCAAAAAGGTTCCGGTTACTAATTTCACCGGCAAATGGTAAGATCTCCCACGTACAAGCTTGTACGGTTTGATTCTCACCGGAATCCTTCTAGACTTCCTGCACTTCAATGGGACATAATCTAGCCTTGCGTCCCATCCTTTCCTTGATCGAGAAAATAGTTTCTCGAGAATCATAGCAGCTTCCCCATCTATAGCTTGGGGATGGTACAGGGTCCTGAGCATGCGAGGGACCCCATACTTGAACAAATAACACTTCGTTGCCTTAGCGGTGAAGCGCTTGTTAACTTCACTCCTTATAATCCAAGGAGCATCTTCCTCCAACAATTTCAAGAGAGATTTCATCTTGATCTTAGGAGGTTCTTTCGGAAGAGACCTCCAACTCTCCGGTGCCTTCCTGAAAAATTCAGAAATATTAATAGGGAATTCAAATGAAGTAGGAGAATGTACCTTGCAAAGCTCTCCAAGGTTTGAGACAAGTTTCATGTTGGGTTGATGATCCACACACGAAATCTCTCTCAGTTCAGCTGGTCTTTCTTCCACCTTGACCACAATCTCAGTAATTTGGCCAAAGTCTTCTGCATCTGCCTCTTCCGGTTCTGCAGGTTCTTCTTTCATCTCGACCGAGGTCACTTCCACCTCGACCGAGGTCTCAACAGTCAGATCGAGATCTTCCACATCTTCTTCCTCAAAAGCTTCAGGAGAAACTTCTGGTTTGACTGGAGGTATGCTCGAAACGTGCAACACTTCCTTATGCTCCTCTTCTGGCTTAGCATAGGATAGGGTGCTTTCCTTGAGCTCCGTCACCTTCTTCATCAACTTCTCCAACCTAGATTCGAGAGAGTCTTCAAGAGGTTGCTCATGAGTCTTTCTAGGGACATTCTTCTCATCCCATATCACAAGTTCACGCTGAATGGCTTCTTCTCTTTCCCATTCATTGTTGAACCAATAGAAGGAGTACTTCTCCTCCAAGTATTCATAATGATCCGCCCTAGCACTTTGTCTTGCTATCCAGGCTGGATCAAACATAGCCATCAGAAATCCTGAAAACTACAAAACTCATAGAAAGAGTAGTTAGTAGCAACAGGGGCAAGTGCCCCGAAAGCAAACCGTACCGGCTCGGTCTAGACCAAGTCCCCGGCAACGGCGCCAAAAACTTGTTCGCTCCAAAAGGTGTGTGCAAGCTTTAAATTTATAACCCTAGACTTAAGCTTAAAACAAGGATGCGAACCCGCAGTGTACGGGTCAATCGTAGTAAAAGCAAGAAAATTCCAGGGGTCGATCACAGGGACTTAGTGAAACAAAGTCCAATACGGTATGCTAGTGTTGACGCTAACCACAAGAGCAAGTAATACAATCAAAGATGAATAAGATGTCGAATAAAGCAAACATGCAATTCTAGGGATTAAAGCATCTAGTTGTGGTTCCAACTCAAGATCTATAGATAAGCGGACAAAGCTGAGGTTTTTGCATGGGGAAGGTGTTTCTAAAGTGGAGTAGATCACCGGGTAAGTCTCACTACACACTAATCCCAAACCGTAACTCCTATTACCGGGTAAGTCTCAAGGAATTAAGATAAAGAACTATTGCCTCAAACTAACACACCATCTAAGGGAATAGAATCAACCTTTACCGGGTAAGTCTCAGGCTAACTCACAAAGATGGGATGGAAGCACACTCAAACCCCAATAAAGGACAAGCCTTTATTACCTACACTTATGATCGTTAGTATACAAACTAAGGAATTACCGGGTAAGTCTCATCCTAAGCTTGCTTTGAACCAGAAAGGTATAATAAGAATAGGATTTGGCAAACTCTAACACATTAACTCTCAGTTAAGGATCGGATAAGCCACCTCGGTCAGCCAGTTCCCACCCCGGCCGAGATGTTCATCGACTGAACGAGATGCTTAGGGTTAAGGTTAAAGACTCGAACTTTCAGGATCCTACTGTGATTAAGATCATTCTATCATTGTTTTTCCCACAACCTTCAGCCAATCACCCTAGAATCACACAAGGAAATTAGCCACTCATCATCATAATGAAAGTATTAAATATATGGGAAGAAGGTGAATATTTGAACAAAGAAGAATTTAATGAAAACACTTCAATAACTGAATCAAATATCACACAAAATCGTTCCTTGGATAATAATCCAACTAGACAAGACAATCAAGGAAAGGAATTGAAGACAATCTTACAAAACCCTCCAAAAAGCTATAAAAAGCTAATCTTCAACTTTCCTTCAACCTTCAAAAAGGTTCTTCGAATCTCCCAAATTGGAGTAGGATGCGGCTGCTGCGCTGATAGCGTGATGTTCTAACTGTAAGCGGATGTTTTTTAGTGTAAGCGGTATTATCGAATTGTGGAAAATCCAATCCTTTTTATAGGAAAAATAAACCTCCAAAGATAATAAATCTTAAGAAGATATTATCCCATAAATATAGGTAAAATATATATTCTGCATATCTCCTTCCTTCTAGAAGCTCAGCCCAAAAATATAAGATCACTTTCCAATTTTAAAAGATCTCAGCCAAGAATAAAATATTCTCGCCGCGTCCTAGGTGTTCGCCTCGGTCGAGTCGGCGTCTCTGGATCGCCTCGGTCGAGATGAATCTCTGGGCAACCGAGGTGACTCATAACTGAATGTAGAATCTCTCAAAACTGGTCCAAAGTAAATCTTCAATCCATGGTTGTGCTTCCTGAATGTAGCTCCAAATGACTCTTGACTCCTTTTGCTCCTTTTTGATGCAAAACGTACCATATTACCTGCAATTACAACGAAACTAGGTGTAGACCTCGATTCTCGCAAAGGTAGATGAAATGGTAGTAAAATCACATAATGTACATACAAACATGCAGATTATGAAAGATAAAACGTCCAAACAAACCCCAAAATATAGACTATAATTCATGCTATCAGTCCATCTCTGTCGGAGACGATAGTCCTCGGTACTCCATGGAGTCTCACAATATGCCTGGTGAACTCCTCTGCTAGACGACTTACCGGCCACGTTTCCTTAATCGGAATGAAACGTGCGGTGTTCGTCAGACGGTCTACTACCACCCAAATGGCATCAAAACCTCTGCTGAGCCTCAATCCAGTGACGAAATCCATAGAAATGTCTTCCCACTTCCAATGTGGTACTGGAAGTGGGTGTAGCTCTCCTCCGGATCTACGATGCTCAATCTTGACCTGTTGACAGGTCGCACACTGGGCTACATATCGGGCCACATCAGGCTTCAAACCACCCCACCAGAAGGAACGTCTCACGTCCCTGTACATCTTACTCGCTCCTGGATGTACGGAGTAAGGGGTAGTATGAGCCTCACCTAGTATCCTCTGCCTCAGCTCACGGTCTGATGGCACACAAACACGGTCCTGTCGTCTCATCACTCCATCGGCACCAATAGTGAATTGAGGTGCCTCATCTCGTGACATCCGGTCTCGGATCCGGGTCAACATCGGACAGGTCTCTTGCTTCTGTCGAATCTCACCCAACAGGTCAGGGAGTAACTCTATGGTGGCTAACTGATGAGCTGTGTCGGGGAACTGGATCTCTATCTCCAACCAAGCTAAGTCTCTCTGTAGCTGTGGCTGTACTGTCAACCGAGCTATCGCCTTCTCCTGAGGCGTCTTCCGACTCAAAGCGTCGGCAACTACATTCGCCTTTCCGGGGTGGTAAAGAATCTCAAGGTCAAAATCCTTGATCAACTCTAGCCACCGCCTCTGGCGGTTATTCAACTCCCGCTGAGTGAATATGTACTTCAGACTCTTATGGTCTGTGAAGATCTGACAGGTCGCTCCATAGAGATAATGACGCCAGATCTTAAGAGCGTGCACTACTGCTGCTAACTCCAGGTCATGAGTGGGGTAGTTCTCTTCATACGTCTTCAGCTGTCGAGACGCATATGCTATAACCTTACCCCTCTGCATCAAGATACACCCAAGCCCAGCTTGGATGCATCACTGTACACTACGAAGTCCTCTGTACCCTCAGGCTGTGCTAAGATCGGAGCAGACGTCAATCTCCTCTTCAGCTCATCAAAACTCTGCTGACACGGCTCAGACCAGACGAACCGAGTAGTCTTCCTTAGGAGGGAAGTAAGTGGTCGGGCGATCAGGGAGAACCCTTCCACAAACCGACGGTAATACCCTGCCAATCCAAGGAAACTGCGAACCTCCTTCACGTTCTTCGGAGGTTGCCAAGAAGACACTGACTCAATCTTCGCCGGGTCGACCTTAATCCCCTCAGCAGTCACTACATGGCCAAGGAATGCCACCTCGGACATCCAGAACTCACACTTGGATAGTTTAGCATATAGCTGACTATCCTGTAGAATCTGCAGCACGGTCCTCAAGTGTCCAGCATGCTCCTCTCGACTTCTAGAGTAAACTAGAATGTCGTCGATGAAGACCACTACAAACTGGTCTAAGAAGTCGATGAAAATCCCATTCATCAACTCCATAAATACTGCTGGCGCATTAGTGAGCCCGAATGGCATCACTACAAACTCATAATGACCATACCTAGTCCGGAATGCCGTCTTAGGTATGTCCTGATCTCTCACCCTCAGCTGGTGATAACCCGATCTCAAATCTATCCTCGAGAACACTGACGCTCCATGCAGCTGGTCCAGCAGATCATCTATGCGAGGTAATGGATACTTATTCTTGATGGTGACCTTGTTCAACTCTCTGTAGTCGATACACAGTCTCATCGATCCATCCTTCTTCCTCACAAACAGCACTGGTGCGCCCCAGGGAGAAACACTAGGGCGTATGAAGCCCTTCTCTGCTAACTCCTCTAACTGCTTCTTCAGCTCAAGCAGCTCTATCGGGGCCATGCGGTACGGGGCCTTCGAGATCGGTCTCGTGCCCGGCTCTAACTCGATGCTAAAGTCCACACTCCTCTGTGGAGGTAGCCCTGGTAAGTCGTCCCTGAAGACCTCTGCAAACTCGCATGCGACTGGTATCTCCTCTACTGTCAGGCTCTTGCGCTCCTTCATGGCATAACACCAGAAGGCCTCGCAACCCTGTGCTATCAATCTGGCTGCCCTCACTGCACTGATGACTGAGCCGGACTTTCCGAGGTCCCAACCTCGGAATATAACTCTGTGGCCCTCCTCCGTGGCAACAGTCACAGTCCTCCTACCAATATCCAAGACGGCTCCATGTCTAGTCATCCAATCTATCCCTAATATCATGTCCTCATGTGCTAGGGGCATGACTAGAATATTTACTAACCAAATCCGGCCTCCCAGGTGAATAGGGCAGTCATAAATCTCTCGAGATCCTCTAACCTTACCCCCATCAGGTAACCCAACCACGAAAGGTACACCCTCTACTGTAGCTAAGGACAACCTATCTACACATGCATCTGATATAAAGGAGTGCGTGGCACCCGTATCAAATAAAACGCGCACAGGTAAGTCATGGATCCAAATAGTACCTGTGGTCGCAGGTGCGGCAGGCTGCTCAGTGTTCCTCAGCTCAAACACTCTCGATGGTCCTCCTCTGGTGTCAGTGGTACTACCACGCCCTCTGCCACGACCTGATTCCTGTGCAGCACTGTATGAAGCAGGATGTCCTGGAGCCCGGTACTGCTGCTGCTGCTGACTCGGAGCTCGGTACTGAGGGGGTCTCTGTACACTCTTCTCAGCACCTGCAGGAGAAGATCCCTGCTGAGAAGAAGCCTTGCCCTGACGGCAGAAAGTAGCCCTGTGTCCCGGCTTCCCACAAGTGAAGCAAGTGACCGGTGGTTTCGGGCCGTCCGGCTTAATGTGATCACGGCCACCACAGTTAAAGCACTGTCGATCTCCACTGGGTGTCCGAACTGTAGAGTGGTAGCTGGACCTCCCCTGAGTCTGTCCTCTACTATAGCCTGCTACTGCTCCACTGCTACCAGCATGTCCTGTCCTCTGCCGCTTATCCGGCCCACTAGACTGTGCTGCTTTCCTAGAAGTTGGTCTATCTCTCTCATAAGCAGAGGCCCTATCCTGATAATCAGACAAGGTCTCACAGCGGAATCCAGCCAGGTAGGATCGGGTACTCTCTCTCAACCTCCTGGAGAAAAGATAAACATGCTGCTCTTCTGGAGGTGCAGACGGTCCAAGCAAAGTCAACTCTTTCTGAAACTTCTTTATGGCTGCAGCAATCGGAACATCCTCGAATCCCGCCTCAATGAAATCCTGGAATCTCTCCCTCCTCAGCGAAACTGGGCAGTACCTGTCTCTAACAATGGTCTTCATCTGCTCCCAGCTGGTGACTCGGCCACGAATGGTACGCCACCATGAATGAGCATCATCTGTGAAGCAGGTCTGTATCAAATCCACCTGTCGGTCCACGGGGCAACGTATTGCCTCCAAAGCAGTCTCAATCTTCCCTATCTAGTGCTCCACCTCTAGCCCTATCTCTCCGCTGAATGAGGGGACCTTCTGAGAGTTGAAAGCCTTCAACCACTCATCCGGTCTCGGTGCTCTGACCCCAGTAGGTGCTCTATCAACATCAGCCCTCCTCTCAGATACAGCCGGCACCTGAGACACTCCCTGTGTCACCTGAGCTGACCTAGCCGGCACTACTGGTGGTACCTGAGTAAGCCTCTCCACTCTGGCAGCTTCCTCCCTGCGCTCAACATAGGCTCTGAACTCTCTATACTCCGATGCTCCAATAGAGACGCGTCCCGACTCAGTAGAACGAGCTCCCTGCGCTCCAGACCTAGCGGTGGTCACAGGCCTGACCTCGGGGCCTACACTCTCAGCTACTTCCTCTACAGCAACCTCTGGTACGCTTGCTGCAGGTGGGTCATCTCGAGGGACTCGTCCTCGACCTCTCCCTAGTGGAGGTCTACCCACACGACCACGCCCTCTAACAGTAGGGGTGCTATCAGCTCGATCCTGTCTGACTGGGGGAAGGGGGGGACGACCCCTACCTCGGCCAGTCACTTGTGCAGCCCTAGTACGTGCCATCTGCACGAATAGTAATAACTACAGTTATAAGCTAGCTAATCTATCATAACAGTACAAGTCCATAATTATTCTAAGATTACCGAGATCCGCAGAGGTAGTGGTGGTCGTCCGTACTTTCTATCCCAACCCGACTCTGTATGCATTTTAAAACCAAAATTTTTCATTGGAAAACTCAGACCCCTTTCGGGTTCTGTTTATTTACTTATACGACCTTTTTTAGAAGATTCAAGTGCCATTGTTGCCAACCTAGAGCTCTGATACCATGTTGTAACACCCCAAATTTTACAACTTAGGGAGTTACTGGTTAGGACCGCACAGTGGGTCCCGACCTTAGTTTGACAACAACTTAACATGATCTTACAACAAGGCACGGATAAGGAAAATCAGAAATCATAAAATAGTTTTTATCAATGCATGAATGTGACCAGATCAACTACAGCCGGAAAAGTAATATATCAAGGTACGAAAGGAAACCATGTTCAACTGCAAAACCCACAAAAGCAAAAACTGCAAAACGTCCTAAAGTACGACACCCCGGCTGACCACTACCATCTGGATCACTCGGCATCTGCTCTAACCTGTGTCAAGTCTAAACAACATATCAACAGTTAGCTAACTATCCAAATATAAGCAAAATGATAACAGCACAAACACAAGCAGAAACAAAATAAACAAACATCATGCTGGCACTCAACCAATTATTATCTATTATTTTAGTGATTCACATTATTCAATTTAAGTTGTGACACGAGAACTATTATTAGTTCTCGCCTCCGTTCCTTATCCAACTGGTGTAGGTCTAGCTGACTTCCTTTGGTAGCATCACTACAAACCATGTGTGGACTAGTCCCGAAAGAAACCCCCAGCGCCCTGCGAGCTACTGAGCGGAATGTCACCGCCCGTTACTCTTAGGCCAAAAATACAGGTCGGTAATTATATATCACAACCTATCTCTCTAACATGTCAATCACACACCACCATCATCATTTATACTCATATTTAGTAGTCAGCTAAGTAAGCCCGAAGGACTTACCTGTTATAACGCTCAACTCTTTAATAACCACTAGCTCTGTAACTGTACCCACTCAGTTGCCTGTTAAAGGCGATAAGTGTATTAGCACACTTTCACGTAGATAGAAGTCTAAAACTTCTAAGATCAAATAAGTATTAAGACGTACTAGTTACATTATTAGTTTTAGGGTAAAATGATCATTTTACCCTTGGTTCCGATTTTCTCGAAGACCCTAAAATTCATGTCCAAACTCCTATTTGAAGTTCTAAAATATATCCTAACTCTTAGAATTTTATTAGGTGCGAAACTGACATTTTTCCTATGTTTCTATTTTCCGGAAGAACCGAAAAAGGTTTAACTTCGGCTCTAAATATAAAATTCTTAACATCTTATAAAGATTTCGAATTAAATATCTAGATCATCTATGAGGTTCTATCTAGCCTTAGAAGAAAGAATTTCTCCAAACTGTTCAGCCGATATTTTTATAATAATTCCCAAAGTCGGTTCCTCACTCTACTTTCCTATACTTAGTCAAATTTTAAGTTTAATAAAACTGCTCAACTACCTAACTTCGGGAGCTCGTAACTTTCAATCCGACCGTTCATTTCTCCCCAAATTTTAATATGATAAACTACATATATCCGTCTACAACATATCCAAAATTCAACGGTGGATCTTTATTCAAACGTTTTATAATTGATCGACAAGATGGCTGTTCGTAACCTAAAAACTGAAGGGATTAAAATAAATTTACAGCAGCCTTTGCCTTCCATTTTATGTAAAAAAAAAATCCCAGCAGCTCCTTAACAGTATGTTATCTATGCTTAGGGCTGAACAACAGCAGCTCACATACATATGGATGACAGTGAAATCGAAAAGAGGAGGAGCCAGCTTACGGAACTGCAGTCCGGCGATAAGGGGTTGGCGTTTCCGGCGGCGAAGGCTTGCGTTCTGGCGGCGATGGGCTGGCTGCGCAAGAAGGCGATTATTGATCCCGGAATCGCAACAGCAGCGGAAGGAAACGGATGGACAGAGGAGGGAGATCAGAAACTCACCGGTCCGACTGGAGGTAGGCAGCGGCGGCGGCGCAGGGGTTCCGGCGGAGGACGGAGGCGTGGACGGTGGCTGGCAGCAGCGGCGATCGACGGCGAGGCCTGCGGTCGCGGTGGTGAGGCGTTGGTTCGATACAAAAATCAAACGGAAACAGAACGGGAGAAGCAATCGGTCGAGGCTGTTACCTATGCAGTGGTTGGCGGTGGTTGAAGGCGGTGAAGGCTGGCTGCACAGGAGCGGCGAAGGCTGGCGGCCCGACTGGTGGTAGACGGCAGCGTCGGCGGCGTGGAAAGCGGAGCAACGTATCCGGCGGCAGCGCAGTTTGTGAGATACGGTGGTTTGCGAGAGAGGGAGTCCGCAGCGATTTCACGAGAGAGATAAGCGGCAGTCATTAGCGTAGGATTAGATTATTAGGTTAATTAAATTAGGTTAAATTTTTGGGCTGAGTATCATGGGCTGGCTGCTTGGGCCCAAATGGAATAATTGAGCAGTTAGCTCCTAAAACAATTTGCGGAACTCGTAACCCGTTAATTGTTGTGCGGAAAATTTATATAATACGGAATTAAATTCCGTATTTATAAATTATAATTATTTTTTATTTTACCAACGTAAAATCATTTTTGGTCATTTAATTTATCATTTTATGTGAATCTAGGTCACATAAAATGATAGAATTAAACTCGTTTTATTTTACTTATTTATTTATTTACGATGGTCTCATCGGACTTTGTTTAACTTTACTTTACTGGAACTTAAAATTTTTGGTTATTACAAGAAATGCCCCGGTCGAGGTCAAATTTTTTTTTTTTCTGTCCAGTTTTGACGTTTTTCTCAATCAAAAAACCTGTATGTATGCATGCAATCTCAGATAAAACCATAGAAGCAAACTGAAGCATAAATATCCGATAATATAGAGTCATACATCACATAAGTCAATCAAATACATAAACACCCCATACTTGGGACACACTGTCCCAGTGGGTCAAAATAAGTCTAAAGAAATAAAATACTCACCGGACATAAAGCTGAGCTGCATAATAAATAAGAAAGAAAATCCTGCAGCTCTCAATAGTCACGATCCGGTGGTGGTGGTGGTGGCACATACGGATACTGAGATGGGTCGAACGGGTAGCCCATGATGTGCTGAAACCGAATCTGAGCCATCATGCGCTAGTAATGCTGTCTCAAAAAGTTTTGTTCCAACATCAAGCCAAAGTCTGGGATCCCTCCAGTCACAATGCAGTAAAGGCTGAAAAGCTCCCCCTGTCTGACATTCTGGGGCGTCTCAGTACGCGGCAAAAGCGTCTCACTGAAAATACGGTGAGCTAATCTAAAAGCTAGGTGAAAAATAATACGCTCCCTGGAGTCTCCAAGGCGCCATCTGTCTGCGTGCTCAACTACATGAGCAATCTGAGCCCAAAACTCCCTAGCTACAGCTCGGGAGGGAAAATCTACAACGGTCGGAGCCGGGAAACCAAAGATGTCTCTCCAGTACTCTAAGGGAACTAAGAAGTTCCGGTTCATCAACCGGTACTTCACAGAACGCTCTGTGGGGAGGTAGGTGAAGGAGCTAATGAACACTAAAGTAGGCTCTAAATAGGCAGGTGCACGGATCTCAGTAAACTAATCTAGCCCTACCATCGAAATCATCTGTCTAAGATCTCCATCCACATGGAGACAGCCAAAAGCTTATACGTCTAGAAAGCGCGGTGCAATCACTGGACGAGCTGCAATACGGTCATAGTCGACCTGGTGTCTCTCGTGGATCACCGGTCTATAAGGTCTAGAGGAAGAAGAAGAAGGGGAAGGGGAGGATCTGTCCCTCAGGACAAGCTGTCTATCTGAACTCATCTCTCAAGAAACTCTGTCAGATCACCTCGGTCGGCGTGAAACAACTCAAGAACACCTCGGCCGAGGCACAGAACGACTGGACCGAGGCGAATAACTGCGCAAACGAATCTCTCAAAAATCCAGTTCTTTTCCCCCAAAATCACTACAACTGGTTCCTATGGGGTACTTAATCTGTTTCTCAGCAAATGCAAGGGCAACCAAAGCCCAATTCGAAGCAAAATAGTGAAAAGAAGAGAGGTTAGGGTTTTTTCGATATTTACCCTGATTCGGTCAATTTAGTTTGTTTTTCTCGCTGATTGACGCTTGCACTAGGATCCTCTATCCTTTCTTTGCAGTTTGGAAGCAAGAATCGTTGAAAACGATCGAAGAATGCGAAGCGAGGCGAGGAAGCTATCGCGGTCGAGGAGAGGGTAAAGAAGAGAGAGAATTTCAGCCCCCCTTTTATACCCTTTTCTGAAACTACTGTCACCTCGGTCGAGGTGGTCTCGACTGGGTATGACAAGAAGGAAATCTTGGCTATGTGTGGATTGAAGACACTTGGAAACCGCTTTTTGTCTAAGGGCCAAATCAAAAGTAACTTCCACCTCCTGCACGGTCTTACCAAAAAAAGCACTCGCCAAAGCGTGTTGACAGTTGTGATACATTTATTTTGAAGGGAAAACGTTACCATTTTTTAAGAAAAAACCAAATTGCGCTTAGGAATATTAGAAGGAGGAGACGAGAGAATAGTTGGGTGACGTCATATGTAGTCGAGAGCCCTCGTTGGGCTTGAGTTCTTGTGATTGCCGAGGAGCACCTCCTCCGCCTTCCATTCAGAAAAACGCTTCTTCAGTTATTAGCGTCACCTTCCACACAAAGGAGTACGATACAAAGTTGGAGGGTGATCCACATTTTGATGACTTTTGAGATGTTAATGTTGTGATGGAGTAGGCACGTGCCAAGCTTGTCGAGGAGCCTCATCACGCGCTTGTTACTCATGACCCTCATCACACATTTATTCCCAAGATAGTCCAGCTCAAGGCAAGTGTTCTTGAGCCTCATCATGCCCCTCCTATCTGTCACAGGTGCTCTGACTATCCTGGATGAGCTATTTTGGTTTTTGTATTTAAATATGATGGTAATATTCTTTTTATTAATTCTTTATGACAAAGTGAACTTCTTGTTAACTTTACAACGATAACCAAACGATCAAGGTCAATAAAAGACTTTTAATCGTTATAAGATGTGTGTAATTGGCCTTGAGATCTCTACGGTGCACTTTCATGGTTTAGTTTGGTCCGATGGAGCGTCCTTATCAACTTAGACTACCTTAAGTTCTTCGGGCTCGATCATTCGCTGATGCATGCATTCGTTGACAAGTGACACCCCGAGACGGATCTTTCACATGTTACGGAGCGAGATGGGCATGACAATTCATGATGTTCAAGTTATTATGGGTTTCTTCGTAGATGGGGATTCATTTCTTACACCGGATGATCAACATTCTAGGACGAGTGGCTAGCTTGTCAACGCGTTTGACTATCCGTCGAGGAGGCCCTTTGGCACTAGACTCAAGTTTATTGCAAGCCTTTGAAGAGGATCGTCGCTCAAATGTTGTATGATCTAGACGCCACTCATGCCACCATTCCATCCACTTACTTGCTATGTTTTATCACGTCGGCTTTGGTAGTTGACAAATCTACTAACAAGCTTTGGTCGTGGTTGAAAGAATTGGTCCGCAATCATGGTGTCATCTATTCATGCATCATTTTAGATAGTATATTCACGCGTTTCACATTTCATTTGATATTTTTTGTATTCGTATAGTATATGATGTGAGCTTGAGACAACAATTGACGAATCTAGATTAGAAGTCCACACAAGCTTAGACCTTGAAATCTCGGTGATGAATTCGGTCGAGATCAATAATCTAGAGGGCGAGATTTACGAAAACTCAAAGAAAGAGAACGTGAGTTGTATGGATGATGGATGAAAAGATTTAAGAAGATGGAATGAAATGAAATTGATGGAAAATATAGGGAAAAAACCAAGACATACTTGCAAGAATCTTGATCAATTGGATCAAAATTCGAACAATGAATTACTTTTACTCTTCCTTCTTCAACCTTACACAAATTTTCAAATTGAGACAAAAACAAGGAAGGACTATAATTGACTAGGAGCACAAATCTTTAAGAAGGTTAACAAACACAAGAACAACCTAGAAAAGAATCACAATGATTCAATGAAAGACTCTTTTTTTTTAATAAGAATGAATAAAACAAAAACTTCATAAACGAAGTAACGAGTATCTCTCAAAATAGGGTTGAATTAGTCCAATGACAAAAGTCAGACCTAGGGCGTGATTTATATCCAAAAATCCTCCAAGTAAAAGAATAAAAATAATACTAAAAATATAAGATAAAAGATACCTTTAGGTAGTCTAGAGCTTTTAAAGTATGAAAATTAAAGTAACTAGAAACTTTAAAAACTTCAATTCGTGTCTTCCACACGTGTGCATGGAATGCATGTCGCCTCCTCTATGTCCTTCATGGTTGGAATTTTCATCAATGTGGCTAAGGAAGACTTAGTCATAAAAAGATCATCAATGGTCTCCTTAGAAGCTAGAGATGTCAACAAGCGAGAAACCTCTTCTTGAATGGCTCTTGCTCTTGATCTAGTGATAGATCCTTACAAGGTAGGACTTGTACATGATGTAGACTCCATGTCCTTCAATACTCTTGCCCTTGATCTAGTGATTGGTCCATGTGTAGTAGGAGTTGTTGGCCTGAGATGGTTCCTCATCAATATAGATATCCTTCATATTGTATATTATGGTGCATTTCTACCAAAATGTCAAAAGACGCACCAAAACACTAAAGTTTGATCTTCCCTAAGGCCAAGAGCTGCATCGGAGTATCATACACGACTGAAAATTGAAGAATCAAGTAGTATATCATAGCCTTGGACCTCTTGATGAAGGCCAACACTTTGAGATTTAGATTTCATTCGATGCTTCAAATCACACGGGGACCACATGGTGGTGAGATGGCTTGGTGACAACACTCAAATTAGCGTCTTTTTCCATCATCATTATATTCCATTTCCTACCTCGTTTGAGATATATAATATATCTTGTTGGCCTATTTCCTTTATATTTGTGTTTTGGAGATCCACATGTTGATTTATGTAATTGCATGCATTCTAGGTATTTGCGGAGTAGAAATGACACATTTATAGCATAATGACCTGATACATACTAAGGATTTCCTTACGGTCAAAGAAGTCAAGGTTAATAATGAAATTATTGAAGCCCGAGAGTGAAGTGATGAACATCAGGGAACGTGCAAAAGTACTCGACTAGTACATAGGTCGCTCGACCTACCATTCCCACTTATGCATTGGACCACGAAATGAACTCCCGTGTTGCAAGGAAGATCCCGGAGCTAGCAATTTTAGACGAAGCCCAAGACTTTGACCCATGAGGTCGCTCGATGGCCTACTCAACCTTCTTGGTTCAACGTCTTATTTTGTTTACCTTTCGTAGTTTAGTTGGGCTGACCTGTCGGCCCGTCATTTTAGTATCGTAAACTTTTTGATTTTACCTTATCTTGTTAGAAGATAATATCGAGGAGATCTAGGGTTTTCAAGTTATCCGTTGACCCTATAAATAAGGTTTTTCACCCATTAGGTTATATCATCTCCTCTTTTGCAATCAATTGAATTATTTTACCGCTTTCATTCCCGAAGGTTTCTTGACGGCATATAGGTCGCACGAGGGCCCTTTGATTCAATCTTCAATAAGATTTGCATTCTATCTTAAGGTACGTGTGGCTAATTCCCCCTCTATTCTAGGGTCTGGTGAGCCCGACTGTATTAATTGATGATGTTGGATTGGTTTTATGTATTGATTTTAGGTATTTGAGTTATAATAATATTATATATTTCTATACTATATATTCTTCGGTGGTTGGATTCGGGTCAAAGTATAGTCCACTTCCCTTCATGATTTGTTCAATGTGAAGATTCGGCAACATCTTGGGTACAAAATTAATGAATGACAACATTGATGTACCACGAGCAATAGATCCTACCACACATGACAATCAAACGAATATGTCTTTTACATAAATGTGACTTACTTTCAATATTGTAGAATTACCAATTGAGATCTATTGTATGCATGTTGGTGATCCTGAATTTGGAATGCTTTATTTGATTGATACGTGTTTCTAGCTTTAAGTCTCTCTTACGATCTTGTCCCAAACTATTTAAAGATTCTCTAACACAAGTCTAGCACCTCTATTTATACTACTCTAAGCATTAAAGATGGGGAAAAAAGGTCTTAAACCATCGCACTAAAGGCTCATAAAATGAAGAGTTGAAACCGTCTAATTTATTACAAAAACAGTTACTCGCACGTGCGGGAACTGGTGGTTGCGGGTGCGGGGTCATAAAATCTAGGGAGGCATTTCAGCTTCAAAGGAGCCGCATATATGAATGGTGTGAAGTGTTGAAACGGCCTCCAACTCTTTGTCTTCTGGCGTTGAAGCACGGGTGCGTCTAACTGATGCCGCAAGTGCGGGGAGATGAAAGGTCGGAGGTGTCGCAACTGGTACCGCATGTGCGGCGATATGAAGCATCAGCCAAACAAAACCAAGGCCGCGGGGCCAGGAGTGATGCCGCGTGTGCGGGTTTGAGGCACGGATGCGGTCTGAATAGCCCGCAGGTGTGTGTTGCAACACAAAGTGTCTTCCTTGATTCTTTTATTCGTTTCCTTCACTTTCTTGACTTGATTCTTTTGCTAAATACTTTGATTTCTTTATTGATGGCTTCCTCAACTGGATTTACATAAATAGAACCACATACAAGCAAAACAACTACAACTACATATTAAAACCATGCTATTGTGATAGAGAATCTACACCTATCAATAGCATATAGGAGGGAACATATCTACTTGTTATTCATTCGTTATTTGCCTTATTTTGAATGTCGGATGCTAGACTATAACTAGTTTGGATTGTTCTCATAACACATTGTATATTCCCAAACATAAATGAATAATATGTGGATTAATCATTCAAATTGAGACCGATAATTAATATGATGACAACTGTACAATCTTGAGATGCTTATCATGCTAGAGTAGAATGGATAGGGCCAAACGGATTGTTATCCTACTTGTGATGTTATTGTCCATATTATGATTATGTTGGACGATATAAACAAATAGCAAACACCGTGTGATGTTTATATTGTCTAAGATGATCATAAGTATTCACAAGCTTAATCAGCTAGTGTGCAAATAGCAAACACCATGTGACACATACTAGTTGATACAAAACCAAATATTGTGACAAAGCCCACCTATATACATGCTACCTTTGTACTTGCTACCTTCATTGATTGAGTACAATATGTTTGAGCATGTTACTAGCTATGGTTTCGGAGTAATAGCACCAAACCTAATGTTTTCTCATACTTGATACTTGGTCTTGTTACTTGCCTACTATTACCCAAAACCCAAAGCATCTGCTTCATCTACCCATTTTGTTTACTTTTACACACTTGAAGAACCTTTCTAATAGAACTTGAAACACTTCAAACTACATATAATTCTTTGGGATTCGACCTTGATGTTATATCATATACTCACTTTGATATGCTTGTGCACACACGACAATATGTGGTTTTAGGGTATCATCTCACCTCACATCAGTATATGTCGTTATTATATAATATAATATAATATAAGTTATTAAGTTGAGTTATTTGAAAATGATCTAGAAGGTATATATACCGTTTTAGGTTGATTCGTCACCTTTCCATTCAAGCAATTTCACAACGTCCAATCATTGACACAAAAAGAGGAGGCAAAGGAAGTTTTCAACATGAATTCATGCAAGGTTTTGCACAAAAAAAAGAAAGAAATAAGTTGCACTATTGTACTCAAGTATTTAGGCTAGTTCCGAGACCTAGTTCACCGGAAGTAACTAAAATCGTTGAAAAACATTAGAGATAGAATTTTCATCGCGTTCAGTAGTTTATCTACCAAGCCACTAGTCTTTCGACCTCCAATTCTTGTATTTCTTTATATTTTTATGTACATAATGGTTTTAAAGAACTCGATATACATTTGAATATATATGATTGTATGCTTTGAATTGTTCAGTAAGGTGACTGGACTAGTTAATTCAATTTTTGTTTCAAATATGGTAACATATAACTTATTTACATTTATGGAAAAATATGGAATTATGTAGTTGACTATGTGTGCACGGGTAAGGGCCTGTTTAACAACCATATATTTGAGATTGATTTTAGATTTTTAATGGAACCCATAAATTAATAACTGTGTTTAGTTTGAGGTCTTTTTAATTGTATTAGATTTTTGTATTGTGTTTTGTAGGATTTGAAAAGGGGATTTCAGAAATCTAATAATTTTAGATTCTATGAGATTAATGATTATTGAAGATAGCTCTACCCTTCACTCCTCCATTTGATGATACATTTGTGAAAACTCAATAGTGGCTTGACCTAGATCTATTGTACAACTCCTCCTCTTCTTCTTCTTCTTCTTCTTCTTCTTCTTCTTCTTCTTCTTCTTCTTCTTCTTCTTCTGTATATAATTAAAGAACACTTCTTCTTCCTCTCTTCTTCTGGATGTGAACCTAGATATGTGAAGACTCAAGAATGGCTTAACCTAGATTTGTGAAGACTCAACAGTGACTTAACCTACATATGTATAAAATTTAACAAATCTTATTCCTCTTTTCTTTTGGATGTGAACCTAGGTTTGTTTTACAATCGTTCTTCTTCCTCTCTTCTTCTGCACAACCAAAACAATGGCGAGTGCTCCTTGTGTTCGGATCTTTATATGACCCTATATCTGTTTAGCTTTCCAATCGACCACCATTTTTGAAGACTCAACAATGACCTCCTAGAAGCTTCTTCTTCTTCCTCTTTTCTTTTGTACAATCGCATATCTATTGTAACATGTTCTTTTTCTTCCTCTTTTATGTACAATCGAAGATATGTCGAAGCAATGGTTGTCCAATAATCTTCTTCTATCTCCGTCTTCTCAAATTTCTCATCCATATATGTCTATGTCTCTCCTTTTTCTCCGGCTTCTTCTTTCTCTGATTTCTCATCTCTAGATGGATTCAAAGCAAGAGCAACGAGACTGTGAGATCTCATCCTGAATCGATTTATCATCAATGGTTATCATGTGACATACACATGGGTTTGAAGGGTGTCTTTTCTCACTTTGCTACTGGTTAGGACCTCACAATGGGTCCCAGCCTTGGTTAACAACAACTTTACTTAGAATCTTACAACAAGGCACAAATGTACATAATTATTTCGAAAAACCTTAAAAGAAATATTTTTATGAATGTCTTACATATGACAACCTTACAATACATATATAAATTAACGTCGTGTATGAAAAAGGAAGACTCCCCCGTCCCCATCTAGTGAGTACGTGGACCCGGCTGACCATCCACTCCGGATCTCTCTGCAATTGTCTATACATGTAAATAATCTAACAACCCACGGACAAACCGTTAGCTAACTATCCAAATATTAGTAGAATAATAATAGCACAATCACACATAGAATAATACTTTAACACTCAACATACTTGCACACAAAGCCACTTATTATCTTATGATTAGGTGACTCACTTCAATACAGTTTAAGGTTGTAGCACGAGACGTCTAAGACTCTTGCCTCCGTTTCTTATCCAGCTAACGAGGTTTGGCATACCTCCCCGTATACAATATGGAATGGTTCGGTATCCTCCCCGCAAACCATGTCTGACCTAGTCCCGAAGATCCTCTTAGTAGCCCTCGGGCTACTGAGCAGAATGCCACCGTCCGTTACTCTTGGGCCAAATAAGGAAAGAAATAATGTGCTCATAAATATATAATCAATTACCATTATCATCACTCATACCAACATCTAGAAGTTAGCTAAGTAAGCCCAAATGGCTTACCTGAATCAAGTCAATATTCTTGATAACTCAAAACCCCGATCCGCCTAATATAAAAGGAAAGTTGATCATAAACATATTCCAACCTCTTAGAAGTTCCAACTTCTAAGATACTAAAGGTTATCTTAACGGAAATTATTAAATTTCCCTTATAAGGGTAAGAAGACGATTTTACCCGTGGGTCCTACAAAACTCTAGAAATATCCTAGAATACTTTCAAACTGTCCCTTGCGACCCAGAATCATAATCTAACACTCACAAGAAAGATCTAACTAAGTTGAAAGAGTTTCCAACTTCTTAACTTGCATAAAAACTCGCTAAGGTCTCACTTTGACTCAACATAAAACACTCGTACAAAAATCCAACAGTTCCAAATCAAATATCTCAACGCCCTATGATATGCACTCTACTCACTAGGACAAAAAAATCTCAAAAAGGATCAGCAACTCTACACAAAGATCTCAAGTTGGCTCTTCAACACAAAATCTCCCATACTAAGCCAAATTTTAACAAAGAAGGCTCTCATTCAGTAGAAGGAGAGAATGGGAAGAAGGTAACGGCTAGGCCCAAAAACTGATCAGTCGGATGGGGTCGCCTGCTGAGGGTAAAAATGGGTTGCCACTTCCCAAGAGGTCACCCATCCTGGAGTTACTCCAAAACGAGCACGCTTAACTCCAAAATTATTTGCCCTCACTCAACCATTGAAAAAGAAGAATTCTTGTTGACATGTGTAGCAATCCATCCATAAGTTAACCATAAATCCCCATACAAATGATGCGAGATGCTAATTTTACAGGGTGTTGCAACTTTTATATATTTGGAAGCAACTAATTGATTAGTATTATATACTTATTATTGTTCAGTTTACAATATATTTTATTGATGCAACTAGATCATCTAAACCGACTAAACATTTTATATGAACATAAATCAATGAAGCTATTTCATTGCTTTTTTATAAAAACGTTTAACGCGTGTGTTTGGTTTATGTATTTCACATATTGTCTTGGTTAATGGAATGCAAGTAATCCGACTAAATTTTGAATTCATAATATTGAAACGATTTAATCACGTAAACATATTTTTGTATATGTAATTAATTACTTTTATTAATCACGCAAACACACCTTTTATTTACACAACTCTACAAGATTTGATGAAATACTATTTCTTCGGAACTTTTTTTAGAGGGTTTTCCGGTAAAATATTTTGAACTCGTATGAGTTTCCTATCATCTATTTTTGAACTCATTACCTAATGTTGGCATGGACAATACACTCCTGAAACAGAGACAATTACAAATAGAGCTAGTGCATTAATATAATAAAGACAATTACAAATTTATTTGGAGATTAGTACAATTTTGATTGATACTAGGCAAATGTTTAATATTCGGCTCAACACATGTGGTTTAAAATTGTTTCACGTTCTTTCAATGTAACTTGGTCTTGCATTCTACGTCACAATCCTTTACACAATCTTTTATATTCCCGATAGACGCACCTGTTTCAAGTAAAAAATACATACAACTTTGGGTTAAAATAATAGAATTTGTTATAATTTCAGTGAAAAGAATTTAATTTATAATTCACAAAGTTTTTGGTTAGAAATAAATCATTATACTGATTTCAAAATTCACTAAAATCATATTTTTTTTAACCTTAGTTAGGATGGTTTTTTTATGTAAACTATATATATATATACATATATATATATATATATATATATATATATATATATATATATATATATATATATATATATATATATATATATCAAAGTAACGATCAATATTAATTAGTATGCCTATTAACAACTTCTTTTAGTTTTTTACTAGTTAGGCCGTTTCATTGTGATTTCAAACATAATTCCACCAAGTAATTAACAAACATTTCATTACAGTATTACCCTTCTACGAAAATATAAAGTTTTAAAAAGATTATACTAATTTTTTTATCAAGTTTTTTTTTGTTAAACAACGTTTATAGCATTATTAAATATGGTATAATTACATAAATTGAGTTATTGACGTAAGAACAAAAGGGAATATACCAGTTTTTAAGTCGATTTCGTCCACCTTGTTCTTCAAGCAATTGGACAAAGCACAATCATCAACACAAATAGAGGATGTTGTAGTGTTTGGTGTTTCATCTTCTTTAATGGAGAGATCAGGAGGCGAAGGAACTTCTCTACATGTTTTCACGCAAGGCAAGTAGCAAGAAATATCGATTTTGCACTGTTGTATGCAAACGACTATACAAGTACCAAGACCTATTCCATTGGAAGTAACTACAAGCATCGACATAATTAGTGAAAACATCCACATCATGCTCAACGATTTTGCTACCCGAGCCATTTTTATCTCAAAATTCTTGTATCGATCTCCTTAAAATTTTGAAATATATTTTGGGTCTAAAGACTTCAACACATGTGAATTTATATGATTGATGTTTTGAATTATTGAATTAGGTGAATGGACTAATTAATTCAATATTTATTTCAAATATGGTAAAATATAACTAATTTATCATTATCTTAAAATATATGGAATCTTGCATTTTGACTATACATGCACGTCTATTTATGGGTATTGATTTAATATGTTATTATGTATTTGGAAGTAAGTAATTATTTGATACTATATATGTAATACTCGAAATATTTTTATTTTGAAATCCCGAACCGAGTTATAATTATCGGAGGAAATGGAGCGTTTCTGGATCTTGGGCCATCTCGTCTTTATTTCTTCTAACCGGTTTGATGGGCCATTTCCTTTCCCTTGGTTCATCAGGCCTGGCGGATCTGGACCGGAGCTGACGGGCCACTGGCTTCTTTCCTTCTTTGATGATAAGGCCCAACCCTTCTCCTTATTTTATTAGCAGGCCGACAGCTCAGCCGGGCCCAACTCTTTTCTTTCTTTGATGACGGGCCCAGCAGAGGGCATGTAATCATATTCAACTTGCCTCCTTCGATTCCTTCGACTCTAGTTGTAATAGACCTCCTCCATTTTCTTCTGTTCGCGAGCAGACAATGCAGATTGTTCTTCTTCAACACCAGTCACGTTCTTAGTCATCTCATTTCCTCCTCAGGTGAGTGCATCCCCTATTCCTTCGTACTCAGTTGCTTCAATCGACCAATCATCCCCGACTAATCTTACCCTCCTTTTCATCTGTCTCTATATTACGGGAAAGGTTCCATCGGTGAACCAGGAAGGACCTCCTCCGACTCCGATCGCCGGCGACTCTGATCTTGTCCCTACTGCAGTCGGTATGTCAGTCTTGCTCTCCTGCAGTTCTTTTCTTGTTGGAGTAGGGGTGGTACGTGTTTACATGGTTTTAATGTTGGTATGTCAACTTTGGAGTTTTGTGTAGTTTTTTGGGTTTAATTCTTTTGGAAACTTATTGCCTAAGTTGAGAGTGCACATATCATAGTATGTGTGGATATTTTTCTCGGGATTTTTAGGGCTTTATAAGAGTGTTTTAAGTTAGGTCATTATGACCCTAGTGAGCTTTTGTTTCAAATTTGAAAGTTGAGAATCTTTCAAAACTTGATAAATATTTCTTGTGAGAGTGAGTCCTTTTATCTTTGAGATTTTTGTGGAAGATATATTTTGAGTCGTTCTAGACTTTTTAGGGTTTTGAGACCTAGGGGTAAATTTATCTTTTTACCCTTAATAAGGGTAAATTGGTAATTTCCTTTAGATGACCTTTGCTAACCTAAGAGTTGGAAACTTCTAAGGTGTCGGATACGTTATTGGTACACGTTTCATGTTATGATCAGACGGTTAAGAGTAGACTCATGCGGAGTCAAGGGATATTGTTGACGGAACTTGACTTGGTTCAAGTAAGTCCACGAACTTACTTAGCTAGCTTATGCGTATTAGTTTGATGTGTATTGGTGGTGTGTGTTAAGTTATGTTAAAACAACAAAATTGGAATAGGACGACCTATGTAATTTGTCTTCCTTATATGTTCATGTGTCTTTACCTTTATTCTAATGCTTAGAATGTTAGCTAACGGCTTATCCGTGTTGTTAGTTCTTCGCAGGTTCATGCAGTTGCAGAGAGATCCGGAGCGGATGGTCAGCTGGGTCCACGTACTCATTTAGATGGGCACGGGGGCGTCTTCAGTTTCTTCACAGGCGTTGTATATTTATCGTTGTCTTGTAAGGCTGACACATAACGTTCATGTAAATATTATTTAACGTTTTCAAATGATTTAAATACGTTTGTGCCTTGTTGTAAGATCCTAGTAAAGTTGTTGCCAAACTAAGGTCGGCTCCCTATTTTTGAGAATTTGTGATGTTACAATATACTTTATGTATTTCTATTTAAAAATAATTTTTTACGCTAATTAGATCAACTAAATATTTTATATCCAAATAAAAAAAAACATGATTTATTGCTTTCTATAACAAAAAAATTTATGTGTGAGTTTTGTTTATATATTGTCTTGATTAGTGGGATTCGATCCAGTGAGGGGTGAGTTGGGGATATTTCAAGATATATGGACAATAAGAATCGAACACTAGACCTTAGGTACATCCTTCTTATTTTCTTGTTCCAGAATTTATGTTGTGAGTTGACTTTGGGAATGAGTTTTGATATTTTAAAGTGATCACCCACCGTTGAATTGTTGATATGTTGTAGGTAGATATATGTAGTTTGATTTATTAAAATTTAAGAACAATCCAACGGTTATAAAGTTCCAAAGTAGGGCTTTACTGCAGTTTTGGAAAGATTGGTGTAATTTTGGCTAAGTTTGGAAACTCTTTACCTTAATGTCAACTTTGGAGTTTTGTGTAGGTTTTTGGTTTAATTCTTTCGGAGTTTTATTGCCTAAGTTGAGAGTGGACATATTATAGTATGTGTCGATATTTTTCTCGGGATTTTTAGGACTTTATAAGAGCGTTTTAAGTTAGGTCAAAGTATGACCCTAGTGAGCTTTTGTTTCAAGTTTGAAAGTTGAGAATCTTGCAAAGCTTGATAAATATTTCTTGTTAGAGTGAATCCTTTTATCTTTGAGGTTTTTGTGGAAAATTTTGAGTCGTTCTAGACTTTCTAGGGTTTGGAGACCCAGGGGTAAATTTGTCTTTTTACCCTTATAAGTGTAAATTGGTAATTTCCTTTAGATGACTTTTGGTAACCTGGAAGTTGGAAAATTCTAAAGTGTCGGATACGTTATTGGTACACGTTTCATGTTATGAACATGCGGTTGAGAGTAGACTCATGTGGAGTCAAAGGATATCGTTGATTGGACTTGACTTGGTTCAAGTAATTCCACGAACTTACTTTGCTAACTTCTGCGTATTAGTTTGATGTCTATTGGTGGTGTGTGTTAAGTTATGTTAAAACAACGAAATCGGAATAGGACGACCTTTGTAATTTGTATTTGGCTCAAGTGTATGATAACGGGCGGTAACATCACTGCCTAACTCTTGCAAGAGCTATGAGGTTCTCTACGACTTGCCCAGGCAGGTAGACGGTTGGATGCATCAAAACCATTCCTTGCTGGTAAACGGGGACAAAGGCGAGTCTCGGGGATTCTTGTGTCACAAACCAAAGTTGAATTAGTAAATGGAATGACGTAAAGAAAAAATAATAAACGGACTTGAGTGTATGCATGTTGTGTGTGTTTGTTTTCCTTATATGTTTATGTGTCTTTACCTTTATTCTAATGCTTAGAATGTTAGCTAACGGTTTATCCGTGTTGTTAGTTCTTCGCAGTTTTATGCAGTTGTAGAAAGATTCGGAGCGGATGGTCAGCCGGGTCCACATACTCATTTAGATGGGGACGGGGCGTCTTCACTTTCTTCACATGCGTTGTATATAATTTATCGTTGTCATGTAGTTGTAAGATCCTAGTAAAGTTGTTGTCAAACTAAGGTCAGGACCCATTGTGAGGTCCTAATTAGTAGCTCCCCGAGTTTTGAGAATTTGGGGTGTTATAATATACTTTATGTATTTCTATTTAAATAATATTTTCTTACGCTAATTAGATCAACTAAATATTTATATCCAAATAAAAAAATGTTTTATTGCTTTCTATAACAAAAATTTTTTTACGTGTGTGTTTTGTTTACGTGTTTCACATATTGTCTTGATGAGTGTAATGCAAGTAATCCGATATAATCTTTAATCCTTAATTTTGATACAATTTAATTAGTTCAAACTATTTCCGTTTACGTAATTAATTATTTTTATTAATTATGAGAGAACTCTGTTTTATTTTACACTACTCCGGAATAATTGGTGAAATACTCATTTTTCCAGAATTTTATTTCTAAAGGTTTTCCGATAAAATCTTTCGAGCTCATAAGAGTTCCCTCTCATTTACTTTCGGTCATAGTACCTAATGTTGACATGGACAACACATTCGTGAAATAGAGCTAGTACTTTAATAGAAACAAGGTAGCTGAAACCAATTTGGAGAGTAATACAATTTCGATTGATAATAAGCATATGTTGATAATTGGTAAGCCATATGCAATTTGATTATATGGCAATTTCATCTTATCAATATGAGTATGCGGTTTTGATCTTGAAGAAGGAAGATCCGTCTAAGGTGACAGATGGCGATATGACATATAGGAGACGAAAATGGAGATTGGTGAAGGATGTTGAATGTATAGAAAAGGTCAAATATTTTAAAACCTCGCAAATAACTTTGATCTTGATTGATCAAAACCCAAGAAATCATGAAATTATTCCTTATACAACATAAGACAAACATGCAATTAAGCCAAAAAAGCAATAGGCTAGTGAATGTTTGGTAGCACCAAATTCTTAGTGAATTGATACACACAAGCCAACTTAAACTATATTAAAAAGACTATCTCTCACTAAATCTCCTCAACTACTTATGCGTAGAACACGAGTAACAAATAACTTTTAAACATCATTTAATTTACTTTTAAGTTGTCGAAAAAATAATTTCATATAAATTAGGGATACAAATAAGAAAGAAAATAACTTAAATCAATAGGCTTAAAATACATAAAAAAGAACGCAATAGTCTAAATAAAGTTAATACTTTTGAAACAAGGATATTTCAAATAATGAAAAATATCCCTCTTCCGCGTGTGCATGCATGTCATGGACGTCCCATATGCCATAATCGAGTTTGACCCGGTTGGTTTGACTCGAGTCGTGGACACTTTAACCTTGATGGCTTCACTTTCCTAAAGATGACTTTCCTTCCTCTTCTAAATTAGAAATATTTCATCTTAACCGTGTTTATTAGGGGTGGGCATAAATCCCGCTTAATCCCGTCCCGTCTCGGTCTCGTCCCGATCCCGTCCCGATCCCGGCGGGATTTGAAAAAAAATGTGTATCCCGTCCCGTCCCGCGAAAAATTTGCAGGACGGAACGCGTGACAAAGACTTGTCATCCCGGTTAATCCCGTCTCGTCCCGCATATATATATATATATATATATATATATATATATATATATATATATATATATATATATATATATATATATATATATAAATACTATTTTTTATATTTTATAAATGTTATAGAGATAAATAATATACATAAATTATAAATTTTTAAATATTATTTTTAAAATATTTTTTATATTCTCAGAATTATTAGATCGATATTTTTTCATCAATCATTCACTCACTTTTTACGACTTATTTGGTTGGATCTAAAATACTAGAGTTTATGCTCTCCCTTGATTTAGTCTATTCGCCGCCTTGCTCGGGTTCGTTCCATCGCCGCCTTTGCTCTAGTCCGTTCCATCGCCCTTGTATTTGTGGACCAGTAAGACACTTTGTTGTAACTTGAATTTGTTTCAATGTATTAACTACTAATGTAGGCGTCATGAATCGATAATTAGGTATCGAGTTTTTTTTCTCCGATCATTTGTGTCTTTAAACATGAGAGAAAACAGATATACATATTGAATATAATCGGTGCATAATTTTTGCGGGATTCGTCCCGTCTCGTTCCGTCCCGTCCCGTCCAACATGGGAAAAGGCCCACGCGGGACGAAGAAAAAAATACATAAATCCCGTCCCGTCCCATGCCCACCCCTACTGTTGATCCTTAGAGTGAGTTTTTTCATTGACAATGTGTTAAGTCTTTGGATGAACCCTCATCACTCAACTCTTTTTCAAAGTATTCGACCATGAATCTTGGCATTTACTCTCCAAACAAGTATAAACTAGTGTATTACCCGCACTTTGTGCGGGTTCAGTTTTAATAAATATTTATTACTTAGAAATTTATATCTATATTCTTATAAAATTAAAATCCGAAAAATGAATTTATAATCATTATTATAATTTATAATTCTCTTTTAAGTATTTATCTCTTCTAATTAATTATATTTTTAAATTGATTTGTTAAGATATGCTTGTTGGTAAAAACAAATTCGTAAAAGCTTAAGAACTATTTTTAAAAATATTTATTTAAATACTTTTACAAAAATTTAGAAATCAATTTCAATTTATATTAACATTTAGAAATCACTTTTTAAAATAATTTTTTAGGCTTCGAGAAACATGGCGTTGACACGTGACAATAGAGGCTTCTGCTTTAATAGATATAAGATAACAATATAATGATCAAGCACATCAAATAATGAGGCAAAGTGTTAGGCATTATAGGGGTTGGTATGTGTATCTTAATCACCCTAGTCTCCTCTCATATCATTCATCAAGCTCACAATCTATCATAGAAACCTTAATAAGCACAAACAACAATCCTAAAGGTTCTATATCCACTTGGAACATATAAGCCTCTAGATGAGGGACAATCCTCAACACCTCCTTTACATGGACCAATCACTAGAGAAACAGTAACAGCATTGAAGGAGAAGGAGTCTACATCATGTTCAAGTTCTATCATGAAAGGATCTATCACTAGATTAAGAGCAAGAACCATTGAAGGAGAGGTTTCTAGCTTATTGGCATCCTTAACTTCTAAGGAGACCATTGATGATCTTTTCATGTATAAGTCTTCCTTAGTCACATTATTGAAAAGTCCAACAAAGGTAGACTTAGAGGAGATGTCATACAAGAGTGAAGATGATCAAGCAAGCAAGGAAAGTGGCTAGTCGAGATTTATGAGAATCTAGTCGAGATTTGCGCCTTGCCTTGTAGAGATTCAAATCAAACTAATCGAGCTTTAAAGTATTTTTATTAATCACTTGTGTGCCTATTTTTAATCTCTTGTATGCCTATTTTTTATTAATCTCTTGCGTCTTGCCTTGTCGAGATTTGCGTCTCTCTCTAATTGCATAAGTGCAAGGTAAGTAAAACTCTCTTCTTAATCTCTTGTGTGCCTATTTTTTCGTATCTCTTTCTCCTATAAATACATTGAGTCTATTTCTTCGGGTATGTTAATTAGTATCTATACTTTATATCATTCTAGTTGAGTCTACATGCTATATTCTTTCTACTTTGTGTCAATTGTGTGAAGAAAACTCCAACAACGGTTTCCTTAACCATCTTTCAACACAAGAGTCTTCATCCAAGCCAAGTTGACATCTTGATTCAACCAAGGAGTGTTCTAGTTGAAGCTAGTCATGAAACTTATAGGAGTATTAATAATCCATCCAAGGCAATTACATCAACAAAGTGTGAGGTTGAGAGAAAACAAGTAAGGAGTCGCACGTTTGTTATTACTTTGCGTGTTTGTGTAGATGTCAAGGACTGCTAGCCCTCAAAGGTCACAAAGAATTAAACCATCGAGTTCGGAACCCATAAACACATTGAGACAACTCATGTCCATAATTTCAACATTGGCTGAACGAATGAATATACTGGAATCTCGCCCCATGACGAATCTCACCCCCAACTTTGCCGAGATTCTAGCCGAGATCTGTTTTTGACATTACGGTTGTTCACGAATCCACCAAGACCACCAGCCCCCGAGTCACCTCAAAAAGTCCCCCAAGGGCCAGGCATGAGACATTCAAATTCATTTTTTAATGCACCTAATATTCCAGAATTTATTGATGATTTTCAAGAATTAGAGGACGATGATGAAGAGGCCGGGCATGTGGAGAGACTATCCTAGACGTAACCATCATCCTAGGAGAGGTCAAGATTTGGAACCATTTAGACCTCACCAAGAGCATGATGTAACTGGAAAATTGAAGGTCAAAATTCCAAGTTTTAAAGGCAATTGTGATCCGGACGCTTTTATGGAACGCGGGACCAAAATTGAACAAATTTGGTGTTGTCATAACTTTAGTGAGCAAAGGAAGATCCAACTAGATATATTGGAATTTCAAGGTTGTATATGCTTTGGTGTGGTGGGATCATCTTGTCAAAGAAAGGAGAAGAACGCTAGATCCGCACATCAACACATGTGTAACAACCATGTTGTTTTTGAGATCCCGCGGTCGCGCCTCGCCTGGGCCGCAACCTTGGTGCTACAGTCGCGGCGAGGTTGGCCCGTGGTCGCGGTTTTGCAGGGTAGGCGGCCAACTTTTGGACGCCAACCTTTCTTCCTTCGCCTTTAAGTTTCCTTTCCCTCCTTTTAAAGGGTTTGTGATACCTTTCCAAAATGGTTCCTCTTCTCCTTACGCTCATTCTCTTCTTCTTCCCTTTTTTTATTTCTTTGATCTTCTTCTAAGATGATATTAAAAGTGATGATGATGAAGGTTGTTGGTTGTTGTGATTGATTTCACAAGTTAGAGATTGTGGTTTCTCCCTTTACAACTGAAATATTGGTGAGCCATCTTCCTTCCGTTCCTTTCTCTTCTTGTCTTCATTCTTTTCCTTGTTTGGCATCCAACAAGTTGAACCTTTTTATTTATGAATCGTTAGGACGTTGGTGTTTGGTTTGGATGATGGATAAAGATAAGTTTGACTTAGGATCTGTAGAAGAGAAGTAGAGATCGCGATGAGCGGATGTCAAAAGAAAAGAAGCTAGGTTCTGGTGGATCGCCGCACCCGCGTCTGCTTGCCGCCACATCCACACTTGGAGTTGAGCTGTCGCACCCACGCCTCACCTTCGTCGCACTCCCGCAATCGCCCCTTGTCACCGCGCTTGCGCCTCCTTGTGGCCTGTTCGCTCCAAACGGTGTGTGCAAGCTTTAAATTTATAACCCTAGACTTAAGCTTACAACAAGGATGCAAACCCGCAGTGTACGGGTCAATCGTAGTAAAAGCAAGGAATTCCAGGGGTCGATCACAGGGACTCGGTGAAACAAAGTCAATAACGGTAAGCTTCGTTAATACTAACCACAAGAGCAATTAACACAATCAAAGATGAATAAGAAGTCAATAAAGCAAATATGCAATTCTAGGGATTAAAGCGTCTAGTTGTGGTTCCAACTCAAGATCTAAAGATAAGCGGACAAAGCTGAGGTTTTTGCGTGGGGAAGGTGTTACTAAAGTGGAGTAGATCACCGGGTAAGTCTCACTACTCACTAATCCAAAACAATAACTCCTATTACCGGGTATGTCTCAAGGAATTAAGATAAAGAACTATAACCTCAAACTAACACACCATCTAAGGGGATAGAATCAACCTTTACCGGGTAAGTCTCAGGCTAACTCACAAAGATGGGATGGAAGCACACTCAAACCCCAATAAAGGATAAACCTTTATTACCTACACTTATGATCGTTGGTACACAAACTAAGGAATTACCGGGTAAGTCTCATCCTAAGCTTGCATTGAACCAGGAAAGGTGTAATAAGAATAGGATTTGGCAAACTCTAACACTTAACTCTCAGTTTAGGATCAGGTAAGTCACCTCGGTCAGCCAAATTCCACCCCGGCCGAGATGTTCATCGACTGAACGAGATGCTCAGGGTTAACGTTAAAGACTCAAACTTTCAGGGTCCTACTGGAATCTAAGATTGTTCTATCATTGTTTTTCCCACAACCTTCAGCCAATCACCCTAGAATCACACAAAGAAATTAGCCACTCATCATCATTATGAAAGTATTAATCAAATATATGGGAAGAAGGTGAATATTTGAACAAGAAGAATTTAATAAAAAAACTTCAATAACTGAATCAAATATCACAACAAAGCGTTCCTTGGATAGAAATCCAACAAGAGAAGACAACAAGGAAGGGAATTAAAGACAATCTTACAAAACCCTCCAAAAGCTATAAAAGCTATGATCTTCAATCTTCCTTCAACCTTCAAAAAGGTTCTTCAAATCTCCCAACTGGAGTATGGCTGCTGCGTGCTATAAACCCTGATCGATGGTATAGCATGCTCTTGGATTTGTGGAAATCCAACCCTTTTTATAGGAAAGTAACCCCTCCAAAGATAAAATATCTTAGAAAGATCTCTTCCCATAAAAATAGGTAAAATATAAGATCTTCTTCCTTCCAGGAGCCAAGTCCAAAAAATATAAGATCACTTTCCAAAGATAAAAGATCTCAGCCAAGAATAAAATATTCTCGCCGCGTCCTAGGTATTCGCCTCGGTTGAGTCGCGTCTCTGGATCACCTCGGTCTAGATGAATCTCTGGTCAACCGAGGTGAGTCACAACTGAATGTGAAATCTCTCAAAACTGGTCCAAAGTGAATCTTTAATCCATGGCTATGCTTCCTGGATGGTTCCTTATGTTCCTCAATGTAGCTCCAATGACTCCATAGCTCCTTTTTGATGCAAAACGTGCCATTTTACCTACGATTACAACAAAACTAGGTGTAGACCTCGATTCTTGCAAAGGTAGATGAAATGGTGATATAATCACATAATATACATACAAACATGCAGATTATGAAAGATAAAACGTCCAAACAAACCCTAAAATATAGACTATAATTCATGCTATCAAAATACCCCATACTTAGCCCTTGTTTGTCCCCAAGCAAGTTCCGCATATAGAAGACAAGATAGAATGGATTAATAGTCAAATCAATGAAAAGTCTTTCAAAAACATTTTTATGGTGTGCAATAATCATAGATCACTCTAAGAGAATACTTCATGGAATTTAAAATCAAAATATGATCAAAACATTTTATAAATATAGAAAAGTTGTTCATCTTTGCATAAAATCATAGAATGCATAATAAGTCATAATTATCAAAATTAATCATGTATAATCCAGTTTAAACCACTAAGTCAATCAACAAGCTCAAGGTCTCAAGGGCTTCCCAAAAGAAAGGTCAAGAAACGTGTAGGGTAGGGATGTATGTAAGGTAATGTGGTGTTGGAATCCGGGAAAAGGATGAACTTCACTTTCACTTTGACTTGCAACATCTTCCACCAATAAGCTTTGCTTATTTCACACTTTTTCTTTTTACTTTACTTTTTGGGATGCATGGACAGAGGTGCACAATAACCGAAGCCTAGGAAATCAGCAATCATCAATTTCTTGAGATGCATCAAACCCTTGATGCACATACCATGACCCGTTAGGAATATCGCTCAATCCGACTTTGGCAAGACACAAACACCCGACTATGTGAACGGTGCCGAGTTACTCATCTTCATGATTGACTTCCCCAAACCTAAAATTACTTTCTAACACTTTCACTTCCAGCCAACTTCTCAACTTCAACTTCACTTGCTTTCACCACTTCGCTTGCTTCCAAATTCCCGGATAGGTAAAGGGAGGCAAAATGTATATGAGGGGTTAAGCATGATCAAGAAGAAGAAGAGAGAAGAATGAATTGCCTTGGTCTTTCCAGGAAGAAAGTGAGAGAACTCATAATGTGGTGTCAACCTTCAAATTCAACATAATTTAGACAAAAACAAAGTATTAAACATGCCAATAATTTCAAACAAAGCATTTAGCAACTTAAACATATTATAAAACCTTTCAAACACATAAAGAATTTAAAACCAGTCAGTAAGCAAGATCTTCACTGAGATCATATCCAGATAAGCACACAAAAATAATTTTCGAAAACTCTCAGTTAACCCACCTCGGTCGAGGTGTTCTTGGGTCAACCGAGGTGAAACGCCTCGTTTGGCCAAGACTGACTCGGTCGAGGTCAAAAAAAAATTTTTAAAACCATTTTTTTTTTCAGTTTCGACGTTTTTCTAAATCAAATAACCTGTAAATATGCATGCAATCTCAGATAAACATATAAATGCAGAAGTGAAGCATAAACATGAAATATCCTATAAAGTGTGAGTCATACATCAAAGTAATCAAATAAGTACATCAAGTCGTCATCAAATAAGTACAACAAATACCCCATACTTGGGACACACTGTCCTAGTGGGTCAATATAAGTCTAAAAATAAGAGTACTCACCGGATAAATAGCTGAACTGCATAAAAATATAATAAAGAAAATCCTGCAGCTCATCAATAGTCTTGATCCGGTGGTGGTGGTGGTGGCACGTACGGATACTGGGTCGGGTCGAATGGATGACCCATGATACTCTCGAACTGAAGCTGGGCCATAATGTGCTGATAATGCTGCCTCTCCTGCATCTCGCGGATATCCAACGACAATGCAGCATATGAATCAATAACCTGATCCATCACGTCATCGATCCGTCTGTGAGCATCTGGATCCCTCACACTGCGCCTCTTGCGTCTAGCAGGTCTAACTGGAGAAGTGGCAGGTGCATCGGCTGGTGCAAGCTCAGTCTCATCATCATCATCATCCAGATCTATAATCGGCGGTGCGCTCGTCCCTGCAGTATCTGTCCCTGTATCCATCGGGACTCCACCATCTCTCTCATCCATTGTATCCTCGTCATTAGCCTCCTCCTCCTCAGATGGGGCAGCTGCCTCCCTATGATCCTCCATCAGTGGAGCCCAAACGGTCTGCCAATAGTGTGGATCGTAAATGGTGAACTGGGCAGACCATCGGATCCCCTGTGGTGTAGTCAGCTCCCACGACATAGCAACGTAGGGTGTAGTCAGTCCTCGGGGAACCAGAATCCTCCGAGTGATCATCTCCTGCAAACCAAGCGGCTTCGGAGCCGCCACCATCATACAAGCACTGAGGTCCATGTCATGAAAAGCAGCTATGTGGGTGACAAGCCCTCCGCAGCAGATGTCTCCCTTCGCTTTGGCCTTGATCTTGTGCAGGTCCTCTGCCAAGATCAAGCCAAAGTCTGGGAAACCCCCAGTAACCATGCAATATAAACTGAAGAGCTCGCCCTGTCGGACCTTCTGGGGCGTCTCAGTACGCGCCAGAAGTGTCTCGCTGAAGATCCGGTGAGCTAACCTAAAGGCTAGGTGGAAGATGACCTTCTCCCTGGAATCTCCAGGGCGCCATCTATCTGCGTGCTCAGCAATATGGGCAATCTGCCCCCAGAACTCCCTAGCTACAGATCGGGAAGGGAAGTCAGTGGCTGTGGGCTCAGGAAAGCCGAAGATCTCTCTCCAAATCTCGGGTGGCACTAAGAAGTTCCGGTTTATCAACCGGTACTTCACAGACTGCTCTGTGGGAAGGTAGGTGAAGGAGCTAACGAACTCTAGGGTCGGCTCCAAGTAGGCTGGGGCTCGGATCTCAGTAAACTGATCCAGCCCAACTGTAGTAATCATCCTCCTAAGGTCTCCATCTACCCCTAGGCAATCAAAAGCGGACACGTCCAGGAAACGTGGTGCAATCACTGGACGGCTAGCTATACGCTCATAATCTACCCGATGTCTCTCGTGGATCACCGGGCGGTAAG
>BSUD01000005.1:140079243-140094080 GCA_033239045.1 Fagopyrum esculentum
GCTCAGGAAAGCCGAAGATCTCTCTCCAAATCTCGGGTGGCACTAAGAAGTTCCGGTTTATCAACCGGTACTTCACAGACTGCTCTGTGGGAAGGTAGGTGAAGGAGCTAACGAACTCTAGGGTCGGCTCCAAGTAGGCTGGGGCTCGGATCTCAGTAAACTGATCCAGCCCAACTGTAGTAATCATCCTCCTAAGGTCTCCATCTACCCCTAGGCAATCAAAAGCGGACACGTCCAGGAAACGTGGTGCAATCACTGGACGGCTAGCTATACGCTCATAATCTACCCGATGTCTCTCGTGGATCACCGGGCGGTAAGGTCGGGAAGAAGAGGAAGAAGGGGAAGGAGAGGATCTATCCCTAATGGCAAGTAATCTGTCAGAACTCATCTTCAAAAATATCTTATTGTCAGGTCACCTCGGTTACTGACAACTCTCAGGAATCACCTCGGTCGAGGTGCAGTTCGACTGGACCGAGGCAGAGACAGTTCGCGATTCAACTCTCAGAAATCCAGTTCTTTTCCCCCCAAAATCACTACAATTGCTTCCTATGGGGTACTTAAGCCTTTTCTCAACAGATGCAAGGGCAACCAAAGCCCAAATCGAAGCGAATGAACGAGTTAGGGTTTCGACTAGTTTTACCTCGTTTCGGCCGATTCGTTCGATTTCTTCGCAGATCTGTACTTGCAATGGGATCCTCTATGCCTTAATCGCAGTTTGGAAGCGGAAATCTTCGAAAACAAGCAAGAATCGATGAAGCGAGGTGGGAGAGCGCCGCAGTCGAGTCGAAATGGGTAAAAAGTGAAAAAAGAAAATTTTCCCCCTTTTATACTGTTTCTGGAACTGCTGTCACCTCGGTCGAGATGGTCTCGACTGGACCGAGGTGGTACAGTCGAGACTTAAGCTTAAAACAAGGATGCGAACCCGTAGTGTACGGGTCAATCGTAGTAAAAGCAAGGAATTCCAGGGGTCGATCACAAGGACTCGGTGAAACAAAGTCAATAACGGTAAGCTTCGTGAATACTAACCACAAGAGCAATTAACACAATCAAAGATGAATAAGAAGTCAATAAAGCAAATATGCAATTCTAGGGATTAAAGCGTCTAGTTGTGGTTCCAACTCAAGATCTAAAGATAAGCGGACAAAGCTGAGGTTTTTGAGTGGGGAAGGTGTTACTAAAGTGGAGTAGATCACTGGGTAAGTCTCACTACTCACTAATCCAAAACCATAACTCCTATTACCGGGTAAGTCTCAAGGAATTAAGATAAAGAACTATAACCTCAAACTAACACACCATCTAAGGGGATAGAATCAACCTTTACCGGGTAAGTCTCAGGCTAACTCACAAAGATGGGATGGAAGCACACTCAAACCCCAATAAAGGATAAACCTTTATTACCTACACTTATGATCGTTGGTACACAAACTAAGGAATTACCAGGTAAGTCTCATCCTAAGCTTGCATTGAACCAGAAAAGGTGTAATAAGAATAGGATTTGGCAAACTCTAACACTTAACTCTCAGTTTAGGATCAGGTAAGTCACCTCGGTCAGCCAAATTCCACCCCGGCCGAGATGTTCATCGACTGAACGAGATGCTCAGGGTTAACGTTAAAGACTCGAACTTTCAGGGTCCTACTGGAATCTAAGATTGTTCTATCATTGTTTTTCCCACAACCTTCAGCCAATCACCCTAGAATCACACAAAGAAATTAGTCACTCATCATCATTATGAAAGTATTAATCAAATATATGGGAAGAAGGTGAATATTTGAACAAGAAGAATTTAATAAAAAAACTTCAATAACTGAATCAAATATCACAACAAAGCGTTCCTTGGATAGAAATCCAACAAGAGAAGACAACAAGGAAGGGAATTAAAGACAATCTTACAAAACCCTCCAAAAGCTATAAAAGCTATGATCTTCAATCTTCCTTCAACCTTCAAAAAGGTTCTTCAAATCTCCCAACTGGAGTATGGCTGCTGCGTGCTATAAACCCTGATCGATGGTATAGCATGCTCTTGGATTTGTGGAAATCCAACCCTTTTTATAGGAAAGTAACCCCTCCAAAGATAAAATATCTTAGAAAGATCTCTTCCCATAAAAATAGGTAAAATATAAGATCTTCTTCCTTCTAGGAGCCAAGCCCAAAAAATATAAGATCACTTTCCAAAGATAAAAGATCTCAGCCAAGAATAAAATATTCTCACCGCGTCCTAGGTATTCGCCTCGGTCGAGTCGCGTCTCTGGATCACCTCGGTCGAGATGAATCTCTGGTCAACCGAGGTGAGTCACAACTGAATGTGAAATCTCCCAAAACTAGTCCAAAGTGAATCTTTAATCCATGGCTATGCTTCCTGGATGGTTCCTTATGTTCCTCAATGTAGCTCCAATGACTCCATAGCTCCTTTTTTATGCAAAACGTGCCATTTTACCTACGATTACAACAAAACTAAGTGTAGACCTCGATTCTCGCAAAGGTAGATGAAATGGTGATATAATCACATAATATACATACAAACATGCAGATTATGAAAGATAAAACGTCCAAACAAACCCCAAAATATAGACTATAATTCATGCTATCATGGCCGCACCCACGCATTGCTCAGGACATACCAAGTCCTTTGGTATGCATTTCCTTCCTCTTGAGTTATGGCTTCCTTGTATAAGCATGCTAGGTTGGATATGTATGAGGATGGGTTTATTATGTTAGAATGCCTTGAGAGGCTTTGAGGATTTGATGAGTATATTGAGGATGGTTATGATATGTATGTTCTTGTGAGAGTTTGTGAGGCTAGAAGTTAGAATCTTTTAGCATGTGATTCGATGGTTGATATGTGTGCCTTGATTTATCAGGCGTGGTGTATATTCCTGCGGGAATTTGAGAGTTGATCGATTAAGGTATTACCTTGTAACAGGTAAGTCCCTTGGGCTTACTTAGCTACCTTCATGTGTTGGTTTGGATGTAATAGTGGGGTGTGTTTATAAGTTTATAACTATAAACCGGAATAGGATGACCATATGTGTTTAATGGCCCAAGTGTATTATAATCGAGAGAGAGAGAGAGAGAGAGAGAGAGAGACCGGTTCCGGTGAGGAGCACCCTTATGGATAGGAATGAGGAGAGTTAGGATGGTCACATGTGGCATGTCACGTCACCGTTTTTTTTTTGAAAAAATAATATGGGAAAAAAAATCTGGAAAGAAAAAAAAAAAGGTGATGTGGAATGCCATGTGTCACCACAAAAAAAAAAGAATAGTTAGTAATAAAAAATATGGTGTTCATGGTTGTAAAAAAAACGTTGTTCATATTTTTACAAGTATGTGTTCATAATTCTTACAACTATGGTGTTCATGGATTTTAAAGTAAGTGTTTATGATTTTTAAAGTAAGTGATCATGGTTTTTAAAGTAAGTATTCATATTTATTAATAAGTGCTCATTTTTTCCCAACACTAAGTGTTCATGTTTTAACACTAAATGTTCATTTTTTGTATTTTTGTAAAAAATTTCTTTTTGTTTCAAATCGTATAAAAAAATATGATGTTCATTATTTTACAAGTGTGTGTTCATAATTTTAAGAGTAAGTGTTCATATTTTTCAAAGTAAGTGTTCATAATTTTATTAATGATTGTTCTTTTTTTTGTTATAGGCAGTGTTCATATTTTTATTACTAACCGTTCATTTTATGGTGATGCCACGTGACATCACCACGGCTCTCCTAATTCCTCGCAGGTACACAGGGACAGATGCGAGGGTTGGAGGATCCTCGTATTACAATATAAATTGAATTAGTAAATGAATCACTTAAAGGAAAGATAATAAATGGGCATGTTTGTGAGCATGCTTGTGTGGTATCTTGCTTATGTGTTATGTGTGTTATTACCGTTATTCTAATATATGGATTGTTAGCTAACGGTTCATACCATGTTGTAGATGCCTTGTAAGTTAGGAGGACTACAAAGTAATCTGGCAGGAGTGATTAGCCAAGGGTTTCCGTACATGATAGGATGGTTTTGGGTGTTGGGATGTATTGATACATATTGCACAGTTTTGATACTCGGCTGTGTGTTTTGTATGTATTTTGATTTATGATATTTCCGTTTTATCGATGTTGGTTTTATAAATTTATTTGTGTCTTATTACAAGATTTAGTGAACTTGTTGTCTAGTCCGTAACATTCCGAGTCCTATGGATTTGGGGTGTTACAACATGGGAGCAAATAAATGCTTTGATGAGAGCTAAATTGGTGCCTCAACACCATGCTAGAGAGTTAAGGCATCGACTAGAGAACTTCAAACAAGGATCTATGAGTACGGAGGAAACTTATACCTCTATGCAAATGACAATGGTGAAAGTCAATGTCATAGAGGATGAGGAGACAAGAATGACTCGTTATTTACGTATTTGGCATCCATCTTTGGCAAATGAAATTGACTTATATCCTTATGCTACTATGACAGATTTGTTGCATTTTACCCTCAAAGTGGAAAAGAAGACCAAAGGAAGGAGCCAAGCAAATAAATCTAATTTAGGACCTACAAATTCATGGAAACTTCAAGCTAGTCGATTCCAAGGCCGAGATAATTCGAATGCCAAGGTCAAGAAAAAGGAGCAAGTCGTAGACCCTAATGCTTCAAGGAAAACCTCGGCATCCCATTCTTTATCTCAACCCTTGAATGAGCCTTCAAGTGATCCTAAAGGGAGTACTTCTAACTCTACTTTACGTTCTAGAGATATTGTATGCTTTAAATGTCAAGGTAGATGTCATTATATGAGAGATTGTCCTAATAAAAAGGTTTTATTCATTAAACAATTTGGACAATATGAAAGCGAGGAAGAGCATGATCATGCCAATACCCACCTTAATTTATTGCATGAATTAATATGGTAGTGATAGTGATGAAGGCATTGAGTTTTAGCATGGAGAATCATTGATTGCTAGGAGAACATTGCATGCTAAGATAGCTCCATGTGAGGATAATCAACGGAGAATTTCATACTAGATGCCTTGTTAAAAGGAAGGTGTGTTACATGATTATTGATGAAGGTAGTTGTTGCAATATTGTTATTGTTGACTTGATAAATAAATTATAAATTACTAAATTTTATCATCCTTAGACCATATAAGTTACATTAGATGAATGTTTGTGGTGAATTGAAGGTAAATTAACAAGCTAAAGTTACCAGCACTTTAGGTAGCTACGAGGATACCATTACTTGTGATGTTGTGCCCGTGCAAGCATGTCATATTCTATTAGGACTCCCATGAAAAATTTTATAGAAGAGTTACGCATGATGGGTATACTAATAGACATTTGTTTGAGTAAGGATCAAACATTAACTTTAAAACCTATGGCGTCTTAACAAATTGCGGAATGCTATGAGAAAAAAGAAGGACAAAAGCAAGGAGCAAGAGTTTGACAAGGAAAGGAACGAGAAACTCAATCCAGGGAAGAACCCTCGCCCCAGTCTGGAAGAATCTTGCCTGAGATCGGACAAATCTCACCCTAGTGAAGAGATTCCTCGCCCCAGTGCAACTACAACTCGCACTAGTCCAGAATCTCACCCCAGTCTAAGAGAGTCCTTTTAGCATTTAAACAAGAACACCTTTATGATTATACCCCTTTGGATGTCATTCTCACGAGCCTAAGTAAAAGTCTTGTGACTTTAAGTGATGAAGTTAAGGTTACCTTACCTCAAAGCATCCTAAAGCTTTTAGATGAGTTTTGTGTTGTGTTTCCGGATGAGATTCTAACATGACTTCCACCTTTTCGAGGTATTGAACATCAAATTGACTTCATTCCAGGTGCTACACTTCCTAATCGTCCAACTTATAGGTTGAATCCTCAAGAAAGTCAAGAGATTCAAGATCAAGTTCAAGAGCTTTAATATAAAGGCTATGTGAGAGAAAGCTTGAGTCCATGTGTTGTTCCCGTCCTTTTGGTGCCTAAGAAGGATAATACATGGAGGATGTGTTTTAACTGTAGAGCAATTAATGACATCACTATCAAGTATCGTCATCTCATCCCCAAACTGGGGGATATGCTAGATGAACTTAGTGGATCCACCTTGTTCTCGAAAATTGATATTAAGAGTGGATATTATCAAATCAGAATGCGGGAAGGAGATGAATGGAAGACGGCATTCAAGACTAAGTTTAGTCTTTATGAGTGGTTGATTGTGCCTTTTGGCTTGACTAGTACACATAGCACATTCATGAGATTAATGATGTAACATCCAATTTTTAGGTGTCACCGCCTCTACAGTGACAACAGCCGCTCCAGCGGCAAGCTGTGCCTGTCACCGCCCCCGTGGTGATAGGGAGCCGCCCCTGCAATAGGGCGATCCGCCCCTGCGGATTTTCCACAGATCGCGCCCGATTTGTTTTCGTTTGTTTTATCTTCCTTCCATAGATAGAAGATCCAATCTTCTATCTTATGGATCGGCCTTCCTATCTTATTCCTAACCCTAAAACGTCTTTCCTTCTATCTTTCCACCCCTTTACTACATAATCTCGCCTTCTTTATGTTTTTCCTGCTTCTTGCATATGTTTCTTCAATGCTAAGAGCTGCAGTCGTCGCCCTTGCTTCATGTGATCCTAATGAGCGTGTAAGTTCATCTTTCTTTGTTTCTTCCTCACGTTCATGTGTTGTTGCATGCCGTTCCCTTCTGTTTTGTTTTCTCCTTTCGTTCTTCCTTTTCTTCTTCTCCAAAAATCAAGCTTGAACCTTGATTCTTGTTGGCCTTCCCGTTGTTAATATGTTGATATTCACATGCTCCCTTGGTTTAGTCTTGACATATTTGGATCAAGGAATCGAGCCTTGGTACCTTGGTTGTGAGTAGATATCAGAATGAAGCCCGACGCCACCTTCTGAGCGTAAACCACCCCCGTGCCTGCACAGAGCCGCCCCAACGGATCTCTCACGTAGCCACCCCTGTGCCTCGCCCAGTTGCCCTTGCGGTTTCCTCTACAGTCTCCCCGTCTTTGGTGAGCTACTTCTTTCCTTAATTTCCTCGTTCCTCCCTTGGTTTGTTGTAGATATTGTTACCCCTTGAGAGTGTTGTAAGACTAAGGTCGATCCCTTAACATGTAGAGATCTCTTAGAGATCATTGAGACTAGAAGTTATAGACTTCTAGCAACCGATTTGTTCCTGATTCGTGATGCCTTGTGTGAACAAGTTTTCCTTGCTCCTTTGTTGAGGGAAACTGAGTGTATGATAAAAGGCTTTTCTCGGTCCTTCCTTGGTTTATTGTTTGTGTTGTCGTTATTGTTGTTAACGGATAACCAGATAGGAATCACCTTTGATAACCGTAGTTGGCCCAAGTATATGATAATCGGGCGGTGATCACTTGTCCAATTCTTCAAGAGACTAGAATGTGCTCTTGTAACCCAGGCCCGTAGGTAACGGATAGTACTGATTTATTTTTGTTGGTAGACGGAAGCGGAGGTGAGTTTCGGGAGATTCTCATGTGACAAAAGATGTTGAATTAGTAATGAATAACTTAATGAAAGATGATAACCGGTTGAGTGCGAGCATGCTATATGTTTACTTTATCTTATGTGTGTTTGTGCCCTTACGTTCTTTCTGATATCTAGAATGTTAGCTAGCGGTTTATACCGATGTTGTAGATGCCTTGCAGTATAGGTCTTGTTGAGTGATCCGGACGGTGTGGTCTGCCGGGATTCCCGTACATTATAGGATGGGATCGGGTTTATGTTTCAGTTGTTGTTTCCCCTTTTGTTTTGAACTCGGCTGCGAGTCTTTTACGCTTTCCTTTGTTTAAACTTTTGGTTTTATATTGAGTTTTGATTTTCATTGTTTGTGCCTTGTTGTAAGATCCGTTGTATCGTTGCTACTCTGAGGGTCGGGACCCATTATGAGGTCCTAGCTCGTAACGCTTCGAGTTCCCAGAACTTGGGGTGTTACAATAATCATGTGCTACATCACTACATTGGAAAATGTGTGGATGTTTTCTTTGATGACATCCTCATTTATAGTAGATCACTTGAGGAGCATGAAGAGGACTTAAGGGAAGTACTATTAACTCATAGAAATGAATCTTTATATGCTAATGTTAAGAAATATGAGTTTAGCACTAATCAAGTTATTTTCCTTAGTTTTATAGTGAGTACAAGAGGTCTAGAAGTGGATGAAGAGAAGATTAAGGCAATCCAAGAGTGGTCTACACCCACATCGATCGGACACGTTCGAAAATTTCATGGGTTAGCTACCTTCTACATATATTTTGTACGAGATTTTAGCACTATAGTATCCCCCTCACGTCTTTAATAAAAAAGAAAGTGCAATTCGAGTGGAAAGATGCTCATGAGAAGGCTTTTAAGGAATTGAAGTGGCGGTTGTCCCATGCACCTCTTCTAGCACTTCCGGACTCACTAAACCGTTTGAAGCCGAGTGTGATGCATCCGGAATTGGCATTGGACGAGTACTCGCTGCCTTGTGTGTTTATAGGTGTTTTAGGTCTCAAATAGAGCTTAAAATAACATATTCAACATCCAACCATCTCAATGAGCAATCATCACATCATCATCTACCTCATTGGAGCAAGCATGGACATTTACATGAAGTCATTGGAGAAAAGGAAATCCCAAGTATGTACCATCTGGTGAAGCCTAACTCGAGCTAAGAGGAAGGTTAAAGTCGAGCTAAGAAGCATTGAAAGTAGATTTGTCAACGTAATTCGAGTGAAAATCATCACTCGAGCAAAGAAGAGAAGCCACTCTACCTAAGAAGACTCAAGTGCAACAAAGTCCAACGTAGAACATCAAGCTCGAGCAATACAAGAATAGTCGAGGTAAGAAGTCATTATGCACAAAGTTTCAAGATTTCTTGAGTTTTCAACATCAAAGAGAAACGACAATTCAGGTAATTTTTTTTTCAATTTGTACTCTTAATGTGTAGGTTTCTACTCTTCATATTTAGGGTTGGTTACCTTTGATTTTGTGTTTTAAATCAAATTTATTCGATTCATTGTCGTGTTTGATAGTTTTGATTGCGAAAATGCATGTATATACATATGTTGAGTTGGTCTAAGTACTCCAATTGCATAATCTATATGCTCCTTCTAATGTGCACACAAAGTGTTCAACAAAATGTCTAATGGAAAAGCAGTGTTTCACACAAACCCTTTTACTAGGTTTAAGGTTTGATTTCTCCTATCTAAGAGTTAGTTACCACTTTTCAATATCATTGTACATTATTTAGATTGTATTTTATATTATTTTTTCAAATACACTTGCTTTTTTCCTACAAACAAGAGGGAAGAAACCAAAATTGATAAAAGATTTTGAGTCCGATGAGGATTTTTTTGAACATGAGGATAATGTGGGCTCTTCAACTGAAGAGGAGTTAGAACTTGATAATGATGAAGAAAACTTTGATGATGATGTTCAGAAAAAGAAAAAAAAGGCCATACAAGGAAATTAAGAAGAAATTTAAGAAGAATTTTGAAACACCCAAGTTTTGGAAACTCGAAGCGATACGGGCTAGGACCTCACAATAGGTTCCGACCCTCAGAGTAGCAACAATAACATCAGATCTTACAACAAGGCACAAATAAATAAAAACCAAAACTTATATAAAACCAAAGGTTATAACAAAGGAAATCGTAAAAGACTCGTAGCCGAGTTCAAAACAAACTGAAAGAACAATAACTGAAATATAAACCCTATCCCGTCCTATAATATACGAGAACCCTAGCTGACCACCCTGTCCGGATCACTCAACAACACTTATATCTTGCAAGACATCTACAACATCGGTATAAACCGTTAGCTAACATTTGAGATATCATAAAGACGGTAAAGACACAAACACACATAAGGTAACATAAACATATAGCATGCTCGCACTCAACAGGTTATTATCTTTCATTAAGTTAAACCCTTTACTAATTCTTCTTATGTTGTCATATGAGAATCGCTACGATCTCACCACTGTCCCCTTTCACCAACAGGAATAGAGTGGATGCATCCATCCGTTATCTGTTGGACTGGTCGCAAGAGCACCTCCCAGTTTCCCCATTTTGAACTGGGCAAGCGGTCACCTCCCGGTTATAATACACTTGGGTCAATTACGGTATCAAAGGTCAATCCTATTCCAATTATCCGTTATAAAAACAAACAACTCACAAACAAATCAATACAATCAATCTAATATACGGAATGCAGCTAAGTAAGTTCAAGGGACTTACCTCACTCAAAGGTAACATAAGGGTCAGCGAACAACTAAGTTTGCCGAAGGAAAGAAGGAAGGAAAGTCTATTTAACAAGGCAACTCGAATCAGAACGAAACGATTGCTAGAAGTCTATAACTTCTAGTCTCTATGATCTCTAAGAGATCTCCACAAGGTAGGGTCACAAATCCTAGTCTTAAAAATTCCCAAGGGTCAACAACATCAACAAAACATAGAGAAAGGAATGAGGAAACAAGGGAAGGAAACAACTCACCAAAGACGGGAGCTACTGCAAAAAAAAACCGCGGGGGCAACCAGACAACACCGCAGGGGCGACTCTGGAGAATTTCCGTGGGGGCGGCATTGAGTAGGCGTGGGGGCGGTTTCGCCATATAAGGTTACATCTTCTCCTTTGATAGTAGAACCACAACAAGGGACCCAAGCTTGGTTCTTTCAATCCACACACACAACAACCCTCAACCAAAGGAGCCAGTGAACATCAACATATCAACGACGGCAGACCAACAAGAATCAAGACTCGATCTTCATTTTTGTGAAGGTAGAGAAGAAGGACGAAAGAGAAAAGAAGAAGAAAACAGAAGGAGAAGCATGATGCATATGACATGAAGGTACAAAAGATCAAATGGATGAAGAACTTACACGTTCAGTTGGAGATCACAAGGGAAATGCCGTATCTTTGCTCGAGGTTGAAGAAAAACGTGTGCAAGAAACGGGAAAAGGGAGAGAAGGCGGAAATTTATAGAAAACGTTTGGAAAGGATAAGGAATGATATTTTAGGGTTACAAGATCAAAGGAAAGTTGGCCCATAAGATGGAAAATCGGATCTTCTATCTTAGGAAAGAGATAAAAAATGGGATAAAAGCAGATCGGCGCGATATGTGGGTCCACCACACCCGCAGCTCGACCCCGCCGTGATTGCGGCTTGCCGTAGGGACGGTGACAGCCAAAAGTTGGGTGTTACAAATTTAACAAGGACAAACCCGAAAGGATTTGTGAACTTAATTAAAACATTGAATGAGAATGAGATAAAAAAAAACTTTTAACACCTTGGTTTTGGAATTTGTTGCAACTAGATATTCAAGGGCTCCCACCATTCTTGTCATATTACCTTGTCGACTGCTTCGATAATACAAAGGTTTGTCTGAGGTTTTCAAAACATGACATCATTTATATTGATGCAAAAGATGTAGAACTTGCTCTTGGATTCCCTCTTGGAGGGAAAAAGTTGTCAATCTTGAGAAAGAATGTTAACTCTAAGGCTTATATGAGTGAAAATAGAATTTTCCAAGCAAAGGAGAAATACAACCATCAATGGTACTAGAAAAATGAAAAATCAAAAGGATGGTGAAAATGTTCAAGAAATGTTTCTTTGTCTTGTTGATTTCATTGTTAGTTGAAAGTTACCCTTGTGAAAAAGCAAATAACAAATATATTCGATGTCTTGAGAGTGTAGATGACATCTCACACATTAATTGGTGTGGATTTGTCCTTGACTGTTTGGTTGAAGCAAAGGTTCAATGGGATGATGAAAAAAAAATTTTCTTCAGTTAATCTACACTTTTCCTAACTGTATGTCTTCTAAAAATCATTATTCTCCTTACTGTTCACAATATTTTAATTTAGTGTTCATGTTTTAGTGTGTTGGTGTTCTTGCTTTTTTTGGATATTTGTTATTGCTTCATATTTCTATTTTATTGATTTTGTGCTTCATTGCTTGCACTAGCTCTTGTATGTGAACAAGGTTCAAACCAAAGTCAAATATTAAGAAGGAACCCTATATTTTTGGGTTGGATACAAAAATTATTGAAAAGGAGAGAAAGAGAAGAGATGGAAATCTATGATTTTGGTAAGGGGAGATTGCTTGAGAAACAAAACATAGATCCCGAGCCTATAGAATGTGGTGGAAATACAATTCCTCCATAAACAAATGCTTCAACAAGTCATGCTCTCACCCGTACTCCAATTCAAGTGCGTAACAACCCTAACATTTATTTTTGTTTTTTTAACATAATCTATAATGGTGAATCATGTTTTTTGGCATAGAAATATATATATAAAAAATTGACAAGTGAAATGGAAGAAGCTTATGAGAAAGTCTATGCACTTTCAATGATTGTAAGGGATATTCCCGTAGAATTCTTGAATGATGCAAAAGTGAAGTTCATCCATGATACTTAACTGAAGCTAATTGGTGCAAGTCAAAGTGAGGATGAGAACCCAGTGAGGGGTATAGAAGTGAGAAACCCTTGTCTGAATCACAAGATCTATTTTGGCAAAGCCTTGAGCTGCTAAGGTGCATGGAGAAAATTAAAAAAAACAATTACAAATGAAGGCTGAACCAAAAAAAAGGTGCTTAAAGCCACCTTCATTTAGTCTTAGGGAGGAATTCGATGATTGGGAAAATGTCACTACAATCGCTGAAGCCTATAGAGATGGTGTGTCGCACAACGTTGTTGGAAATCCAAGTTCATCAACCCTCCATACTGAACAGGTTATATTCTCGTATGGAAGTAGTTAAAGCATATATTTTTTTCTAACTCAATAAAATTTTTGGTGATTTATTAAGACATAGTTGCATAATACAATATTTGTTTCGTGTTTAGCCAAAAGCACCAGAGGAGATAAGAAGGGAGCAGGTAGTGAAAAGGAAGTTGTTGAAGTCTCAACAAAGAAAGTCATCAACGCAAGAAGTGAAAATGTGACATGTTCATACTTTATACCTTACTTGTTCATAATTTGTAACTTGTTCATAACTTATACAACATATGTTCAAATCTATTTATGCAAAGGTAAAGGATAAGATAAGGAAGGAAGGAGAAATCAATATTGCATCTATTGTTGAAGTTGAAAAAAGAAAAATTGTAAGTGAAAAGTTAACTTGTCCATAATTTGCAACTAACAAGTTCATAATTTACAACTAACTTGTTCATAACTTATGTCATTTTTGTTCATATTTTATAAGATATAAAAATTTAAACTTCTATTTACTTGTTTTATTTTATAATTTCAAATAGGTTGGACATAGTCCAGGTCAACTTGTAACACGATCTAGTGATAAGGTTATGCCACGAAGCAAAATTGTCTTCAAGAAGCCAACAACGCCAAAGAAAACCGGCACAACACCATCCCCATCAACAAAAAACGTTTGAGATAGCATAAGGATTATTACCATTCAATTTGCGGTTCTAAGCTAGAATGTTCCATCAGTTTTTGTCCTTTTGCTTTATCCAAGTATGTGGCCTACTTTTATTACTTCAAATGTTGTTTGTAATGGATTTGTGTAGGTTTCAATTGGGTGTCGGTAAATCAAACAGTTGGACCAACTCAAGTTGTAACCAATGTATCAAGAAGAACTCAACCAAAAAGAGACGTTGATGTCGGACCATCGTGAAAAGTCCTTACATTGAGAGGGTGGTTCAGTTGGTGAAACTAACAACAGAAGAGATTCAAATCGTCAACTTTGTCTAAAACACAAAGCCAGGTATGTTTGTTTTATTCAAATTATGATTTCATGTTCTTAATTTAACAACAATTTGTTCATTTGTTTATTACTGCGTGTTTAGTTTTTCATAATCGTTAAAAATATTTTGTTTCAACTCCATAATCTTCCGCTACGAGGATATCTGCTTGACTTTAAATATATTTTGTTTCAACTCTCCATTAAGATTCTTCTTCACTACAAATACATGTGTAAGTTTTTCTGTGTTTTACTTTACTTTTTCTTGTTGTGAATAGTTATTTATATTACAAGCCCAAACTTTAAAATTAATAAGATTTGTTAATGTGTATACAGTTTAGGACAATTGTTGATGCACCCCTAACTATGATGTTGCTTATGACTCCTTTGAGAAGAATGTGAATAGAGATCTTTCTCATGCACCACATATGAAGCTAATTAAGAGATGTTGATATAGTACACAATTAATATTTTTGGTATTTTTTATACTATTTTTTATATTATGTGATTAAATAATAACAAAATATTATACGGACAATAAAAATGTAGGTGTTCTTTTCTATGCTATATGACCAAGGTTATATTGTCATTGATATTGGTTTCAAGAATGCTACGTTTGATATCATTGATAATAGAGCACCACGAGTTACATTGGGCGATGTTTCAGAGATAAATTTAAAAGAGATCACCACAAGATTGGTAAAATTCTAAAAAAATTGTTATAATTATTCAATATCAATTTTTTTACCATCATATATGTTAATTTTTTATTAGCATATCTTTTGTACTTAACATACATTGTATATATTCTTGTTTGTGCATAAAAGAATATTTTCGAATTGCATGATGTTTCATTCTTCAAAAAAATGCGGAATGATAAGAAGAATGGATCCGACATTCGTATCTTTACCATTGGAGACTTACAAATATGAAACTTGCTTGTGTGTTAGCGGCATGAGGGAAAGAAAAGAACGTGGGATGAAGAAATTTGAGAGAGAAGTTTGAACGTTTCTTTCTCTCTTTTATAGCATCTGATTTTTTTCCCTAGATTTATTGTAATTACCAAAATGTCATTGATAACAACGCTCCTCATTCCTATCGGGAAACATTCTCCCCGCCGGACTCTCTCTCTCTCTCTCTCTCTCTCCCCCCCCCCCCCCC
>BSUD01000005.1:140094090-140150971 GCA_033239045.1 Fagopyrum esculentum
CCCCCCCCCCCCCCCCTCCTAAACAATCTAAACTATCTATCGTTCTACAACTCAGACCTCGTCTCGTCTCCCATCCCCTTGTCCCTCTACAACCTCGCCAAACCTTCTCCTCTCCTTAAACTCCATCAGCCTCCCCTCCTCCTTCCCTCGCCTATAGGGATGGCAATGGATCGGGTGGTGGGTGGATGACCCTGTCCGCCACCCGAGAGAAAATCTCATCCACCCCACCCCACCCGCCACCCGCCAAACCCACCACCCGCATCCAACGGATTAAGCGGGTGGATCAGGTAATATTCGGGTGTTCTACGCATTTCCTTTAAATCGATATTAAACTCGGATTTGAATGCGGAAAATTAATAAAAATAAAAATAAACTCAATCCTAAAAAAGTCTTATCCATAAAAAAACATGATAAATATAAAGTCAACACAAATCATCCAAATGGAAATGTTACATGAAGTGCTATAAGTTTAAGTTCTTATTATTATTATTCAATTTACAAGATATTATTGTTACAATTAATTTTATGTATTTGGAAGCAACTAATTGATTAGTATTATATCCTTATTATTGTTTAATTTACAAGATATTCTATTGATGTAGTTAGATCAACTAAACATTTTATATGAACATAAATCAATAAAACTGTTTCATTGCTTTTTTATAAAAATGTTTAACGCGTGTGTTTGGTTTATGTATTTCACATATTGTCTTGTTTAGTGTAACACTCGGTTCTTTAGAGGCTCCTTTAGAGTTGCATTCGGATAGGTTACCCATGGGGCCGGCCATAGTTGGTCGCGGGTGCGCCTCCGCGGGTGTTGTCACTATTTTCCGCAGTGCGGGTAAACAATGGGTCATGTCTTTTCTGTTTCATAACCGTCGTATGTTACCGTTCCCTCTTTTAATCCATAACCCTTACTTCCTCTTTGCCCTAATCTTCATATGCCGTTCTCTCATAAGCTCATTACTGCCTTTGAGATTGACGTAAGTGTTTCCCTTCTCTTCACCTTTTCTTTGCCCCTTCCTTCAGTGATTCCTTCTTCTTCCTTTCTTCACCCCATCTCTCTCTTGATTCCGGCACTAGTAGAGTTGTGCCTTTCATCTTTGTCGGACTGCCGCAAGATCATAACGAAGAAAACCGGCTTTGAGAATTCCGAAGAACCCGCTTGACTCTTTTGATTTCCATGGAAGAGTAAGGGTAGGTTGTAAGGTTGTTTCTATAACACCCCAAGTTCTGGGAACTCGAAGCGTTTTGGGCTAGGACCACACAATGGGTACCGACCCTTAGAGTAGCAATGACACAACGGATCTTACAACAAGGCATGGACAAATGAAAACCAAAACTCAATATAAAACAAAAGGTTTAAACAAAGGAAAACATAAAAGACTCGCAGCTGAGTTCAAAACAAAAAGAGAAAGCAACAACAAAACATAAACTCGATCTCATCCTATAATGTACGGGAACCCCGGCTGACCACACCGTCCGGATCACTTAGTAGCATCCTGAACCTGAGGAACATCTACAACATCGGTATAAACCGTTAGCTAGCATTCTAGATATCAGAAAGACATTAAAGGCACAAACACACATAAGGTAAAGTAAAAACACTTAAACATGCTTGCACACAATCCGGTTACTATCTTTCATTAAGGTCCATCTCATTACCAATTCAACTTATGGTTGTTACACGAGAATCGCTACGATTTCGCCTCCGTTCCCTTTCACCAACATGAATAGAACGTATGCATCCTTCTGTCACCTGTTGGACTGGTCACGAGAACACCTCCCAATTTCCCTGTTTTGAATTGGACAAGCGATAACCGCCCGGTTATACTACACTTGGACCAATTAAGGTATAACAAGGTCAATTCTATTCCGGATATCAGTTATAACAAGATAAACAACACAAGCAAGACAATACAATCAAACTAATACGCAGCAAGAAGCTAAGTATGTCCAAGAGACTTACCTCACTTGAAGGTAATCTCAACACTCAACAAACACTCAGAAAAGCCTCAGGAAAAGAATAAAGGGAAGCCTGCTCAAAAAGGCATCACGAATCAGGAACCGAAACGAATGCTAGAAGTTTATAATTTCTAGTCTCCATGACCTCTAAGAGGTCTACACAAGCTAGGGTCACAAACCCTAATCTTACATAACACTAAGGGGCAACAACATCCAGAAGAGCCAAGGAAATGAACAAGAAAGGCAAGGAAGGAAAGCAGCTCACGAAAGACGGGAAGAGTGTAGAGAAACCGCGGGGCGGGTGGGAAAAGGTGCAGGGGAGGCTCTATGCAGGCGCGGGGGCGGATCCTCGACAAAAGCGTTTGTCGACTTCTCGACGACAGCAGAACCACGATAAAGGCCAAAGCTTGTTCTTCCAACACTCACACACTTCACAATTCAACCAAGGGAGCATGTGAACATCAAATGATCATCAATGGAACGCTCCACAAGAATCAAGGATCAAACTTGATTCTTGGAGAATAAGAAAAGAGGAAACTAAGGGAGAAACAAAACATAAGGAAGCAAGGTGCAGCAACACCTGAACGTGATGAAGAACTAGGGAGGGAGAACTTACACGTTCAATAAGAGAAGAAGGAAACGCGGTCGTAGCTCTCAAGGGTGAAGAAAATGTATGCAAGAAACGCAAAAAAGAAGAAAAGACGGAAAAATATAGAGAAGGGATGGAAAGATGGATGGAAAGGACGTTCTAGAGTTAGAAGAAGATAAGGAAGTCGGCTCATAAGATAGAAGATCGGATATTCTATCTATGGAACGAAGATAAAACAAACGAAAATAGATCGGGCGCGATCTGTAGCGAATCCGCAAGGGCGGATTGATAGCATGAATTATAGTCTATATTTTGGGGTTTGTTTGGACGTTTTATCTCTCATAATCTGCATGTTTGTATGTATATTATGCGGTTATATTACCATTTCATCTACCTTTGCGGGAATCGAGGTCTACACCTAGTTTTGTTGTAATCGTAGGTAAAATGGCACGTTTTGCATCAAAAAGGAGCAAAAAGAGCTATGGAGTCATTGGAGCTACATCCAGGAACATAAGGAACCATCCAGGAAGCATAACCATGGATTAGAGATCCACTTTGGACCAGATTTGAGAGATTTCACATTCAGTTGTGACTCACCTCGGTTGACCACAGATTCATCTCGACCGAGGTGATCCAGGGAAGTCGACTCGACCGCGGCGAATACCTAGGACGCGGCGAGAATATTTTATTCTTGGCTGAGATCTTTTATCTTTGGAAAGTGATCTTATATTTTTGGGCTTGGCTCCTGGAAGGAAGAAGATATTATAGATCTTATATTTTACCTATTTTTATGGGAAGAGATCTTTCTAAGATATCTTATCTTTGGAGGGTTATTTTCCTATAAAAAGGGTTGGATTTCCACAAATCCAACAGGATGTTATACCACCGATCAGGGTTTATACACCACAGCAGCCATACTCTAGTTGGGAGATTCGAAGAACCTTTTTGAAGGTTGAAGAAGGAAGATTTTAGCTTTTATAGCTTTTGAAGGGTTTTTGTAAGATTATCTTAGATTCCCTTCCTTGTTGTCTTCCTTTATTGGATTTCTATCCAAGGAACGCTTTTGTTGTGATATTTGATTCAGTTATTGAAGTCTTTTCATTAAATTCTTCTTGTTCAAATATTCACCTTCTTCCCATATATTTGATTATTGCTTTCATGATGATGAGTGGCTAATTTCCTTGTGTGATTCTAGAGTGATTGGCTGAAGGTTGTGGGAAAAACAATGATAGAATAATCTTAGATTCCAGTAGGACCCTGAAAGTTTGAGTCTTTAACCTTAACCCTAAGCATCTCGCTCATTCGATGAACATCTCGGCCGGGGTGGAATTTGTCTGACCGAGGTGACTTATCTGATCCAAAACTGAGAGTTAAGTGTTAGAGTTTGCCAAATCCTATTCTTATTACACCTTTCCTGGTTCAATGCAAGCTTAGGATGAGACTTACCCGGTAATTCCTTAGTTTGTTTACCAACGATCATAAGTGTAGGTAATAAAGGTTTACCCTTTATTGGGGTTTGAGTGTGCTTTCATCCCATCTTTGTGAGTTAGCCTGAGACTTACCCGGTCAAAGGTTGATTCTATTCCCTTAGATGGTGTGTTAGTTTGAGGATATGGTTCTTTATCTTAACTCCTTGAGACTTACCCGGTAATAGGAGTTACGGTTTAGGATTAGTGAGTAGTGAGACTTACCCGGTGATCTATTCCACTTTAGTAATACCTTCCCCATGCAAAAACCTCAGCTTTGTCCGCTTATCTTTAGATCTTGAGTTGGAACCACAACTAGATGCTTTAATCCCTAGAATTGCATATTTCTTTTATTGACTTCTATATCATCTTTGATTGTTTTGATCACCTTTTGTGGTTAGTATTTACATAAGCATACCGTGATTGGAATTTGTTTCACTAAGTCCCTGTGATCGACCCCTGGAATTCCTTGTTTTTTACTACGATTGACCCGTACACTGCGGGTTCGCATCCTTGTTTTAAGCTTACGTCTAGGGTTATAAATTTAAAGCTTGCACACACCGTTTGGAGCGAACAAGGTTTTGGCGCCGTTGCCGGGGACTTGGTCTAGACCGAGCCGGTTACGGTTTGCTCTTGGGGCACTTGCCCCCGTGTCTACTAACCACTCTACTTGAGTGACTTTTGCAGGTTCTTTCTTAGGTATATGCGAAGAACCCGCACTGGGAAGGAAATCGTTCCTTACGATCCCGAACCAGAAAAGACATACAAACGACGCTTAAGAGAAGCGAAGATGGCCCAACAAGACAACCACGATCTTGAGGCCGAGTTGAAAGAGGCGTTAGAGCTGCTACGCCTCAGTAGGGAAGAACTAAGGCACGAGAAGAAAGAAACTTGCACCAAGACTGAAGCAATCGAAGCAGAGATGGCAGCCATACGAGACCAGGTTCTACTTCGACCGAGGGAAGATCCAGTTCCCGATGCTGGACCGATGCAGGTCCTAGTTGCTGACCCTCGACCGAGGCAGGTCCCAGTACCTAACGCCCCGGCCGAGGTACTTCCACCTTGGATGTCAGTCCGAGACGTTCTTCTTGCAGGAATCCCGCAAACCCTAGGTCAAAGGATGGACCCCAATCAACAACTGAGGCGTCTAGGAGTTAACCTAGGAGATCCAGCGGACCATGACTACGAACTTCGACCGCAAGTTCTATCTATGATTCGCCAATGCCAGTTCGGAGGGTTAGAGAAGGAATCACCACATCAACATCTTCAAAACTATGAGATCTTGATGGAAACCTTGAGACCCTCAAGAATTGAGAACAACAACTACAAGCTAAGACCTTTTTACTTTTCTTTAAAAGATAAAGCTCTTACTTGGTATCAATCTCTTCCTCCAAGAAAAATTAGCACATGGGAGGAGATGACAACGGAGTTCTTGACCAAATTCTTTCCTCCCTCAAAGACCGCTGAAATGAGAGGGAAGATCAACGCTTTCATTATGAAGGACAAGGAGAGCTTGTCCAAGTCATGGAGCGGTTCAAGGACATTCTTTTGGATTGCCCACATCATGGGATTCCAAAGTTAGAGTTATTGGAGATTTACTTCAAAGGACTGGACGGAAGCACCCAGTTCAATCTCCAACTACTCTCCGCCGGTACCTTTATGGACATGGCGATTGACGAAGCTTGGAACTTCATCGAGAAGCAAGCTTTGCATATGGAGAAGTACACCCACCAAGGAGCTGAAGGTGGAGTTAAAAGAGTTAACTTCCAAGAAACTCAGCCCAACAACAATCAACTCATGTCTTTGAAGAATGACGTGAAGAAATTGAAGGAACTCTTGGTTGCTCAAACCAAGAAGGAAGAGCAAGGACAAAGGAACAACAACAACGAATACCGTAACAACAACAACGGTTTCCGGAACAACAATTACAACAATAACAATAGAGGATTCAATAGCAACAATTGGAGGGCGAACAACCAAAATTCTGGTAACAATCATTCAAACTCCAACTCTAACGATACCTCTAACCCTTTCCTCTCTTCCCCTTCCTCTTCTTCTACTCCATTAAAGAGCCAACGGCAAGGATCAAGTTCGTCTCAGCCAGAAAAGAAAGACGCAGTTCTGGAGGCCATCTTGATCAAGCTCAACGCTATGGAGACTTCTATGACTTCATTTTCGAAGGCCCAAAAAGCCTTTGAACAACAACTTGCAAGTAGGGCAAATGAAGCGCCAAGAGATCCAGGGAAGCTTCCAGCAAGGACGGAGAGCAACCCTAAGGGCCAGATCATGGCCATAACTACGAGGAGTGGACTGAAAACTTCAGATCCAGTGCCTCGGTCGGTGCTAGTACCGACGAAGACTACCTCGGTCCAGATGCAGTCGAAGAACACTTCGACCGAGATGCCAACCGAGGTGGAGCCACAGAAAGCGGAGGGGAAAACTGAAGTTTATGTTCCACCTCCTGCATACAAACCACCACTTCCATTCCCCCAGTCAAGGGCCAGAGCACATCTAGACAAGCACTTTGGTAAGTTCCTTGACTTGATGAATAAACTGCACATTAACATTCCTTTCCTTGATGCTATTCTAGGAATGCCCGCCTATGGGAAGTTCTTGAAGGAGATCCTATCAAGAAAGAGGAAACTGGAAGATTTTGGTGAAGTTAGGATGACATCTAAATCCTCGGAGCTCATTCAAATCATGAAGGAGAAGATGCCACCTAAATTGAGAGATCCTGGCTCATTTTGCATTCCCATTCAAGTTGGGGATGTCACTTGTGAAGCCCTTTGTGATCTAGGAGCCAGCGTGAGCATCATCCCGCTGGAGCTATGTGTGAAGATCGGACTTGGAGAGCCCAAGCCGGTCAAGATTCGACTTTATATGGCGGATCGCTCCATCACCCACCCCGTGGGCATCTTGGAGGACGTTCCGGTCAAGTTAGGTAACTTCTATTTACCTATAGATTTTGTTGTGCTTGACATTCCCGCAGATTATCCAGTTCCTATTATTCTCGGGAGGCCATTTCTAGCAACTTCGGGTTGCAACGTGGATTGCAAGAACGCCAAGCTGAAATTCAACATTGGCGGCGATGAGGTGGAGTTCGCATTACTTGCAGCCATGAAAGGGGAGCAGCTAACTGATGATATCTTTAACATCTACGATGAAGAAGAATCAAGAGAATTGGTGAGCTCTATCCTTACTAACGATCCACTCGAAAGAGTTATTAGCTTCAGTTTAATGGAGAAAGGTATAGATGCTTCTTGTGACGCAGATATACGGAGCTTAAAAGCACTGGAAGAGGATCCAGGAGCTAAAACTGAGAAACTAACCCAGGAGAAAAAGATCTCTAGTTTCGGTTCCAGTTGCAGTACCTCGACCGAGGCACTTCCTGGACTGAGTGAGGCGACTGAAGAACATCTCGGTCAACGCCTCTGCGCCTCGACCGAGGTCGATGGCGAGATGACTTCAACTGAGACTTCCGAAAGTCCAGTTTCTGGATCTACTCCACTGGAAGGAGGAAGCAAGGATCCCCCTCAGAAAGCACCCCCAGTTGTGGAGCTTAAACAACTCCCAAATCACTTGAGGTATGTCTTTCTTGGACCGGAGTCCACATATCCCGTTATTGTTAGTGCTTCCCTTTCCGAAACTGAATTATCTAAACTAATGCATGTCCTGAGAAAGCATCAAAAGGCTTTGGGTTATACTATAGACGATCTTATTGGCATTAAGCCCTCTTTCTGCATGCATAGAACTTTAATGGAGGATGATCATAAGACATCACGGGAACCTCAAAGACGGTTAAATCCGATCATGAAAGAGGTTGTGAAGAAGGAAATTCTTAAGTTGTTGGATGCAGGTATCATATATCCTATCTCGGACAGCAAGTGGGTTAGCCCGGTGCATGTAGTCACGAAGAAAGGAGGGATGACCGTTGTGACAAATAAGAACAACGAGTTGATCCCAACTAGGACCGTTATGGGCTGGAGGGTTTGCATCGATTATAGGAAGCTGAACACGGCCACACGGAAGGACCATTTTCCACTTCCCTTCATTGATCAAATGCTCGAGCGGTTGGCCCAACATTCACACTTTTGCTACTTAGACGGTTATAGTGGATTCTTCAAGATTCCTATCCATCCGGATGATCAGGAGAAGACCACTTTCACTTGTCCATGGGGGACATTTGCTTATAGGAGGATGCCATTTGGATTGTGCAATGCACCCGCTACCTTCCAGCGATGCATGATGGCTATCTTTTCCAAGTACATAGAGGAGATCATGGAGGTATTTATGGATGATTTTTCGGTATATGGTTCCTCTTTTGATGGTTGCCTATCTAACCTTTCTCTAGTGCTTAAAAGATGTGAAGACACTAATCTTGTTTTGAATTGGGAGAAGTGTCATTTTATGGTTAATGAAGGCATTGTGCTAGGACACCTCGTTTCTAATCGAGGCATTGAGGTCGATCGCGCTAAGATCGAGACTATTGAGAAACTCCCTCCCCCTTGTTCTGTTAAAGGTGTGAGGAGTTTTCTCGGGCATGCAGGTTTCTACAGGAGATTCATCAAGGACTTCTCTAAGATTTCTAAACCTCTAACTAACCTCTTGAATAAAGATGTTGTTTTTGAGTTTTCGCAGGAGTGTCTTGATGCTTTTTACAGGATTAAGGAAGCGTTGATCTCCGCTCCCATTATCCAACCTCCGGATTGGACCTTGCCCTTTGAGATCATGTGCGATGCTAGTGATGTAGCCGTAGGAGCGGTGCTTGGATAGAAGAATGATGGACGGACCACCGCCATTTACTATGCTAGCAAGACGCTAGATGTAGCACAACGCAACTACGCTACCACCGAGAAGGAATTATTGGCGGTTGTACATGCTTTCGAGAAGTTTCGTTCCTATTTAGTAGGGGCGAAAGTCATTGTCTACACCGACCATGCAGCCATCCGTTACTTGTTGGCTAAGAAAGATGCCAAGCCACGCCTTATTCGATGGATTCTCTTACTTCAAGAGTTTGATCTAGAGATCCGCGATAAGAAGGGATCCAAAAATTCTGTTGCGGATCACCTCAGCCGGCTACCTGCATCTTCACGCGAGAAGGACGACCCACCCATAGACGATTCATTCCCCGATGAGCATTTACACTTGTTGGGGCGTTTGATAGACTTACTTACTTCACCCCACGATGAAGGTGAAGTATGGGGTGAGGGCACCTCCCACCTCGTTTGAGGCACATCATGGTCCAGCTAGCGACCTTAAACCAAGCGCTTCTTGGGAGGCAACCCAAGGTATTGCTTTCTTTTCCCTTTTTCTAGTCTAGCTTAGATAGTTTTTGCTTTTGCTTTGCTTTGTTTTGTATTTGGCGTTCTAGACAGATAACAGGAGACATCTAAGGAAGGAGCATAACTGGAAGGACAGAAGATCGAGAATTTGAGAAGGCGAAGTTTGACTGAGGCATCTCGGTTGCTGTCAGAGCACCTTGACCGAGATAATTCTTGAGCAACCGAGGCGATTAGGGTTTTCTGAAGAACCACCTCGGTCCGTACCACCTCGGTCCAGTCGAGACCATCTCGACCGAGGTGACAGCAGTTCCAGAAAAGGGTATAAAAGGGCTGAAGATTTCTCTCACCTCACTTTACTCTTCTCCATCGACCGTGGCGACAGTTTCACCTCGCTTCTCTGATTTTTGCTTGTTTTCGAAGATTTCTGTCTCCAAACTGCGATTAAGGCTTAGAGGATCCCAGTGCATCATCGATCTGCAAGAAAATCGAACCGATTCGGCCGAACGAGGTAAAACAAAACCGAAACCCTACCTCTCCGATTTCGCTTCGATTTGGGCTTTGGTTGCCCTTGCATTTGTTGAGAAAAGGCTTAAGTACCCCATAGGAAGCAGTTGTAGTGATTTTGGGGGAAAAGAACTGAATTTTCTGAAGAAATTAGAAACCCAGTTTTTCGCCTCGGTCCAATCGAGTTGTGCCTCGGCCGAGGTGATTCTTGAGTGTTGTCAGTCGACCGAGGTGACCTGATAGTGTGATCTTCTGAAAATGAGTTCTGACCGACGCCTTGCCCTCAGGGATAGATCCTCACCTTCCCCTTCTTCCTCTTCTTCCCGACCCTATCGACCGGTTATCCATGAGAGACACCAGGTCGATTATGACCGTATTTCCGGCCGTCCAGTGATTGCACCACGCTTCCTGGACGTGTCTGCTTTTGATTGCCTCCAGGTAGACAGAGACCTTATGTTAGCATGAAATATTGTGATACTTTAGGCACGTTTTCTAAGTGTATTTGATTCATATTGATAGTCTTTGATTGAGCATTGTTGCATTTATGAGCTAGTTTGCCTATATTGTCGATATGGATGTCTACACTAGCTTTATGTTGATCATAGGTGATTGAGAGCCATTTCCGAACGGAATCGAGCAAAGATGAGTTGATTGAGTATGTCCATGGATTGAGGGCATTCTTAGGAGCAAAATGGATGTCAACTTCAGGAATGCACGAGGCTAGGGAAGAATCACGTTCTTGCCCTAAACCACGCTCTAAAATACGGTCGTACTACGAACCACGTTCAGTTCCACGGCCGTGGAACCCTGCAGGAGAAGCGTGGTTCATTCCAGAAGCTTTTACGGTCGTGGAATCCATGGTTCAAACCGTGTTGATTTCCACGCTCTAAATTACGGTCGTGGAACCTTCCACGACCGTGATCTTGGCGATCTTTTTCGCCACATTTTGAAGCCACGATCTTTTGAAGATTGGGCCGGGCCGATATTTTATCTTACCCTATAAAAAGACGGACGAAGAGAGATTCCGTCACCTTCGCTTAGACGCACTTTTGCGACCTCGCCTTACACTTTTGCCTACGCCGCGACTTGGAGATTTTGGTGATTTTTGCAAAAGACGTAATTTGCGCTCATCCTTGGAGTTGCCCTAATCTCGCACTTTTGGTGGAGATTGCTGTTGAGATTTCCGGATTAACGGAAGATCAAAGATTCGGAAGGTTGTTCGCAAGAAGATTCCTCTTCTTGTCTAGGTTTGATTAGAAGACGGATTGACATCCCGTTCTTTCTTCTTATCTACGATTGTGTTTATTTGCTCTATTCCGAATCTTGTGACGATATTTGTTCTTGATTGTGACTTTGAGATTGGTTTGAAGTTTATTGAAAGTTTTCGGAAGTTTTCATCTTTCAATCTTTTAATCCTTGAAATTAATATCGATATGACTGTTATTGGCTAAAAACCCTTAACAATTCTAAGGTGAAGGGTTGATAGTTGTGGCTTAGATGATGATAGATCGATCGTAAACGGATTAGACCCTGAGAGTTAGAGAGAATCGTCGACGAACCCTAAATCACGGTTTGTTCTTGAGTTCCACGACCGTGGAATCTCAAGATCCACCCGTCATTTCCCTTAAGTTTACGAACCTGCTTTTACTTTAATTCAAAGTTAAAGATTAGCTTTAACTTAGTCTTGGCTTGCCTTTTCTAGGTGGTAGTGAAGCCTCAACAACCTCCACCTCGATTGTTAGTGTCACAACCTCAATCGGTTAAGTTAGTCTTGATCCTTGGATTACAAGTTTGGGTATTTGACATTAATTCTTGCCTTTATAACTTTTCTATATTGAAGCCTCAACAACCTGTATAGAGAGTGTCTTGTAGGTGAGTTATATAAGGTTTTTGGAACTTCACCGTACGATTACCTTACATTAGCATACCTTTGCATATCTCAACTCTGTCTTTATATCAATAGTAAATCTTGAATTGATTGCCACAGCTAGATACTTGGATCTTTAGGATTGTTGTTTTCCCAATATTTGCAAAAAACACTCATATTTACTCGCTTGATAATCTGCAATTGAATTTGTTCCCACCCAAATCCCTGTGTTCGATACTCTGGAATCCTTGCTTAACTATATCGATCCGTACACTGCGGGTTCGCTTGCTTGATTCTAGTTTTATAATTAAAGCTTATTTGCACGCACGTTTAGGGGCGAACAAGTTTTTGGCGCCATTGCCGGGGATTTGGTTTCGGCCGAATTCGGTTGCCGGCTGTAAAGCTTGGGAGCTTGCTCTCGTTATTTGATATTACTTTGAGTGCATGCGCAGGTCTAGGAACACCGAAGATCTCTTACCTCTTGATCAAGAGCTAGAGAAAACTTTAAGGCAAAAGCGCAAGGAAAAGAAGATGGCTGAAGAACACGAACGTGATCTTCAAGCGGAGTTGGCGGAGAAAGAAGCTCAACTCCAATGGAATGAGAACATCCGCCGGGATGAAATGGATTGTCATCAATCTGAAGTTAACGATCTAAAGGATATGATGTTCCAAATGAGGATAGAACTAAGCAACCTTAAGAATGGGGGGAGCAAGAAATCCTCGAGAAGGGCATCAAGATCTAGAAGAAGAAGTCACTCATCCGCTGATGATAGTGATTCTTCCATGCCACCGCTAGAAGAAATTGATCCCACGATCAATGTGAATCCTTTTCATCCACGGGGAGCTGCTAATCGCCGCATTCCACCTAGGAATGCGAGGATCGAACGTGTAGATGATGAGCCAAGGACTCTTGGCCAGCGGATGGATCCAACACAACAACCACGCCGCTTGGGCGTGAACTTTGATGCTGAAGATGTGCAAGGGTTTAGCTTCAACCCTCAAGTTATTACTCTTGTTCGCCAAAACCAATTTGGCGGGACAAGCGCTGAATCTCCACACCAACACTTGCAAAATTTTGAGTGTATGATAGAGACAATCAGACCGAAGAATGCTACTACCAACAACTATAAGCTCAAGCCTTTCTTCTTCTCCTTGAAGGGGAAAGCGTTGTCTTGGTACCAAGCTCTTCCTGGAGGGAAACTAGACACGTGGGAAGACCTTTCCGCGGAGTTCCTCACCAAATTCTTTCCGCCATCCAAAACGGCGTAATTTAGAGGTAAGATCAATGCATTTTCCATGAGATCTAACGAAAGTTTGTTTCAATCTTGGGAAAGGTTTCAGGATTTGCTCTTGGATTGCCCTCATCATGGCATATCCAAACTTGCCTTGCTGGAGATTTACTATAAGGGGCTGGATGCGGGAACGCAATTCAACCTCCAATCCCTCTCATGTGGAACATTCATGGACATGAGAGAAGATGACGCTTGGGACTTCATTGAGAAGCAAGCAAGGGTCATAGAGAAGTATTACCACCGGAAAGTGGAGGGAAATCGTGTGGAGCAAGAAGCAAAGCTCACACATGAAGCTCAAAATCAGATTTTCTCCCTCAACAATGAGATCAAAGAGTTGAAGGAGGCTATCAAGACCAACTTTCCAAAGCAACAAGGGAAGGATGTTGGTTATTTGAACAACAACAATAACCGGAACAATAACCGGAACAATTGGAATGGCAACAACAACAGCAACAACAACCGGAACAAAAATTGGAATAACAATAGGGGTTCAAGTAACAACAATTGGTGCTCCAATCAACAAAATTCTGGTAACTCTTATCCTTCCAATTCTAATTCACTAACTCCACCTTCCTCTTCCTCTACTCCTTTGAGAAGCCAGGGGCAAACATCAAATGGAGGAAACACTTCGGGAAAGGAGAAGCCCGATCCCATGTTGGAAACGATTTTGGGAAAGCTTCAAGGATTGGAGAACCGCATCATTAAGGTTGATGATCAAATTTCCAAGGTTGATAAAGCTCAAAAGGTTTTAGAAAACCAAATGTTCAACCAAGCGGAGGAAGTTCCTAGGAATCAAGGGAAGCTTCCAGGAAAGACGGAGGACAACCCTAAAGGAAGGGTGATGGCAATCACAACTAGGAGCGGAGTGACTACCACCGATCCGTAGCCTAAATTTGTTGAAGTCCCCGTAGAGAAAAACAAGGAGAAGGGGAAGGAGAAGGAAGATGTCTACATTCCCCCTCCAGCTTACAAACCTCCCTTACCATTCCCTCAATCTAGAGCGAGAGCGCGTCTAGATAAACAATTCGGTAAGTTAAAGAACTCATGAGTAAGCTGCATATTAATATACCCTTCATTGATGCTATTGTAGGTATGCCAGCTTATGGCAAGTTCTTGAAGGAGCTCCTCTCCAACAAGAGGAAGCTAGAAGACTTCGGTGAGGTCAAGATGAGTTCGGATTCTTCGGATCTCATCAAGACCATGAAGGAGAAAATGCCCCCAAAGTTGAAGGATCCGGGGTCATTTTGCATTCCTATAGGAGTGGGAGATGTCACATATGACGCTTTATGTGACTTAGGAGCAAGTGTGAGCATCATACCACTTGCACTGTGCAGGAAGATCGGTTTAGGCGATCCTAAACCGGTGAAGATGACGTTATACATGGCGGATCGATCCATCACTCGCCCCGTTGGTATTGTAGAAGACGTTCCGGTCAAGCTAGGTAAATTCTTTGTTCCCATTGATTTTGTCGTGCTTGACATTTGTAGTAACCGAAAATTTTAAACTCCGTTTAATTCGGAGTTCAACCGGATTCCGATCCGCCGACCTCTAACCTATAAATAAAGTTAAAATAATTTGTAAATCCTATCATCTTATGCGACCTTAGTTCACATAAAATGATAAAAGATCTAACCGGAGAGAATTCCGTACCTTTAAAATAAAATGATAAAAGACATAATTTCAGGTATAATCTCGAAAATAATTCCGTAATGTCATTTTCGAACTTTAACGATTCCGGGCGTACAACTAGTATTAATTTCAGCTCATGGTATTGAGGATTGGGCAGCCCAATCTTGTAGCCCAGTTCGGCTGACCCAAGTGATGAGGAGGAAGTTGGGCCTTGTGATCCACCAGCCAGCCCATTCCTCTAATTTACCCTAATCTCACGCTTAACCTAATTTCCCCCATAATCCTTCTGATGTTCTCTTTTGTCGACTACACAACGGCGCCTCTCCTCTGCACGTTTTACGCAAACGCCAGCTACCGCAAAGTCAGTGCATCTGCAACCGGCGGGCTCCTTCTTCAGCGCCGGGACCCTTCGCTCGTGCCGTCCAAGTGAGCCGTCTTCTCCTCGGTCTGTCTCTCCCCTTCCTCTCTGTTCTCGAGTGCAGCAGCTACTGACTGGGCTTCACACAGCAGAGAGTCACGCTGAGTTTGCAACCGGACCACCGTCCTCCCGACGCCGAAGCCAGGACAGCCGCTGGAGCCGCCTCGTCTCGCCGGACCGGTGCACTGGTAAGTCCTCCTCCCTATCGAACCTTCTACCTTCTGCCGTTGTTGCTAATTCCCGCAAACACAGACCCAACGAATGTCGCGCTCGACCGAGGTTGCAGGCAGCTGAACTAGGCGGGCGGAGAAGCCCTTCCGATCACCAACCACCGCTGCAACCGCCTCTGTCGGAAGACGTGCTAGCCCAGCCTCCGACTCCTTGCACCCGGTGAGGACGATCCGACCGATAAAGCCTCAGTCCAGCAGCTGTTGAAGAGGTGAGCTCTCTTCTGCAGTCCAATGCTGGCCTCTAGATGTTAGGAATGTATAAATTATATATATATATGTTTCGGTTTTGTTATGAATAGAAATCAAGCCAAGGAATTGGAGGGATAGTAAATGAGTGTTGTTGAAGTCTCCTATAGTTCCATTTGAGGGTAACTAGATGATAATGAGAGTAGATTAGATTGCCTTAGAAATAGAAATGAAAAACTCTTTGTAGAACTCAGCTTTGTAAGTGAATAATGGTCAATGTTGAGGATTTATGTTTGAGAGTTTGAATGAAGATCCACCGTTGAATTTTGGATATGTTGTAGACGGGTATACGTAGTATAGGGAATTAAAATTTGGGAAGAAATGAACAGTCGGATTAGAAGTTATGAGCTCCCGAAGTTAGGTAGTTGAGCAGTTTTGGTAAACTTAAGTTTTTGGCTAAGTATAGGAATTTTGAGTGAAGTAGTCAACTTTGTGAATTTTTATAAAAATATCGGCTGAACAGTTTTGAGGATTTCTTCCTCCTAAGGTTAGATAGAACCTCATAGATAATCTAGAGATTTAATTCGGAATTATTATAAGCTGTTAAGAATTTTATATTTAGAACCGAAGTTAGACCTTTACGATTCTTCCGGAAAATAGAAACATAGGAAAAATGTCAGTTTGGAACCAAATAAAATTTTAGGAGTTAGAATATAAATTTAGAACCTCAAATAGGAGTTTAGACATGAATTTTAAGGTTTTCGAGAAAATCGGAACCAAGGGTAAAATGGTCATTTTACCCTAAACTAATACTGTAACTAGTATGTCTTAATACCTTATTCGATCTTAGAAGTTTTAGACTTCTATCTACGTGAGAGTGTGCTAATACACTTATCGCCTTTTTGGCAGGCAACTGAGTTGCTACAGTTTACAAAGAGTCGAGCGTTATAACAGGTAAGTCCTTTGGGCTTACTTAGCTGACTTCTAAATATGAGTATAAATGATGATGGTGGTGTGTGATTGAAATGTTTAGAGAGATAGGTTGTGATATATAATTACCGACCTATATTTTGGCCTAAGAGTAACGGACGGTGGCATTCTGCTCAGTAGCTTGCGGGCGTTGGGGGTTTCTTTCGGGACTAGTCCATACGTGGTTTGTAGTGATGCTACCAGTGGAAGTCAGCTAGACCTACACCAGTTGGATAAGGAACGGAGGCGAGAACTAATAATAATTCTCGTGCCACAACTTAAATTGAATAATGTGAATCATTTAAATAATAGATAATAAACGGTTGAGTGCCAGCATGATGTTTGTTTATTTCCGTTTCTGCGTGTGCTTGTGCTGTTATCATTTTGCTTATATTTGGATAGTTAGCTAACTGTTGATATGTTGTTTAGACTTGCCACAGGTTAGAGCAGATGCCGAGTGATCTAGATGGTAGTGGTCAGCCGGGGTGTCGTACTTTAGGACGTTTTACAGTTTCTGCAATTGTGGGTTTTACAGTTGAACCTTGTTTCCTTTCGTACTTTGTTATATTCCGTTTTCCGGCTGTGTCGATCTGGTCAGATTCATGCATTGTTAAGAACTATTTTATGATTTTTGATTTTCCTTATCTGTGCCTTGTTGTAAGATCTTGTTAAGTTGTTGTCAAACTAAGGTCGGGACCCACTGTGCGGTCCTAACCAGTAACTCCCTAAGTTGTGAAAATTGGGGTGTTACAACATGGTATCAGAGCTCTAGGTTGGCAACAATGGCACTTGAAATCTTCTAAAAAGGTCATATAAGTAAATAAACAGAACCCGAAAGGAGTTTGAGTTTTCCAAAGAAGATTTTGGTTTTTAAATGCATACATAGTCGGGTTGGGATAGAAAGTACGGACGACCACCACTACCTCCGCGGATCTCGGCAGCTTAGTACATTTAGAAATGTTATATTGATGTAGTAGCTGCTTATAAAGATATGTACAATAGATAACTTATGTCGAAGGTTAGTATCATAATAATATATTATGTCCTTAATAGAGATTAATGAGTTTCTCACTCCGTTGGCACATCTAAGTAGATTTTGAAGAGTGTCAACGTGAGGATTAGTATGCACATCTTATGTGCATTAGGGTAGACGAATGGCAGACAACTCCTCCGATTGGTTGAGGAACGTCGAGATGGAAAAGTGAAGGCTGAAGGACAACACCAACGACCATGGCAGAAAGGGGATCCCGATTTAACTTAATAGGATCAAATGAAGATTATACATGAGAGTAGTTCTGGAAAAGCATTGGATGGTTGACAATGATGCAGATTTGGAGCGACATCACAGAGGTTCTTTCAAGTGTGGTGTAAAATGACGATACGAACCACGTAGATACCGTCAAAAACAGTCATAGTAATGAAAGTCAAAGTAAGGTTTAGAACCAATCCAAACAAGAAATATTAAATTTAAGCTTACCGACAGACCAAAATATGAAGATTGTTGTTAGAAGCAGGGCGGAATATGACCACTATTGGCAAGGTAAGTCGGCATCCTAATCAAGAGGGTCCCACCTAGACACTGATAACCTAAGAGTTAAGAAGAGAGATGTCGTCAAACCAACTATGAGGACTTAAAGAGCCGCACAACGGAAGCTTATGGAATTGCCAGAAAGTGGAGAGTAGAATTCATAAGTATGGAGGCAGAGTGACTTTCTATATGACAAGTGAGTTACAAGAAAGATGGTGTTACAAATATCCAAATGATAGAATCTTGAAAGCGGAGTCAAAGGATCACTATAAAGGCAACATTATAATCTAACACCAACTCAGGAACAAGAGTGTGTGAAAATGATCGTGGCATACCCAAGGGCCGTAATAACTTCCCTCTCACAATGGGACTTAAGTTACCAACACCAACGATTCACACAGGAGCACCGCAAGCAGTTGATGACTGAGGTAAACGAAGTCATGAAGATGTATGTACGAGCTATCGTGGGAAATCTGATGAGTCCATTGATGGCAGATGAATGATGCAGCTAAAATAGGAAAGAGTATCGTGGGCTTATAGTGAGAAAGAGAAGTGTGAATTATAGAAGAAGCGAAAGGGGTATAAATAGAGAAGCTGGAGGAGATAGATTTCCACCAAGTAAATCAAACTTCAAAGAGATAGAAGAAAGGTTAGTCTATGATCTTGTAGAAGTTCAACAATAGACTAAATGGTAACTATCGGAGCCTTTACATGTGAGGGTTAACTAGTAGTGACTGGTTGACATATAAGAAGAATAAACACACGGTTACAAATGAATTCTATCGACATGTAGAGAAGTCCTTAAAGAGATCAAATACGACAATTGTAAAGTCAAATCGATACGAGTGCAAGTAATACCGAATAATTCAAGTCAGTAAATCTAATTAAAATTGTAAAGGAAGAGTTGACGGTCAGAAAGGACCCCTTATATAATTAATGATATAAAGAGAATGGTGGTGAGAAGTTGTTTACTTGCGGGCTAAGAAAAAGGTACAAATCATAGTAAGTACAAATGAAGTCGTATTAGAAGAACTAGAGGAGTAAGAAGAATTGATTAGATCCTACGTCAGTCCAGATAGAGGTTACTTAGCATTCCCCACAAATGAGACGGATGGTGCTCTTTCAAGCAAAAGTTGTGGTCAATTTCTAGATTTACAAAGGAGAGTTGACTTTAGCTTTAAGTTAAAGCCGGGCACGAGACTGATCTCGAAGGCCCCGTGACGCATGGCACCGATAGAGCTGCTTGAGCTGAAGAAGCAGTTAGAGGAGTTAGCAGAGAAGGGCTTCATACGCCCTAGTGTTTCTCCCTGGGGCGCACCAGTATTGTTTGTGAGGAAGAAAGATGGATCGATGAGACTGTGTATCGACTACAGGGAGTTGAACAGGGTCACCATCAAGAATAAGTATCCACTGCCTCGCATAGATGATCTGCTGGATCAGCTACATGGGGCGTCAGTGTTCTCAAGGATAAATTTGAGAACGGGGTATCACCAGCTGAGAGTGAGAGACCAGGACATACCTAAGACGGCATTCCGGACTAGGTATGGTCACTATGAGTTTGTAGTGATGCCATTCGGGCTCACTAATGCGCCAGCAGTATTTATGGAGTTGATGAAGGGGATTTTCATCGACTTCTTAGACCAGTTTGTAGTGGTCTTCATTGACGACATTCTAGTTTACTCTAGAAGTCGAGAGGAGCATGCCGGACACTTGAGGACAGTGTTACAGATTCTACAGGATAGCCAGCTATATGTTAAGCTATCCAAGTGTGAGTTCTGGATGTCAGAAGTGGCTTTCCTCGGCCATGTAGTGGCTGTTGAAAGAATTAAGGTCGACCCGGCGAAGATTGAGTCAGTGTCCTCTTGGCAACCTCCGAAGAATGTTAAGGAGGTTCGCAGCTTCTTTGGGTTGGCAGGTTATTACCGTCGGTTTGTGGAAGGGTTTTCTCTGATCGCCCGACCACTTACTTCTCTCCTAAGGAAGACTACTCGGTTCGTCTGGTCTGAGCCGTGTCAGCAGAGTTTTGAGGAGCTGAAGAGGAGATTGACGTCTGCTCCGATCCTAGCACAGCCTGAGGGTACAGATGACTTTGTAGTGTACAGTGACGCATCCAAGCTGGGCTTGGGGTGTGTCTTGATGTAGAGGGGTAAGGTTATAGCATATGCGTCTCGACAGCTGAAGACGTATGAAGAGAACTACCCCACTCATGACCTGGAGTTAGCAGCAGTAGTGCATGCTCTTAAGATCTGGCGTCATTATCTCTATGGAGCGACCTGTCAGATCTTCACAGACCATAAGAGTCTGAAGTACATATTCACTCAGCGGGAGTTGAATAACCGGCAGAGGCGGTGGCTAGAGTTGATCAAGGATTTCGACCTTGAGATTCTTTACCACCCCGGAAAGGCGAATGTAGTTGTTGACGCTTTGAGTCGGAAGACGCCTTGGGAGAAGGCGATAGCTCGGTTGACGGTACAGCCACAGTTACAGAGAGACTTAGCTTGGTTGGAGGTAGAGATCCAGTTCCCCGATACAGCTCATCAGTTAGCCACCTTAGAATTTCTTCCTGACCTGTTGGGTGAGATCCGACAGAAGCAGGAGACCTGTCCGATGTTGACCCGGATCCGAGACAGGATGTCACGAGATGAGGCACCTCAGTTCACTATTGGTGCCGATGGAGTGATGAGACGGCAGGATCGTATATGTGTGCCATCAGACATTGAGTTGAGACAGGGGATATTAGGTGAGGCTCACGCTACCCCTTACTCCGTACATCCAGGAGCGAGTAAGATGTATAAGGACGTGAGACGTTCCTTCTGGTGGGGCGGTTTGAAGCCCGATGTGGCCCGATATGTAGCCTAGTGTGCGACCTGTCAGCAGGTCAAGATTGAGCATCGTAGATCCGGAGGAGAGCTACACCCACTTCCAGTACCACATTGGAAGTGGGAAGACATTTCTATGGATTTCGTTACCGGATTGAGGCTCAGCAGAGGTTTTGATGCCATTTGGGGTGGTGGTAGACCGGCTGACGAAGACCGCACGTTTCATTCCGATCAAGGAAACGTGGCCGGTAAACCGTCTAGCAAAGGAGTTCACCAGACACATTGTGAGACTCCATGGAGTACCGAGGACTATCGTCTCCGACAGGGATGGACGTTTTACCTCGAGGTTTTGGCAGCAGGTACATACTGCTTTGGGGACGAGTCTTCACTTTACCACTGCTTATCACCCACAGACAGACGGTCAGTCCGAGAGGACCATTCAGACCCTAGAGCACATGTTGCGGGCATGTGTGCTAGATTGGAGACAGGTATGGCCAGATCACCTCCCACTAGTAGAGTTTTCATATAATAACAGCTGGCATGCGTCTATTGGGATGGCACCTTATGAGGCTTTGTACGGGCGAAGATGTCGTACACCGCTATGCTGGGATGAGCCTAGCAAGGCTGATGGAGTAGTACCAGATCAGATACAGGACGACATCGCCCGGATTGCCTTAGTCCGGGAGAGGATGTTAGCAGCTCAGAGTCGTCAGAAGTCCTACGCCGACAAAAGGCGTCGACCTTTGGAGTTTAGAGTAGGTGCACAGGTGTGGTTGAGAGTGTCACCTACGAGAGGAGTTAGACGTTTCGGCATTAAGGGGAAGCTGAGTCCCCGGTATGTCGGTCCATTTGAGATCGTAGAGAGAGTTGGAGAGGTGACCTACAGATTAGCGTTACCGCCGAGAATAGAGGGTGTTCATCCGGTCTTCCACGTATCTCAGTTGAGAGAGTACATTCCGGATCCGAGACCCATCATCAGCCATGAGGACCTGACAGTTGAGCCCGATCACACCTTTGTAGAGTACCTAGTAGCTGTCTTGGAGCGCCGTACTAGACGTCTGCGGTCCAAGGAGATACTTATGTTGCGAATCCAGTGGTCTATGAGAGGAGAGTATTAAACGTAACTATCCCGAACTCCTTGCGGGATTAGAGGTTACTCCTGTTTTGACGAGTTAGTACTCGGATGTGTGTTGTTTGACCTTTCAGGTTTTATTTAATTGGGTGATTACAATTTATGGGATACCTGTCTGCTTTCGATGATTGAGTAGTTGCATGGTAGCAAACGAAAATGTTTAGAAAACTAAAATATACCAAAGGAAACGTGTGAGTAAAACAATAATTCTAAGTTTCGGGACGAAACTTCTTTTAAGAGGGCTCTGATGTAATAACCGAAAATTTTAAACTCCGTTTAATTCGGAGTTCAACCGGATTCCGATCCGCCGACCTCTAACCTATAAATAAAGTTAAAATAATTTGTAAATCCTATCATCTTATGCGACCTTAGTTCACATAAAATGATAAAAGATGTAACCGGAGAGAATTCCGTACCTTGAAAATAAAAAGATAAAAGACATAATTTCAGGTATAATCTCGAAAATAATTCCGTAATGTCATTTCCGAACTTTAACGATTCCGGGCGTACAACTAGTATTAATTTCAGCTCATGGTATTGAGGATTGGGCAGCCCAATCTTGTAGCCCAGTTCGGCTGACCCAAGTGATGAGGAGGAAGTTGGGCCTTGTGATCCACCAGCCAGCCCATTCCTCTAATTTACCCTAATCTCACGCTTAACCTAATTTCCCCCATAATCCTTCTGATGTTCTCTTCTGTCGACTACACAACGGCGCCTCTCCTCTGCACGTTTTACGCAAACGCCAGCTACCGGAAAGTCAGTGCATCTGCAACCGGCGGGCTCCTTCTTCAGCGCCGGGACCCTTCGCTCGTGCCGTCCAGGTGAGCCGTCTTCTCCTCAGTCTGTCTCTCTCCTTCCTCTCTGTTCTCGAGTGCAGCAGCTACTGACTGGGCTTCACACAGCAGAGAGTCACGCTGAGTTTGCAACCGGACCACCGTCCTCCCGACGCCGAAGCCAGGACAGCCGCTGGAGCCGCCTCGTCTCGCCGGACCGGTGCACTGGTAAGTCCTCCTCCCTATCGAACCTTCTACCTTCTGCCGTTGTTGCTAATTCCCGCAAACACAGACCCAACAAATGTCGCGCTCGACCGAGGCTGCAGGCAGCTGAACCAGGCGGGCGGAGAAGCCCTTCCGATCACAAACCACCGCTGCAACCGCCTCTGTCGGAAGACGTGCTAGCCCAGCCTCCGACTCCTTGCACCCGGTGAGGACGATCCGACCGATAAAGCCTCAGTCCAGCAGCTATTGAAGAGGTGAGCTCTCTTCTGCAGTCCAATGCTAGCCTCTAGATGTTAGGAATGTATAAATTATATATATATATATGTTTCGGTTTTGTTATGAATAGAAATCAAGCCAAGGAATTGGAGGGATAGTAAATGAGTGTTGTTGAAGTCTCCTGTAGTTCCATTTGAGGGTAACTAGATGATAATGAGAGTAGATTAGATTTCCTTAGAAATAGAAATGAAAAACTCTTTGTAGAACTCAGCTTTGTAAGTGAATAATGGTCAATGTTGAGGATTTATGTTTGAGAGTTTGAATAAAGATCCACCGTTGAATTTTGGATATGTTGTAGACGGGTATACGTAGTATAGGGTATTAAAATTTGGGAAGAAATGAACGGTCGGATTAGAAGTTATGAGCTCCCGAAGTTAGGTAGTTGAGCAGTTTTGGTAAACTTAAGTTTTTGGCAAAGTATAGGAATTTTGAGTGAAGTAGTCAACTTTGTAAATTTTTATAAAAATATCGGCTGAACAGTTTTGAGGAATTCTTCCTCCTAAGGTTAGATAGAACCTCATAGATAATCTAGAGATTTAATTCGGAATTATTATAAGCTGTTAAGAATTTTATATTTAGAACCGAAGTTAGACCTTTACGATTCTTCCGGAAAATAGAAACATAGGAAAAATGTCAGTTTGGAACCAAATAAAATTTTAGGAGTTAGAATATAAATTTAGAACCTCAAATAGGAGTTTAGACATGAGTTTTAGGGTTTTCGAGAAAATCGGAACCAAGGGTAAAATGGTCATTTTACCCTAAACTAATACTGTAACTAGTATGTCTTAATACCTTATTCGATCTTAGAAGTTTTAGACTTCTATGTACGTGAGAGTGTACTAATACACTTATCGCCTTTTTGGCAGGCAACTGAGTTGCTACAGTTTACAGAACGAGTGGTTTACAAAGAGTCGAGCGTTATAACAGGTAAGTCCTTTGGGCTTACTTAGCTGACTTCTAAATATGAGTATAAATGATGATGGTGGTGTGTGATTGAAATGTTTAGAGAGATAGGTTGTGATATATAATTACCGACCTATATTTTGGCCTAAGAGTAACGGGCGGTGGCATTCTGCTCAGTAGCTTGCGGGCGCTGGGGGTTTCTTTCGGGACTAGTCCATACGTGGTTTGTAGTGATGCTACCAGTGGAAGTCAGCTAGACCTACACCAGTTGGATAAGGAACGGAGGCGAGAAGTAATAATAATTCTCGTGCCACAACTTAAATTGAATAATGTGAATCATTTAAATAATAGATAATAAACGGTTGAGTGCCAGCATGATGTTTGTTTATTTCCGTTTCTGCGTGTGCTTGTGCTGTTATCATTTTGCTTATATTTGGATAGTTAGCTAACTGTTGATATGTTGTTTAGACTTGCCACAGGTTAGAGTAGATGCCGAGTGATCCAGATGGTAGTGGTCAGCCGGGGTGTCGTACTTTAGGACGTTTTACAGTTTCTGCAATTGTGGGTTTTACAGTTGAACCTTGTTTCCTTTCGTACTTTGTTATATTCCGTTTTCCGGCTGTAGTCAATCTGGTCACATTCATGCATTGTTAAGAACTATTTTATGATTTCTGATTTTCCTTATTTGTGCCTTGTTGTAAGATCTTGTTAAGTTGTTGTCAAACTAAGGTCGGGACCCACTGTGCGGTCCTAACCAGTAACTCCCTAAGTTGTAAAAATTGGGGTGTTACAACATTCCTGCAGATAGTCCGGTCCCGATCATACTCGGAAGACCGTTTCTTGCAACTTCCGGCTGCATAGTCGATTGCAAGAATGGGAGACTCGCTTTTGATATAGGGGAAGAGAAAGTAGAGTTCGTTCTTTCCACTCTAGTGAAGGAGTCAATCTTTGATGAGGATATTTTCGATATCCAAGATGAAGAAGGTTTGTCTAGGGAGGAGGTAAGTGCGATTCTCTTTAAAGATCCTTTACAAAAATTCATTACTATGAGTCTAACAGATGTAGGGGAAGAAGAAGAGTGCAATGAGGCAATTGAAGCCTTAGAAGCACAAGAAGAGATGCATGAAGTGGAGTTTGAGAAACTCCACGATGAGGCTGAAAACGTGAGAATCCACGGCCACACATTATATTCCACGGCCGTGGATTTCACAACCAAAACCGTGTCCCACTCCAGAGAGTTATACGGTCGTGGAGAAGATGTGACAACCGTATTTCCCTTCCACGCCCTAAACCACGGCCGTGGAGGACATGGGGAACCCGTAATTTTGGCCGTGGAAAGGGGTAATGGAGACACTTCTTCAACTTCTTCTGATTCTTCTCCCACACACTCGACATCCTTAGAAACCTCTAAGGAGACATCGGATGCTCCTCAAGGATCGTTGGAAGCTCCGAAAGCGATGGAACTAAAACCACTTCCTACTCATCTAAGGTACGCTTTTCTAGGACCTAATTCTACCTTTCCGGTTATCGTTAGTTCCGAACTAAGCATAGATGAACATAATCAGCTCATGATTGTCCTTAAGAAACATAGGAAAGCTTTAGGCTACACAATAGAGGACTTAGTAGGAATTAAACCCTCCCTATGCATGCATAAGATACTAATGGAGAAAGATTTTAGAACTTCAAGACAACCTCAAAGGCGGTTGAATCCGACCATGAAGGAGGTTGTCAAGAAGGAAATTCTTAAGCTTCTTGATGCAGGTATCATCTACCCTATCTCCGATAGTAAATGGGTGAGTCCGGTTCAAGTAGTTCCGAAGAAGGGAGGAATGACGGTCATCACCAACAAGAACAACGAACTCATTCCTACCCGAACCGTAACAGGATGGCGGATGTGCATAGACTACCGCAAGCTTAACAATGCAACGAGGAAGGATCACTTCCCATTGCCATTCATCGATCAAATGCTTAAAAGGTTAGCACAACATTCACATTTTTGCTATCTTGACGGTTATAGTGGCTTCTTTCAGATTCCGATACACCCGGATGATCAAGAGAAGACCACATTCACGTGCCCGTGGGGTACGTTTGCTTATAGGAGAATGCCGTTTGGGCTTTGCAACGCCCCAGCCACCTTTCAACGGTGTATGATGGCCATCTTCTCCGAATACATTGAGGAAATAATGGAGGTCTTCATGGACGACTTCTCCGTATACGGTTCCTCTTTTAACGATTGTCTTTCTAACCTTTCTCTTGTTTTGCAAAGGTGTGAAGACACTATCTTAGTTCTTAATTGGGAGAAGTGTCAATTCATGGTTAAGGAAGGAATCGTATTAGGTCACTTAATCTCTAGTAGAGGGATAGAAGTAGATAAAGCTAAGATAGAGACCATAGAGAAACTTCCTCCCCCAACTTCGGTGAAAGGGATAAGAAGTTTTCTAGGACATGCTGGATTTTATAGACGTTTCATTAAGGACTTTTCTAAGATATCAAAACCGCTCACTAATCTATTGATGAAGGATGCAGTTTTTGAGTTTTCGCAGAAATGTTTGGATGCGTTTAACACAATTCGGCAAGCTCTAATTTCAGCACCTATTATCCAACCTCCGGATTGGACTCTTCCCTTTGAGGTTATGTGCGATGCTAGTGACGTAGCTATTGGAGCTGTTCTTGGACAACGAAAGGAAGGGCGAACCCATGCCATATACTATGCTAGCAAGACGCTAGATGAAGCGCAGCTCAACTACACCACTACCGAGAAAGAGTTTTTAGCCATTGTCTATGCTATTGACAAGTTTCGCTCTTATCTTGTAGGTGCAAAGGTGATCGTCTACACGGATCATGCTGCGATCCGGTACCTCCTTGTGAAGAAAGATGCAAAGCCAAGGCTAATTAGATGGATTCTTCTCCTACAAGAATTCGATCTAGAGATCCGCGACAAGAAAGGTTCAGAAAATTCTGTTGCGGATCATTTGAGTCGCCTAACACATCTAAAGGACGACCATTTACCCATCGATGACTCCTTCCCGGACGAACACCTACACCTTATTGAAGAGTGCATCGATGTGATCTCCAAAGGTAACGAACCATGGTTTGTTGATTTTGTTAACTATTTGGTTTGTCAGGAGATACCACCCGGACTATCCTACGCACAAAGGAAGAAGTTCTTTAAGGACGTCCGGGAATATTTTTGGAACGAGCCTCTCCTCTTTAAGAGAGGTCCGGATGGCATCATTCGGCGATGTGTGCCGGAAGATGAGATGTAAAGTGTCATCCGCCATTGTCATTCACTACCTTGTGGAGGACACGCTAGTTCTAACAAGACTAGCGCAAAGGTATTGCAATCTGGATTCTTTTGGCCTACTTTATTTAGAGATGTGCAATCCTTTGTTTCTTGCTGCGATGCTTGTCAAAGAACATGCAATATCTCTAGAAGGAATGAGATGCCCCTCAACAACATCCAAGAGGTGGAGATTTTCAACATTTGGGGAGTTGATTTCATGGGACCATTCCCATCCTCTTGTGGAAACCAATACATACTATTGGCGGTGGATTACGTTTCTAGATGGGTGGAAACAATTGCCTCTCCCACAAATGATGCCATGGTAGTGGTCAAGTTCTTTAACAAGACCATCTTCCCGCGATTTGGGACGCCAAGGACTATCATTAGTGATGGAGGTTCTCACTTCATAGCCCGTCGCTTTGAAACTCTTCTAGCTAAGTATGGAGTTACTCACAAGGTCGCTACCCCTTATCATCCACAAACAAGTGGACAAGTTGAGATCTCAAATAGGGAGATCAAAGGAATCTTAGAGAAGACGGTTTCAAGGACTAGGAAGGATTGGTCCTTGAAGCTTGACGATGCATTGTGGGCGTACCGGACTGCGTACAAGACTCCCATAGGAACCACACCATACAACCTTGTGTATGGGAAGTCTTGTCACTTGCCGGTGGAGTTGGAGCACAAGGCGTTTTGGGCTATCAAGTGGCTAAACTTCAGCATGAAGGAAGCGGGAGAGAAGCGTCTCCTAGACCTTAACGAGCTGGACGAACTCCGCTTGAACGCTTATGAAAACGCTAAGATCTATAAGGAGAGAGCAAAGAGTTGGCATGATAAGCATATCATTCCAAAGGACTTAAAGGAAGGAGATCAAGTTCTCCTCTTCAATTCAAGGTTTCGTCTCTTTCCAGGTAAGCTTAAATCTCGTTGGACGGGACCTTTTCTAATTAAGCGTATTTTCCCCCATGGTGCAGTTGAAGTATGGGGTGAAACGGGCGGAAGCTTTAAGGTGAACGGCCAACGACTCAAGAAGTATACGCCGGAACTCCAAACCGAAGAGTTCGCGCCTACCGCACTCGAATAAGTGCGAGATTGGTCTAGCTACGGACCTTAAACAAAGCGCTTCTTGGGAGGCAACCCAAGGTATTGCATTTTACTTTTTGCTTTCGATTCATAGTTTAGCTTAGTTTAGACGTTTTTCGCTTTATTTTGCCTCGATTTCTTCCGGTATGTTCGTGTTTTTGGATGTAGGAACGATGGAAAAGGAAAAGGGAAGGATAATGTTGAAGAAAAGTGACGAAATTTGGACTTTGGAGCTTTACAGAGAGTTCCACGGCCTAAACCACGGTCGTGACAGCTACAATTACCGTAATTTCCAAAAGCCTTTGAAAAATCACCAAAACCACGGTTCCGTACAATTCCATGGCCGTGGAACACCTCGACAGACCGTGATTTTCAAAATTTTTCCTGTGACTATATAAACCACATTCTTCACCAAAACACTCCACAAAATCCCCCTTCCACGACCTAAACGCCGAAATCCACGACCCTCTCTCAAATCCTCGTTTCTTAATCGTTTTTAACGATTCTTCTTCCCAAACCGAAGCAAATTCGACCACCAACAAGATCCAAGCGACGAATCAAGCGGAAACTCACCAAGGAATGCGCAATTCGGATTTTTAAATCCGAAAAATAGGTTTTTCCACTCTTCTTGATCTTTGTCGATTTGATTCGTTTTTGTTAGAGATTTTAGGAAGAACTGATTGAGATTGGAAGAAATTAGACTAAGGCTGATTGATTGTTGAGATTGAGGGTTGTTTTTTGAGATTTGCGAAAGAAACAGACAAACCACGGTTTCTGGGAGAACCACGGCCGTGGAACCTCTAGAACAGCCCGTAATTTTGAACAGAAATGGACTTCGTGAGGAGAGTTTCAGGGAGGATCAAAGAGAAAAAGAATGATCAGAACAAGAAGAGGAAGGGTAATCCCTCTTCTTCCTCATCCTCTAGAGCACCACCACCCTCTTCCCCTTCACCTCCATCATCACCTTCATCACCCTCACCTCCTAGCCCTAGGATACCGACTATACATGAGGATCACCTCGATGCACTCGAGAGGATCCATGAGAGGGTTGTGATTGGTCCTAGGTACCTATTGTTGGAGGATCTAGCTCCTCTCAACATTTTAGATGACCTTACTTGGCTCTTAGATAGAGCCGGACTTGTTGTCTTCTCGGCTATCCGAGAAGACGCCTACGAGGAGATTACGAGGGAGGTAGTGACGTCCTTTCAGCATAGCCATGTAGATAGGACCGTTTCTTTCCGTCTTATGGAAAGAAACTATGACTTTTCCATCCGTGAGTTCGGGACTTTCTTCGGGTTTCATGAGACCTTTAACGGTCGATTTCCTAGTGGCGTTTACGCCAAGGACTTTTGGGAGGAGGTAGCGATGATTTACGCCAACGAGGACCGTTGGCAACTTGCTGATACCAAGGCTAGGTTGATGTACCACCTAGCCTTGAAGATTGCTCACCGTGTTCTTTCGGAGTGTCTCTTTCCTAGGACGGAGACACCCCAAAAGATCAAGACGGATGAGCTCTTTTTGCTATACTCCATGCTGTACGGGCGCCGAGCTGACTGTGCCACCCTCTTGGCTGCTACTATGAGCAAGCTCAAGAACAAGAGGAAGGGCAACATTAGATATGGCGGGATAGTTACCCACCTTGCAAGGAGCTTGGGTGTTGATTTCTCTGCGTGCACCCGCATACCAGCTGTACCTCTAGGACTTCATGCCTTCATGACTAGAGGCCTCATCTTCCCCACACATAGAGGTCCGCCTTATGCGGCCATGCCTTGGGAGAGCAGGATGGGTAGGGGTATAGAGTGGCTACCGGAGTACTCCATTATGGCGGGACGCCATAATTGGAAGGAGACGTTCGCTGCTATGCATGCGAACAGGATTGCAGCTCCCCCATATGTCCCACCACCAGTTGTTGAGGAGGAGGAGATGGGAGATCAGTTTGAGGGTGGAGGAGGAGCCGAGCAGGAGTTTGGCACGTTTCCGGATCAGCCGGATGCGGCCCCCGATGCGCCTATACATTCTCCACGTCCAGCTAGAGCTTCAGGCTCGTCTTCTCGCCGTGCTAGCGTGAGTGAGAGACCTACGTGGATGACCACACCTCCTGCATGGTATGGAGTTCCCCCTCCTTGGTCCACAGAGCAGTCAGCAGCACCAGCACCAGCACCATCCGACGCTCCAGCATGGTACAGTCAGGCTCCGGGATGGTATGAGCAAATGCCGGATTGGGCTACTGGTCTTTCGGAGAGAGTAGGAGCATTGGAGATCCGAGCCGATGCTAGAGATGGACGCTTGGACGACCTCGATCACATGATGAGGGATGTCTACCGCCAGCAGTTTGGGCGGTTTTATGATCCTAGCTTCTCTCCATTCCCGCCTCCACCAGCGCCGCAGTGATTGATTGCATGACCGTTCGCTTTAGCCATTCCACCGCCACTTTGTGAGTTTCTTTTTCTTTTCTTTCTTTTCTTTTCTTTCTTTCTTTTGAACATTAGGGACAATGTTCGTCCTAAGTATGGGGTGGGATGTACTAAAAGTTTGTAATAACTCTTACTCACTATGTTTGCTTCTATTCGAGACTATCATTGCATGTTCATTATATTGTTGCACGTTTCATTATTGCATTGCATGAAAAAGAACTTGAAAAAACCCATAAAAATTGAAAATTTTTGAAAATTTTGTGCTTCTAATGAATTGAGATGATTTTCATGATAATCGCTACTTGTGAATTGAGTTTGATGACAACTGCATGCTTAAACGATTAGTGAATTGAAAAGAAATTGAATGTGTTGATTGTGCCTCTTTTGCAAGTTTCATAATGTGATGAATATTACCTAAATCATGTTGAGAAATTGAAGTTGAAATCACACTATAAGTTCTTATACTTCTTGTTGCGATGATTAAGGCAATTCGATTTTTCTTTCTTCTTTCTTTGATCTTTTTAGCTCCTCATTGAAATATTGGCCTCCTTTACCTATCCGGGAATTTGGAGAAGTGAATGAAAAAGGCATGTTTGATGTGGGAGGGCCATGAGAGCAATTATTTGCAATCAAAAGAATAGAAAGAAATTGTAGGTTTGGGGAAGTCAATCATGACGATGAGTAACTCGGCACCATTCACATAGCCGGGTGTTTGTGTCTTGCCAAAGTCGGATTGAGCGATATTCCTAGCGGATTATGGTATGTGCGCTAAGGGTTTGAGGCATCTCATGAAAATTGAGAAACGCCAATCTCCTAGGCTTCGGTTTTTGTGCACCTCTATCCATAACTCCAAAAGTAAAGTCGAAAAATGAAAGGAAGAGAGCGAAGCTCTAAGTTGAAAGTGTGCGGAAACCGCAAGAGAAGAAAAGAAAAGAGTAGTTATCTAATTTCCCGGATTCATGCACCACATTCCCTAAAAGCTTCCTTCCCTTCCACATTCTAGACCTTTTCTTTGAAAGTCCTTAAGATCAAAAGTATGTTATATGACTTGGTGGTCTAAATTGAAGTTTCTTATGATTGATTTTGATAATGTTTGAAGGTTATGATGCTTGTATAGAAGTTTAATTGATTCATGAGTTTTCTTTGCTTTTTACTCTTTGATTAAGTGTATGAAAGTCTTATAAACGATTGAAGCAAGATTTGAGAATGATCTATTCGTTAGAAGGCACATTCATCCAAAATAAGTATTGCTTTGAGAAGGTACACATATTTCATCCTAACTCTTGTTTTAAAAGCTTTTTGAAAGACCTTGTTTAGGGACAAGCAAGTTGCAAGTATGGGGTTATTTGTTAGCATGAAATATTGTGATACTTTAGGCACGTTTTCTAAGTGTATTTGATTCATATTGATAGTCTTTGATTGAGCATTGTTGCATTTGTGAGCTAGTTTGCCTATATTGTCGATATGGATGTCTACACTAGCTTTATGTTGATCATAGGTGATTGAGAGCCATTTCCGAACGGAATCGAGCAAAGATGAGTTGATTGAGTATGTCCATGGATTGAGGGCATTCTTAGGAGCAAAATGGATGTCAACTTCAGGAATGCACGAGGCTAGGGAAGAATCACGTTCTTGCCCTAAACCACGCTCTAAAATACGGCCGTACTACGAACCACGTTCAGTTCCACGGCCGTGGAACCCTGCAGGAGAAGCGTTGTTCATTCCAGAAGCTTTTACGGTCGTGGAATCCATGGTTCAAACCGTGTTGATTTCCACGCTCTAAATTACGGTCGTGGAACCTTCCACGACCGTGATCTTGGCGATCTTTTTCGCCACATTTTGAAGCCACGATCTTTTGAAGATTGGGTCGGGCCGATATTTTATCTTGTCCTATAAAAAGACGGACGAAGAGAGATTCCGTCACCTTCGCTTAGACGCACTTTTGCGACCTCGCCTTACACTTTCGCCTACGCCGCGACTTGGAGATTTTGGTGATTTTTGCAAAAGACGTAATTTGCGCTCATCCTTGGAGTTGCCCTAATCTCACACTTTTGGTGGAGATTGCTGTTGAGATTTCCGGATTAACGGAAGATCAAAGATTCGGAAGGTTGTTCGCAAGAAGATTCCTCTTCTTGCCTAGGTTTGATTAGAAGACGGATTGACATCCCGTTCTTTCTTCTTATCTACGATTGTGTTTATTTACTCTATTCCGAATCTTGTGACGATATTTGTTCTTGATTGTGACTTTGAGATTGGTTTGAAGTTTATTGAAAGTTTTCGGAAGTTTTCATCTTTCAATCTTTTAATCCTTGAAATTAATATCAATATGACTGTTATTGGCTAAAAACCCTTAACAATTCTAAGGTGAAGGGTTGATAGTTGTGGCTTAGATGATGATAGATCGATCGTAAACGGATTAGACCCTGAGAGTTAGAGAGAATCGTCGACGAACCCTAAATCACGGTTTGTTCTTGAGTTCCACGACCGTGGAATCTCAAGATCCACCCGTAATTTCCCTTAAGTTTACGAACCTGCTTTTACTTTAATCCAAAGTTAAAGATTAGCTTTAACTTAGTCTTGGCTTGCCTTTTCTAGGTGGTAGTGAAGCCTCAACAACCTCTACCTCGATTGTGAGTGTCACAACCTCAATCGGTTAAGTTAGTCTTGATCCTTGGATTACAAGTTTGGGTATTTGACATTAATTCTTGCCTTTAGAACTTTTCTATATTGAAGCCTCAACAACCTGTATAGAGAGTGTCTTGTAGGTGAGTTATATAAGGTTTTTGGAACTTCACCGTACGATTACCTTACATTAGCATACCTTTGCATATCTCAACTCTGTCTTTATATCAATAGTAAATCTTGAATCGATTGCCACAGCTAGATACTTGGATCTTTAGGATTGTTGTTTTCCCAATATTTGCAAAAAACTCTCATATTTACTCGCTTGATAATCTGCAATTGAATTTGTTCCCACCCAAATCCCTGTGTTCGATACTCTGGAATCCTTGCTTAACTATATCGATCCGTACACTGCGGGTTCGCTTGCTTGATTCTAGTTTTATAATTAAAGCTTATTTGCACGCACGTTTAGGGGCGAACACCTTAGGAGGATGATTTCTACAGTAGGGCTGGATCAGTTTACTGAGATCCGAGCCCCAGCCTATTTGGAGCCGACCTTAGAGTTCATTAGCTCCTTCACCTACCTCCCCACAGAGCGATCTGTGAAGTACCGGTTGATGAACCGGAACTTCTTAGTGCCACTTGAGTACTAGAGAGAGATTTTTGGCTTTCCTGAGCCCACGGCAGTTGACTTCCCGTCCCGATCTGTAGCTAGGGAGTTTTGGGGGCAGATTGCCCATATTACTGAGCACGTAGACAAATGGCGCCCTGGAGATTCGAGGGAGAAGGTCATCTTCCATTTAGCCTTTAGGTTAGCCCACCGGATCTTCAGTGAGACACTTCTGGCGCGTACTGAGACGCCCCAGAAGATCCGACAGGGAGAGCTTTTCAGTTTGTACTGCATGGTTATTGGGGGTATCCCGGACTTTGGCTTGATGTTGGCAGAGGATCTGCACAAGATCAAGGCCAAAGCGAAGGGAGACATTTGCTGCGGAGGGCTTGTCACCCATATAGCTAGCTATCAGGACATGGATCTCAGTGCTTGCACGATGGTGGCGGCTGCCAAGTCGCTTGGGCTGCAGGAGATGATCACTCGGCGGATTCTGGTTCCCCGAGGTTTGACTACACCGTACGTGGCTATGCCGTGGGAGCTGACTGCACCACAGGGGATCAGGTGGTCTGCCTAGTTTTCTGTTTTTGACCCACATTATTGGCAGACCGCTTGGGCTCCACTGATGGAGGATTACAGAGAGGAAGCAGCTGCCCCAGCTGAGGAGGAGGCAGATGATGAGGAGACGGCTGATGACAAAGAGGGTGGAGTCCCGATGGATACGGGGACGGATACTGCAGGGACGAGCGCACCAGTTATAGATCTGGATGATGAGGATACTGAGCCTGCACCTGCTGTATCACCTGTGAGACCTGCTAGGCATAGGACGCGCCATCATAGAGATCCAGAGGCTCATCGTCGGATCGATGATCTGACGGATCAGATGATAGACTCTTATGCCGCCCTTACTGTGGACATGCATGAGAGATTTGCTGCCCAGCACCGACAGATTGACAGCTGGACTCATCAGATGTTAGAGGGACAGCACTATCAGCGCAGGATGATGGAGATACAGTTCCAGCAGACTATGGGTTATCCATTTGACCCATCCCAGTATCCGTACGTCCCACCACCACCACCACCACCGGATCAGGATTATTGAGAGCTGCAGGATTTTTCTTTCTTATTTTTATGCAGTTCAGCTTATTATCCGGTGAGTATTTTTATCCTTTAGACTTATTTTGACCCACTAGAACAGTGTGTCCCAAGTATGGGGTGTTTATTGATGTATTTGACACTTATGTGATGTTTGACTCTATTTGACCGGATATTTATTCATATTTTTGCTTCACTTTTGCTTCTATATGTTTATCTGAGATTGCATGCATACTTACAGGTTATTTGATTGAGAAAAACGTCGAAACTGAAAGAAAACTGGTTTTTAAAAAAAAAATTTGGACCTCGACCGGGGCAGTTCTGGCCGAACGAAGTGATTCACCACGGTTGACCTAAGAACACCTCAACCGAGGTGGGTTAACTGAGAGTTTTCGAAAACGATTTTTGTGCTTCTTATCTGATATGATCTCAGTGAAGATCTTGTTTACTGACTGGTTTTGAAATTCCTTATGTGTTTGAAAGGTTTTATAATATGTTTAAGTTGCTAAATGCTTTGTTTGAAATTATTGGCATGTTTAATACTTTGTTTTTATCCAAATTATGTTGAATTTGAAGGTTGACACCACATTATGAGTTCTCTCACTTTCTTCCTGGGAAGACCAAGGCAATTCATTCTTATCTCTTCTTCTTCTTGATCATGCTTAGCCCCTCATATACATTTTTGCCTCCCTTTACCTATCCGGGAATTTGGAAGCAAGCGAAGTGGTGAAAGCAAGTGAAGTTAAAGTTGAGAAGTTGGCTGGAAGTGAAAGTGTTAGAAAGTAATCTTAGGGTTGGGGAAGTCAATCATGAAGGTGAGTAACTCGGCACCATTCACATAGCCGGGTATTTGTGTCTTGCCAAAGTCGGATTGAGCGATATTCCTAACGGGTCATGGTATGTGCATCAAGGGTTTGATGCATCTCAAGAAATTGATGATTGTTGATTTCCTAGGCTTCGGTTATTGTGCACCTCTGTCCATGCATCCCAAAAAGTAAAGTAAAAGAAAAAAGTGTGAAATAAGCAAAGCTTATTGGTGGAAGATGTTGCAAGTCAAAGTGCAAGTGAAGTTCATCCTTTTCCCGGATTCTAGCACCCCATTACCTTACATACATCCCTACCCTACACGTTTCTTGACCTTTCTTTTGGGAAGCCCTTGAGACCTTGAGCTTGTTGATTGACTTAGTGGTTTAAACTGGATTATACATGATTAATTTTGATAATTATGAATTATTATGCATTTATGATTTTATGCAAAGATGAACAACTTTCTAATATTTATAAAATGTTTTGATCATATTTTGATTTTAAATTCCATGAAGTATTCTCTTAGAGTGATCTATGATTGTTGCACACCATGAAAATGTTTTTGAAAGACTTTTCATTGATTTTATTGACTTATAATCCATTCTATCTTGTCTTTTATATGCGGAACTTGCTTGGGGGCAAGCAAGGGCTAAGTATGGGGTATTGTGATAGCATGAATTATAGTCTATATTTTGGGGTTTGTTTGGACGTTTTATCTCTCATAATCTGCATGTTTGTATGTATATTATGCGGTTATATTACCATTTCATCTACCTTTGCGGGAATCGAGGTCTACACCTAGTTTTGTTGTAATCGTAGGTAAAATGGCACGTTTTGCATCAAAAAGGAGCAAAAAGAGCTATGGAGTCATTGGAGCTACATCCAGGAACATAAGGAACCATCCAGGAAGCATAACCATGGATTAGAGATCTACTTTGGACCAGATTTGAGAGATTTCACATTCAGTTGTGACTCACCTCGGTTGACCACAGATTCATCTCGACCGAGGTGATCCAGAGAAGTCGACTCGACCGAGGCGAATACCTAGGACGCGGCGAGAATATTTTATTCTTGGCTGAGATCTTTTATCTTTGGAAAGTGATCTTATATTTTTGGGCTTGGCTCCTGGAAGGAAGAAGATATTATAGATCTTATATTTTACCTATTTTTATGGGAAGAGATCTTTCTAAGATATCTTATCTTTGGAGGGTTATTTTCCTATAAAAAGGGTTGGATTTCCACAAATCCAACAAGATGCTATACCACCGATCAGGGTTTATACACCGCAGCAGCCATACTCCAGTTGGGAGATTCGAAGAACCTTTTTGAAGGTTGAAGAAGGAAGATTTTAGCTTTTATAGCTTTTGAAGGGTTTTTGTAAGATTATCTTAGATTCCCTTCCTTGCTGTCTTCCTTTATTGGATTTCTATCCAAGGAACGCTTTTGTTGTGATATTTGATTCAGTTATTGAAGTCTTTTCATTAAATTCTTCTTGTTCAAATATTTACCTTCTTCCCATATATTTGATTATTGCTTTCATGATGATGAGTGGCTAATTTCCTTGTGTGATTCTAGAGTGATTGGCTGAAGGTTGTGGGAAAAACAATGATAGAATAATCTTAGATTCCAGTAGGACCCTGAAAGTTTGAGTCTTTAACCTTAACCCCAAGCATCTCGCTCAGTCGATGAACATCTCGGCCGGGGTGGAATTTGTCTGACCGAGGTGACTTATCTGATCCGAAACTGAGAGTTAAGTGTTAGAGTTTGCCAAATCCTATTCTCATTACACCTTTCCTGGTTCAATGCAAGCTTAGGATGAGACTTACCCGGTAATTCCTTAGTTTGTTTACCAACGATCATAAGTGTAGGTAATAAAGGTTTACCCTTTATTGGGGTTTGAGTGTGCTTTCATCCCATCTTTGTGAGTTAGCCTGAGACTTACCCGGTAAAGGTTGATTCTATTCCCTTAGATGGTGTGTTAGTTTGAGGATATGGTTCTTTATCTTAATTCCTTGAGACTTACCCGGTAATAGGAGTTACGGTTTAGGATTAGTGAGTAGTGAGACTTACCCGGTGATCTATTCCACTTTAGTAATACCTTCCCCATGCAAAAACCTCAGCTTTGTCCGCTTATCTTTAGATCTTGAGTTGGAACCACAACTAGATGCTTTAATCCCTAGAATTGCATATTTCCTTTATTGACTTCTATATCATCTTTGATTGTTTTGATCACCTTTTGTGGTTAGTATTTACATAAGCATACCGTGATTGGACTTTGTTTCACTAAGTCCCTGTGATCGACCCCTGGAATTCCTTGCTTTTTACTACGATTGACTCGTACACTGCGGGTTCGCATCCTTGTTTTAAGCTTACGTCTAGGGTTATAAATTTAAAGCTTGCACACACCGTTTGGAGCGAACACGGATCGCTCGTGCCACAGGGGCAGCTAAGCATGTCCACGGGTCACGGGTCACCCGTGACCCGGCGGGTCCGGGTTCCCCCGGGTCGCGGGTACGGGTAAGGGTCATTAGATCCTTACCCGTGACCCGTCGGGTCGACCCATAACGGTCACAAAAATTCAAAAAAAAAAATCTCAACGGCTATATAGCCGTTGAGTAGCCGTTGTAACGGCTATATTGATAAAAAAAACAATATAATTTAATAAATCTAACCCAAAAACAATTCTATAAATACCCCAAACCCCATTCATTTCATCTCACAACAATTCTCATCATTCAATCATCTATTCACTCTCTCAATCTCTCCATAATTTTCAACTCTTACATTCAATTACTCTCCTAATCTCATATTCTCATTCTCTTATTTTTCGTTTTACTACTCTTACTTACTACTACATTCTATTATTCAAAAAAAATGTCTAGACGAGGAAGACGTTCCGTTAGCGGTGCCGGTCCTTCATCCGGCGAAGGTTTTACCTGAGGACGGCATTCCGTTAGCGGTCCTCCAACCGGTTCGGATTTAAGGCGAGACTTATTAAGTGGAGATCACGAGATCTTCGAGGAGGATGATATCACGGAACCACCTACTTTCCCCAACACCCAAAGATCCGAGAGGAGGAGCTGCCGTTGAACAACAATCAACTAACGGCGGCGGTCTTCCGATTTTGGTTTACAAAAGGTGCTCCCGATGCCAACGGAGTTTACTATGCCAAACGTAATTTTTGTGCGGCACAATACAAGCACAAAGAGGGAGAAGGTTACGGGAACTACAAGAGGCATGCCCGGGGCAGCCCCTTGTCACCGCGGGGACGGTCACGGACACAAAAGGCCGTTGGGGAGGCCTTCTTGACCGCAGGGGCGGTGAAGGCAAAACTGGGGTCTTATAGTTCCTCCCTTTTTCCTTTCCGTCGAGTACGGAAGTCTACTTGAGTGCCTAACTTAGTCCACAAAAGAGTTACAAGAGTTTTGTAGGAGAAAGAGATCTTGCACGAAGAAGGAGAAGTCGAATATTGCAGTCTCCAGGCCCGCGACAGTGCCTTCAATCCCCTGTGACCGCGTCTCAACGTAGTCACCGCATTTGCGCCTCTCGTCTGCCGTGGGTGCGGCCTCTTGGACCTTTCCGCCCCCGCGCCTCTTTACCTCCGCGGCCGCCGTATCCCTCCATTGAGACTCTTAAGCCGTTCTTGTGACTTAAGAGTGTGCTCTAGGTATGTTGTCCCTCCTTCCATGAACCCTTTGATCATGTTATAACATTATGATAGGTGCCCTAGTAGAACTAGAGTGAATCCCGTGGAGTGGGTTAGAGTTCAGTTCATTGTTGATCTAGTTGAGTTATGCGTGAGGTAGGAAACTGTATGGACGTAGTTTCATGTTGATGTGGATTGATTATGATAACTTTGCCTTGACTTATATCAGGCGTTGAGGAGTTGATTACATATCGGGTTTGTGTGAAAAGCTGAGCGTATTCTGTTTCAGGTAAGTCCTTAGGACTTACTTAGCTTCTATAATGTATTGGCAAATGCTTGAGTGGTGTATGTTTATGTGTTGTGGCTTATTGTTGTTTTTAATATAAGCGACTTATTATTTGGCCCACGGGTAATGGGCGATGATCACTTGTCTAGTTCTCCCGAGGGAGTCTAGGAGGTGCTTCACGACTAGGCCAGACTTGGTATACGAGGAGGTTATCGAACTACTACATTGTGTATAAGGGGAGGTGCGCTGAACCACTCCAGCTGGATAAAGGACCGAAGGTGAGAGTTGAAGACTTCTCGTGTCACACCTATAAATGAATAATGTTGATGAAAGATAATTATAAAGGAGTTATGTGATAGCATGAGATGTGTTTAACTTTTGCTTAATATGTGATTGTGCTTCGGTATTTTCCTCTATGTTATAGTTATCTAACGGATTGTCTATGTTGTTAGATGCTTTGCAGGATAGGGTAGCTACCGAGTGATTCGGATGAGGTGGTCAACCGGGGTTCATGTAATATCCGGAATTTTTATTTCCGTTTAATTCCGAATCAAATCGGACTTTGAGCCATTGACGGTTTTCCATTCTATCTAGCAAGTCTTTCTTCACAAATTTTATCATTTTATGTAGAAGCTAATTCACATAAAATGATAAAATTATATCAAACTATAATTCCTATAATTATTTATCATTTTATGTAGAATTTAATTCACATAAAATGATAGAATTATATCAAATCCTAATTCTTATAATTATTTATCATTTTATGTAGAATTTAATTCACATAAAATGATAGAGTTATATCAAACCCTAATTCTTATAATTAATCATTAACGACGACTTTAGACGAGATCATGACAAAGCTGTGACGAGGCCCAGACAAGCAGTTGACGAGATCATGACAAAGTTGTGACGAGGCCCAGACAAGCAGTTGACGAGGCCCAGACAAGCAGTTGACAAGGCCCAGACAAGCAGTTGACAAGGCCAAGACAAGCCTTGACGAGGCCCAGACAAGGCCTGATCTCGAGTATGGCCGGCCAGCCCAAAACTCACCAGCTGTTACAGCCAGCCCATACTCTCTCCCTCTCTCACGGAAACCCTAATGACCCTCTCTTCCTTCTCTCGCTATCACGTACCGTGCGCTGCTCTCCTTCCTCGCCTTGCCTTCTGCAGAAGAACCGTCTCCCTCACTTTCCTCTTCGCCTTCCCTTTGGTCTTCAACAGCGGCCTTCAACGCAGCAGCCCCACTCTTCCTGTCTTACCTTCTGCAAAGGAGTCCCTCTCTCGATCAATCTCTACACACAACACGCCCATCCTCGTCTCTCTCACTCTCCTTCACGAAGCACCAGCGACAAGAGTCCCCAGCCTCTACACGCAGTCCATACCAACGAACGTGCATAACCAAGACTTGCCCAGCTGCAAAGTAGAGACGACCGGCCAACTACCTCAGTGACGAGCCGCCTTCAAGCTTCTGCACATCCAGACTGTCTTCAACAGTGTAAGGACTCTACCTCCCTTGCCACGTTTCTCTTCAATCGAACAATGTTTCTGCTTAACGGATGTTGTGGTGTCCTATGGCCTTTTACAGCCTCGTCTGAACCTCAAACCCTCCCGGGTGTAGCAACACTCTAGCAGCCCGGTTGATAGCATCTCTAGGATTCTTCCTGCATCATTGCTGAGTAAGTTCCCCATCTGTTTCACTTGCGGTTATGTTATATAGATTGAGAGAATTAGTTAGTAGATCTTTTGATGTTGGATGATTGGTTAGGATGTGTAGCATTTGTGGTTGGCTATGAGTGTGGAGTTAAGAGGTGTGTAAGTAAAGAGTAGCTTCTGAGTTGGGCTGTCAAGAATGGTGGAACCAAGAACCTGCTGTAAACTCGTTTTTTTCAGTTTTGGGAGAGTTAGAAACTGTCAATATTGTAGACTAATGTTAAGGATTTATATTGAAGATCCACCGTTGAATTTTTGATAGATGGTAGATAGATATATGTAGTTTACTGTGTCCAAATTTGAGAACAAATGAACGGTCGGATTAAAAGTTATAAGGTCCCAAAGTAGAGTAGTTGAGCTATTGCAGTTTCTCAGTTTTCTATATTGGCGAGCAGCCAACTTTGTGACCAGATTTAGGTATGCTAAACTCATTCTTTTTGGCTGAATTTTGGATATGATATAGTTGACATATTGTTGTAGAACATATTAAAATTTGAGAGGCATCCAGCGAGTGGTTTGGGATTTACGATTTTTCCAAGATTGAGTCGTAAGCAGTTTTTCTGTTGTGCTGAAATTCGGTTTTGGGAGATAGTTTTAAATAGGATTTTGATCTCCTTTGCAGCTAAATTTTGGATATATTATAGATAAGATTTTATATTAGAACATATCAAAATTTGGGATAAATCCAGCGAGTAGTTTAGGAGTTATGATTTTTCAAAGTTAAGACAGTGTGTTGTTCGTTAGGTGTTGTAATCAACTTTAGAATTTTTTTGTAGAAGTGATGCTCTAACAGTTTTAAGAAATTCTTTCTCCTACGAGTAGATAGGATATCATAGATGACCTAGGGAATTATTTCGGAATTTTTATAAGATTATTCAAATTTTATATTTGAAGCTGTAATTGGACTTTAGTGACTTTTCGGAAAATAGAAAATGAGTAGTTTTTCTAGTTGTTACCTAAAATCATCCCAGATAGTAGAATATGGTTAGTTAGCCTCAAATTATAATTTAAGTACATATTCCGAGTTTTTAGAAGTTTCGGGACCAGGGGTAAAATGGTCATTTACCTGTATAAGGGTATTTTGGTAATCTCTTGTTGATCGATTTTTTATATCTTAGAAGTTGGAGACTTCTAAGAAAGTGGGATACATTATTGATTCTCTTGTCTTGTATAACAGGCGATTGAGTTCCTACGGTTACATACCGAGTTGAGATTAAGAGAGTTGCGACTTGACTCAGGTAAGTCCTTTGGGCTTACTTAGCTGACTTCTAGATATGAGTGTGGATAATGATGGTGGTGTGTGAATGATATGTTTATAGTTATATTTTAGTAGTAATTATCTACCGACCTATACTTTGGCCTAAGAGTAACGGGCGGTGGCATTCTGCTCAGTTAGCCTGAGGGCGCTGGGGGTTTCTTTAGGGACTAGTCCACACTCGGTTTGTAGTGATGCTACCGGCGGAGGTAAGCTAGACTTACACCCAGTTGGATAAGGAACGGAGGCGAGAACTCTTAAGATTTCTCGTGCCACAACTGTAAAATGGAATAAGGTGACTCACTTAATGAACAGATAATAACCGGTTTGTGTGCCAGCATGATGATTGTTTTATGTTATCTTGAGTGTGTTTGTGCTATCCTTATTTTGCTTATATTTGGATTGTTAGCTAACGGTTTATCCGTGTTGTAGATTTGTAGAGATAGACAGTTGTAGAGTGATCCGGAACGGATGGTCAGCCGGGTCCACGTACTCATTAGATGGGGACGGGGGAGTCTCCCTTACAGCATGCATGTTATGTATATGTATATGTTTTGTAAGGCTGTCACATGTGTACATTCCTACAGTAAAAATATTATGTTTTGAAATTTTTTTAAGTACATTTGTGCCTTGTTGTAAGATCCAAGTAATGTTGTTGTTAAACCAAGGTCGGGACCCATTGTGAGGTCCTAACCAGTAGCTCCCCGAGTTTCGAAACTTGGGGTGTTACAATATGGTATCAGAGCTTTGGGTTGGCAACAATGGCACTTGAAATCTTATGAAAGACCGAATGTATAAAATAACTAGAACCCAAAAGGGGTCTAAATTTTTAAACCGGATTTAAGTATTTACACGCACGCATAGTCGGGTTGTTGGGTTAGTAGTACGTCGGACCACCATCGCTCTCCGTGGATCTCTGCAACTTGGATCGATAGGAGTTAGTATAGAGACTTTTTATGATGTTTCTTATTATATGTTATATACATGTGAATGCTTAGTTGTTAGTATCCTAAAGGATATTTTATATCCTTTAGTCGTGTTATCACGAAGCGATTGTCGCCTCATGATAAATCAACTTTGGACTTGAAGAATCTCCAGCACGAGGCAATGGAATCGGACCTTGGATTGAGTATTATACTCGTGTAGGCCGTTTGGTGATCCTTACAAATCATCCAAAGAACAAGCGAACCAGTAAGTAAAAGTTGTGAAGATAATTGTTACCACAAGCATAATCAGATGAGGAAGAAATTCTTGAGTCAGTTCAGTTAGAAGGAATAGAAGGTCGTACAAGGAACTCGGACACACGAGGCCGAGAGATGGCATTAGAAGAATCATACAAGAGACTACAAGAGTGCGGAGTAGTGATAACAATATTGGAGCGGGACAAGTAGAATTGGGTACGACCAAGATTGCGGAATCAAGGACATTACAATCGGAACGGATGCCCCATAGACCATTATGGACATAAGAAACCAGAAGAGACAGAGTGTCAATCCGGGTATGAGAATCTAAGGTGCACGGAATGAAGACCTACAACTGAGTGTAAAAGCGGAAAGGCAGACCCCACAAGTGGGGAGGTTTTTACCTCCTCAGAGATATAAGAAGTTTGAAAGAAATCGAGACGCCAATACCCAAAGAATGGAAGCCTTTAGCAGGGGCAACGGAGTTTCATGAAGGCGATATTACCACCAACATCAGTGAAGAAATGTGTATGGGAGAACGGCCTTGCTAGACTCGAGAGTCCAGGGTAACCCGAATAATCATGGGACCTAAGCCATCAACACAGACGGTCCCTGTAAAGGGACTACAATTGGGAGGTAATTAAAAGTCATCGGAACTACAAGACGCTTACCATCTATCGTGGAGTGTTAGGAACAACTTTTGACGTCAGGTGAATGGCACAGTGAGAGTTGAGAAAGAGAGTTGTCCCAAAGGAAGCAGAAAAGTGAAAGATAAGACGAACTAAAGAAGTATAAAAGGACTAATTGAGTAGGTGATGCTTACCAAAGAATTTTAATACCAGAAGGGGTATGAGAAGAGTAAGTTCGGGATACTGAGATGAGTCAACTATAGACTGACCGATGTCAGCTGAGGATGTGTAAGTGTTGTTTGATATTGACGAGTTATATACCGTTAAGAAAAGATAATTGCGACGGTGGAGTTATGGGGTAGTTTTACCGACGCCTGGAATGATTTCCTCAAGTATGCAACAACAATCTCCTTAGACAACTAAGGGTATAGAGAATCGTGTTAGAGGTTACTTCTTGGCTGGTGAAGATCAAACTCCGGTCAAGTCTAGTAGTTTGGATCCGTGTCAAAAAGAATTAAGAAAGTAAACGGAAGTTGGTTGTTTTCCAATCAGGATTTTATTCAAGAACACAAAGTAAGGAAAATACTTGGTACTTCACCCGGTTAATCATTTTGGACTGACAGAACACGTCCTTATGATTACGGGAAACAACAAAATAATCATAGTAGCGCAGCGGAAGCCTGGTGGGTCCTAACCCACGGAGCAAGAAGCTCAAGGGTGTTGAGGGATGTCGTGTCGAGTTTAAGATGGTGATAGTTCGGGAAATGCATTCTAGTTGGAAGGAACGTGAGATAGGCTATGTGGAGTTACTCAAAATGTTGAACGGAAACTTAGGTGCATATAGAGGTAATAGAAGGAGACTGGTACCCTATTACGGATCCGAGTGAAGAGTGACTGCTTTGCTACAGGTTGCCAGACAAGTAGTTTTGGAATTTTATACTAATGAAATACTCTAGAGTGAGTTTTCGGGATGGATTAAGAAAGAATTAAGGAGGTAATAAAAGTATTGTGCATGTCCTGCACTAGAAAGCTCCAAGTGAGTAATTGCCATCTTGAGTCGAAGATACATAAGAAAGAGAAGCGACAGGAGCATACTTGCAACCTAGTAACAGTGCTTAAAGAAAGCATAATCTCGGAGTAGATTTTATGTGTAATGCTATGTCGGAACAGAGCTTAGTTGCGTTTTGAGTCAGAAGAATACTATCGGGCTGGTAACAATGGTGGATAAAAGGCGCATTGATGATGGTATGTTAACATTTATTGAGTAGTTATTAACAAATACCGGTGATATGAGATCACTTTGTGTCTAATACCGTCATTTCGGACTTATTCTATTTCATTTAAGATCTTAGAAAATGTGTGAGAAGCCTAAGTTGGAGCAAACGATATATTAGAAATCTATAAATAATATAATAAAGCCAAGTGAACAAAGAGGATAACCACTAGATTTGATTTTTAATTGTCTTGAGTATTAGACCTGAAAAGGGTAAGGGTGACAATTCCGTACCTGAGAAACATGATGACTGAGTAATATTAAAAGACAAGACCATATGGGTCGTGATACGAAGAGCATGGGGAACTTAATAAGTGTTGGTGGATGTCAAAGACCTTTGGCCTGAGTGGGTAGTCAGAACCTCTTCAGAAGGCCGTAAGCAAGTGGTCATAACGAAGGGAAGGAAGTTGAATAGATTAATTTCCATAGGGTCATCAAAGGATCTAGAAGTGATTTGTGTAAGGAAAACCATTGGAAGTTTTAAAACGGTTTAAAAGTGACCGATGGACTAGTTTACCGCACCCTATTGGAGAGTGTAACTTTGGTTTTCCACGGAGACTAAGTTTGGGAACTGAGTTTGAGAATTTCAGTTGGAGAGATACCTACCAGACCCGAGTTAGGTCATCGGATTAGACGATTAGACAGTTGAGCCGGATGATATCGGTGAGATATCCGGTAACCACTCTAGAACGTGTTAACATACGCTTATGATCTAAATACCTGAAAAGATTTAAGATTTAGTGGATTTATGAAAATCCGATAAGGCTACCTAAGATATTGGGGATAGTAAGAGACGTAACATTTCAAAGACTTATGTAGCGATAGTTGTAACCTCGGGAGTAACGAGTTAGGACTTGACCTTGTATGTGTGATATTGTTTGACTACTTGTTTATTTAATGATTGAGTGTTTAGTCAATGATGTGTTCTTCTGGTAACCTTGATGTGCGGGATACTTCGATGTGGAAACGACAAGACTTTTGTGTAGTGACCAAACACACCCTTTTGGTGCCTTAAAGGCCGATCAGGATTTTCTTACCCTAAGTTTCGGGACGAAACTTAATTTGAGGGGGATCTGATGTAACGACCAGTTTTTTTTTTTTTGTTACGCTTTGATAGAGTTAGAGAAGTTTAGGAAACGAATAAAAATTTAGTGAGACTAGGACAGACCAGTTTATTTATGGAAGTCGTTTAATTAAGTACCTTGTCCTAAGTTTCGGGACAAAACTTATTTTAAGGGGGTACTGATGTAATATCCGGAATTTTTATTTCCGTTTAATTCCGAATCAAATCGGACTTTGAGCCATTGACGGTTTTCCATTCTATCTAGCAAGTCTTTCTTCACAAATTTTATCATTTTATGTAGAAGCTAATTCACATAAAATGATAAAATTATATCAAGCTATAATTCCTATAATTATTTATCATTTTATGTAGAATTTAATTCACATAAAATGATAGAATTATATCAAATCCTAATTCTTATAATTATTTATCATTTTATGTAGAATTTAATTCACATAAAATGATAGAATTATATCAAACCCTAATTCTTATAATTAATCATTAACGACGACTTTAGACGAGATCATGACAAAGCTGTGACGAGGCCCAGACAAGCAGTTGACGAGATCATGACAAAGCTGTGACGAGGCCCAGACAAGCAGTTGACGAGGCCCAGACAAGCAGTTGACAAGGCCCAGACAAGCAGTTGACAAGGTCAAGACAAGCCTTGATGAGGCCCAGACAGGCCTGATCTCGAGTATGGCCGGCCAGCCCAAAACTCACCAGCTGTTACAGCCAGCCCATACTCTCTCCCTCTCTCACGAAAACCCTAATGACCCTCTCTTCCTTCTCTCGCTATCACGTACCGCGCGCTGCTCTCCTTCCTCGCCTTGCCTTCTGCAGAAGAACCGTCTCCCTCACTTTCCTCTTCGCCTTCCCTTTGGTCTTCAGCAGCGGCCTTCAACGCAGCAGCCCCACTCTTCCCGTCTTACCTTCTGCAAAGGAGTCCCTCTCTCGATCAATCTCTACACACAACACGCCCATCCTCGTCTCTCTCACTCTCCTTCACGAAGCACCAGCGACAGGAGTCCCCAGCCTCTGCACGCAGTCCATACCAACGAACGTGCATAACCAAGACTTGCCCAGCTGCAAAGTAGAGACGACCGGCCAACTACCTCAGTGACGAGACGCCTTCAAGCTTCTGCACATCCAGACTGTCTTCAACAGTGTAAGGACTCTACCTCCCTTGCCACGTTTCTCTTCAATCGAACAATGTTTCTGCTTAACGGATGTTGTGGTGTCCTATGGCCTTTTACAGCCTCGTCTGAACCTCAAACCCTCCCGGGTGTAGCAACACTCTAGCAGCCCGGTTGATAGCATCTCTAGGATTCTTCCTGCATCATTGCTGAGTAAGTTCCCCATCTGTTTCACTTGCGGTTATGTTATATAGATTGAGAGAATTAGTTAGTAGATCTTTTGATGTTGGATGATTGGTTAGGATGTGTAGCATTTGTGGTTGGCTATGAGTGTGGAGTTAAGAGGTGTGTAAGTAAAGAGTAGCTTCTGAGTTGGGCTGTCAAGAATGGTGGAACCAAGAACCTGCTGTAAACTCGTTTTTTTCAGTTTTGGGAGAGTTAGAAACTGTCAATATTGTAGACTAATGTTAAGGATTTATATTGAAGATCCACCGTTGAATTTTTGATAGATGGTAGATGGATATATGTAGTTTACTGTGTCCAAATTTGAGAACAAATGAACGGTCGGATTAAAAGTTATAAGGTCCCAAAGTAGAGTAGTTGAGCTATTGCAGTTTCTCAGTTTTCTATATTGGCGAGCAGCCAACTTTGTGACCAGATTTAGGTATGCTAAACTCATTATTTTTGGCTGAATTTTGTATATGATATAGTTGACATATTTTTGTAGAACATATTAAAATTTGAGAGGCATCCAGCGAGTGGTTTGGGATTTACGATTTTTCCAAGATTGAGTCGTAAGCAGTTTTTCTGTTGTGCTGAAATTCGGTTTTGGGAGATAGTTTTAAATAGGATTTTGATCTCCTTTGCAGCTAAATTTTGGATATATTATAGATAAGATTTTATATTAGAACATATCAAAATGTGGGATAAATCCAGCGAGTAGTTTAGGAGTTATGATTTTTCAAAGTTTAGACAGTGTGTTGATCGTTAGGTGTTGTAACCAACTTTAGAATTTTTTTGTAGAAGTGATGCTCTAACAGTTTTAAGAAATTCTTTCTCCTACGAGTAGATAGGATATCATAGATGACCTAGGGAATTATTTCAGAATTTTTATAAGATTATTCGAATTTTATATTTGAAGCTGTAATTGGACTTTAGTGACTTTTCGGGAAATAGAAAATGAGTAGTTTTTCTAGTTGTTACCTAAAATCATCCTAGATAGTAGAATATGGTTAGTTAGCCTCAAATTATAATTTAAGTACATATTCCGAGTTTTTAGAAGTTTCGGGATCAGGGGTAAAATGGTCATTTACCTGTATAAGGGTATTTTGGTAATCTCTTGTTGATCGATTTTTTATATCTTAGAAGTTGGAGACTTCTAAGAAAGTGGGATACATTATTGATTCCCTTGTCTTGTATAACAGGCGATTGAGTTCCTACGGTTACATACCGAGTTGAGATTAAGAGAGTTGCGACTTGACTCAGGTAAGTCCTTTGGGCTTACTCAGCTGACTTCTAGATATGAGTGTGGATAATGATGGTGGTGTGTGAATGATATGTTTATAGTTATATTTTAGTAGTAATTATCTACCGACCTATACTTTGGCCTAAGAGTAACGGGCGGTGGCATTCTGCTCAGTTAGCCTGAGGGCGCTGGGGGTTTCTTTAGGGACTAGTCCACACTCGGTTTGTAGTGATGCTACCGGCGGAGGTAAGCTAGACCTACACCCAGTTGGATAAGGAACGGAGGCGAGAACTCTTAAGATTTCTCGAGCCACAACTGTAAAATGGAATAAGGTGACTCACTTAATGAACAGATAATAACCGGTTTGTGTGCCAGCATGATGATTGTTTTATGTTATCTTGAGTGTGTTTGTGCTATCCTTATTTTGCTTATATTTGGATTGTTAGCTAACGGTTTATCCGTGTTGTAGATTTGTAGAGATAGACAGTTGCAGAGTGATCCGGAACGGATGGTCAGCCGGGTCCACGTACTCGTTAGATGGGGACGGGGGAGTCTCCCTTACAGCATGCATGTTATGTATATGTATATGTTTTGTAAGGCTGTCACATGTGTACACTCCTACAGTAAAAATATTATGTTTTGAAATTTTTTTAAGTACATTTGTGCCTTGTTGTAAGATCCAAGTAATGTTGTTGTTAAACCAAGGTCGGGACCCATTGTGAGGTCCTAACCAATAGCTCCCCGAGTTTTGAAACTTGGGGTGTTACAGTTCATTTACGTGATAGGACGGGTGTGAGTTTTATGTGTTTATGTTATAGTTGACTCTGACAGTTCTTTTGCGGATTACGTTTATGACTTTTGTACCTCAGAAGAGAGTCTCTTAATTTGTTTGACATTGCATATTTCAGTATTTGGATTATAGTGTTTTATCGTTTTGTCTTTTTGAAAGATACAGATACATTGTTGTCGAGGTAGGGTCGGTACCAATTGTGAGGTCCTAACCCGTAGCGCCCCAAATCTAAGATTTGAGGTGGTACAATTAGAGAAAATGCAAGTAATCCGGCAATCTTTTTAATTCGTAATTTTGAAACGATTTAATCAGGTAAACATATTTTTGTATACGTAATTAATTGTTTTTATTAATTACGCGAATACACGTTTTATTTTACACAACTCTGGAAGATTTGGGGAAATACTATTTCTCCCGAACTTTTTTGGAAGGTTTTCCGGTAAAATCTTTCGAGCTCGTAAGAGTTTCCTCTCATATATTTTTGAACTTATTACCTAATGTTGGCGTGGACAACGCACTCTTGAAATAGAGCTAGTGCATTAATATAATAAAGGTAGTTGAAAATTTATTAGGAGATTGTACAATTTGACTGATACTAGGCAAATGTTTAATGGTCGGCTCAACACATGTGGTTTAAACTTGTGTCGTGTTTCTTTCAATGTAACTTGGTCTTGCATTCTACGTCACAATCCTTTACAAAATCATTGATATTCCCGATAGATGCACCTGTTTCAAGTAAAAAAAAATACATACAACTCAGGGTTAAAAAAGGAGAATTTATTATAATTTCATTGAAAAAATAATAATTTATAATTCATAAAGTTTTTGGCTAAAATAATCATTATATTAATTTCAAAATTCACTAAAATAAGATTTTGGCAACCTTAGTTGGGATTTTTTTTATGTAAACTAAATATATATATATATATATATATATATATATATATATATATATATATATATATATATATATATATATATATATGTGTAAAAATAACGATCAATATTAATTAGTATGCCTATTAACTACTTATTATAGTATTTTAATTAGTTAAATCGTTTCATTTTGATTTCAAACATAATTCCACCAAGTAATTAACATGCATTTCATTGCACTATTACCCTTCTACGAAAATTAAAGTTTTAAAAAGATCATTCCAATTTTTTTTATAAATATGATATAAATATATATGTTGAGTTATTGACATAAGAACAAGAAGAAATATACCGTTTTTTAGGTTGATTTCGTCCACCTTGTTCTTCAAGCAATAGGACAAAGCACAATCATCAACACGAAAAGAAGATGTTGTAGTGCTTGGTGTTTCGTCTTCTTTTGACACGTCAGGAGGCGAAGGAACTTCTCTACATGTTTTCACGCAAGGCACGTAGCAAGAAATATCGATTTTGCACTGTTGTATGCAAACGACTAAACAAGTACCAAGACCTATTCCATTGGAAGTAACTACAAGCATCGACATAATTAGAGATACCATCCACATCACACTCAACGATTTTGCTACACGAGCCATTGTTATCTCAAAAATTTTGTATCTCCTTAAAATTTTGAGGTATATTGGGTCTAAAGATTTCAACATACATGTGAATATATATGATTGTACGTTCCAATTATTGAATTAGGTGAATGGACTAATTAATTAAATATTTGTTTCAAATATGGTAAGATATAAATAATTTTTCATTATATTAGAAAATACTGAATCATGCATTTGACTATACATGCACGTCTAACGGTCTAAGCAATTTATGTGGTATTGATTTAAAATGTTATTATTATTTTTATGTATTTGGAAGTAAGTAATTGATTGATTCTATATACTTTATGTATTTCTATTTAAAAAATATTTTCTTATGCTAATTAGATCAACTAAATATTTTATATCCAAATAAAAATCAATAAATATGTTATATTGCTTTCTATAATAAACGAAATATTATTGAATTGTGTCACTAATATCACTAGTAAATACCCTGGTGTACACTCAACGATTTAAAATGAGGGTGATGGATTCCCGGTGAACTCCACTCTAGTCCTTTTGATAGAATCATCTTTTTAATCTGGATTCGTCCTAGTCACCCTAAGAGGTGAGGTTAATCAGATTCTATTACTAAGAATTTAGGATAGTCTAGGTTATCGTTTTTAAATAAAATCTTCAATAAAAGATTCTTAATAAAATCATCAACTCTAATAAAATCATATTGAATCATGCATTTGACTATACATGCACATCTAAGCAATTTATGTGGTAATGATTTAAAATGTTATTATTATTTTTTATGTATTTGGAAGTAAGTAATTAATTGATTCTATATACTTTATGTATTTCTATTTAAAAAATATTTTCTTACGCTAATTAGATCAACTAAATATTTTATATCCAAATAAAAATCAATAAATATGTTATATTGCTTTCTATAACAAGTGAAATATTATTGAATTGTGTCACTAATATCACTAGTAAATACCTTGGTGTACACTCAACGATTTAAAATGAGGGTGATGGATTCCCGGTGAACTCCACTCTAGTCCTTTTGATAGAATCGTCTTTTCAATTTGGATTCGTCCTAGTCACCCTAAGAGGTGAGGTTAATCAGATTCTATTACTAAGAATTTAGCGTAGTCTAGGTTATTGTTTTTAAATAAAATCTTCAATAAAAGATTCTTAATAAAATCATCAACTCTAATAAAATCATATGGCTTACTTACCTTTGGAGATATTTCTTCACCTCATTTGTCACTCCATTTATTGTTAACTGTTAGGTTTGACTACGTACCGTTTAATGGTATAGTATGACCCACGTCAAACCTATATATTTTAGTCAATTGCTAGTCTTACTTTAGACTAACCAACCTATTACCTGATTGGTTGGTGACCCTCGTTGTATACGATAAATCGGGCAATGTTTCTCAAGACCTCGGATACAAAGGAAGAAAGTTGATATGGTATCATACTATCATCTAGTGCACTTGTTCATTATTTTAATAAATTAAATTCTTAGATTGTGTATTAGAATTGAATGTTTGTATCTAGTCATATATAGGGAATTTACTCGACTTATCTTTTCATTTAGTTGTTTTACTTTATTATAATAAAGTTTAGATTACTTTGTGACAATGTTGTTACAAGTTTATGATTTGATCTCTTATGTTCAAACAAGTCTTCCGTTGATTATTTAGTTATTTTATATATTTAGCAAATGATTTTCTACTAGCATTGGGTAGTTTTGAAAGTTTTGAACCTTCTTGAACTACTGGATGTGACATTCTTGAATTAAGAGGAGGTGTTAAAGAAGCGGTATCAAATATAACCCTGATTTACGAGCGTGCTTGTGTAACACCTCAAATTCTTAGAACTTGGGGAGCTACTAGTTAGGATCTCACAATGGATCTCGACCTTAGTTTGACAACAATATTACTGGATCTTACGATAAGGCACAAATGTTAAGATACTGAAAATGAAATAAGTTGATGAAATGTCAAGATAACAACAACTCTCATCCGAGAATAATACTAATATCCAACTACGCTACTAGCGTTAATAACAAAGGGAAACAACTAAACCATCACCCATCCTAAAAGTACGGGAATCCCGACTGACCACACCATCCAGATCACTCGGCAACTATCTTATCCTGCGAAACATGTAACAAAACGGATAAACCATTAGCTAACAATTCATATGTAAGAACACATAAGTACAAACACACATAAAGCACGAATACAAACAAAGAACATGTTATCACGTAATCCAATTTATTATCTTTCTTAATGTCATACACGCACAATCCAATAACACTTGTGGCACGAGAAGTATATGACTCTCGTCTTCATCCCTTTATCTAGTTGGAATGGTATGACACACCGACCCGTATAACATGTGGAGTGGGTTAGTATTCTCCCTGTCTACCATGTCTGGCCGTGTCGCGGAGAACCTCTTAGTCTCCCGCAGGAACTATGTAGATGATGTCACCGCCCATTTAACTTGGGCCAGTAATACATTGGTAATCAATATCATAAAAATACTATAATTCATATAGAAAGCACCACTCATATGATCAACTCATATATGAAAGCATCTAAGTAATCCCAGAGGACTTACTTGAATCGAGTCACGAATCTCGTTAAAACTAATAGTCAATTCTACAAGAGTCAGGTCTCAAACGCATGATTATAACAGGAACAAAGGATCAATACATATCCTCAAATCTTAGAAGTTTCCAACTTCTAAGTTAACAAGGATCATTTACGAAAATAAACCAATCTAGCCTTATAAGTGTAAAATGACCATTTTACCGCTGAGCCCGGAAAGCCCTAAAAAATCTAGAACGACTCAGAAACTTCCACTACAACCTCAAAGATATAAGGACTCCCTCTAACAATAAAGATTTATCAAGTTTTAAAGATTCCCAACTTTCAAGCTTGAAACCAAAGCTCATTAGGGTCATACTTTGACCTAACTTAAAACGCTCTTATAAAGCCCTAAAAATCCCGAGAAAAATATTTACACATACTATGACATGTTCACACTGAACTAGGAAAATAAAACTTCAAAAGACTTAAACCCAAAAATCTAAACAAAAATCTAAAGTTGACATCAAGGTATAAAGTTTTCCATAACTTTGCCACGATCACACCATTCTTACAAAACTGCACTACATCCCTACTTCGGTACCTTATAACTCTTAATCCGACTGTTGGATCGTTTCCAAATTTTAATACAACAAATTACACACATGCAGGAGCAATTTAAGGATGAGAGATTGTAGCATCCCATCAAACAGTCGGATTAAGTTAAACTCCTGACGGGATTTATAATTAAATTATAAGGGTGAATTGTTATCCATATCAACAAGAATTCTTCTTTTTCAGTGGTAGAATGAGGACAACGAACTTTAAAGTTAAGTGTGCTCATGCAGGAGCAATTTAAGGATGGGTGAGACCTCCTGGGATGTTTTTGCGCAAGCATGATTGGCATGGGACAGCGTTCTGAAGACCTCAGGTCTTACAAATTTGGGTTGAATTACAAAAAGCCCAAACTCAAGCCACCCCCTACATATAGTGATATCGAGCCTCTTGTTTTCTTAACCTAAAATTGAATATATACTTTGCTTTTCGATAATTGCTATTTGTAACTGATTTTTGTGGCCTTCCGCGCGGAAAATTGAGAGTGAGACGCCTTGTTCGACCTACAACTTGGACTTGTTTCAGTGTGTTTTACTTGCGTGCGACAAGTAAGGTGCTTCAACTGTTCACCTGCATACATCCTGGTGCTCTAGGGATCATCATTCCCTTTTGTGTCTAGTTGTACAGAACGGTTCTACATAACGAATGTCGGTTGTGTGATAAGGTCTATCGCGTCTTATCTTGCTTATGTGTCGTTGCTTAGGTTTCGCCCTTGATCTATCCATCTATCGATCCATCACCATCGGATCACCTTCTTTTCCATATCTCTTTTACTTAGTGTCTTTCTATCGAGTCTTCTTAGTTTCAAAATATCAGGTCATCCAATTACATCTAATCCCCGTATCACATCTCCAATAAATAAGGTTTTTGTGGCCTTTTGCGCGGGAAGTTGACAACAAGACGTCTTGTTCGACCTACAATTTGGACTTGTTTGAGTGTGTTCTACTTGTGTGTGGCGAGTAGGGTGCTTCAACTTTTCACAAGAATATCTCATTTTGCTCTAAGGACCATCGTTCCTTCTTGTGTTTGGTTGTACGGAAGAGTTCTACATAACAATTGTCGGCTATGTAATAACACCCAACGCGTTTTATCGTGCTTTTGAATCATTTCTTAAGGTTCGACCTTGATCTATCCATCTATCGATCGGCCCACTATCGGATCACCTTCTTTTGCATAGCACTTTTATTTAATGTCTTTCTACAGAGTCTTTTTGGTATCAAAAGATCGAGTCATCCAATTACGCCTAATCCCCGTATCATTTCTCCTATTAATAAGGATTTTCAAAGATACTACCTATTGAGAGCACCGCTCCATCAATGGTAGTTAACATTTCTAATCAAATTTGGGTGCTAAGGTTAGGTAAACGAACTCATGAAAAATACAAAGAGGCTTTCACTAGGTCTAGATTAGATTTGGGTAATCTAGCAAGTGGCGATGAGTCTTCTTCAACCTTTCTCTCCTTCCAAATTAGTTTTTCTATCAAATCCTGTCCTCTTTCTGTTATGTCATCTAAATGCAAGAGCAAAACAACAAAATTGGTGATTTCCGTTACAACATTCAGGGTAAATGATCTGTGTTTTTCCTAGTAAAAATTGGTATCTATAGGTAGATAAAAAAAATTATGAATTTTGATATAACTTTTTTTAACATTTAAGCCGAAAAATCAGATTTTGATAAATAAAAAACCCATTTTTTTTCAAAAAGAGGGTGTCGCGCGGCTTGTGGCGCCTGCAGTAATTGTGTTCTAGAGCCCCCTTTTTTATAAAAAGAAAAAAAAA
>BSUD01000005.1:140151160-140181373 GCA_033239045.1 Fagopyrum esculentum
CCCTTTTTTATAAAAAGAAAAAAAAAAAAAAAAAAAAAGGAATCCCCCGAACCCCCTTATTCATGCCCTTACATGTAGGGTATACAATAGTCAGATGTCAAAATTTTATTTTGTGCACACTTAACCACTATCATGTCGTCCGATTAAACTCGAAACCAAACTCAATACGAGAAGAAAGAAAGGGATTATAATTGTCACTTGTTTTGATTGGGTAATGAAATTATGGTGTGTATGTAATTTCGGGTATATATTTTGGGTATTCGATTTCGGCTATATGTTTTAGGCATGAGAAATCGGGTAATTAATATGGGTGTTTGTTTTGGGAATTGAAAATTGGGTAATTGACATCTGGCAAATAAAATCGGATAAGTAAAACCGTGTAACTAAAATTGGATAATTGAAAACGCGTAACTAACATCAGGTAAGTAAAATTGGGTAACTTAAATCAGGTAAGTCTAATCGGTTAAGTAAAACTTGGTAGCTAACGTCGGGTAACTAAAGTTTGGTAAGTAAATTTTAAGTGAATAGTAAAATCAAGTAACAAAAATCAAATAAGTAAAATCGGGTAGCTTGGGTAAGTAAAATAGGAACAAGGTGAGGTTGAATATACATAATGGGGTAATAGGATTGGGTTTCAACATATTTGATAACATGTTTGGGTATTAACATATTGGGTAGGTATCAACATATTAGACAACAAACTATGATATTAACATATTCGGTAAAACACTTGGGTATTAACATATTGAATATTAGATTTTAGTGTTAATATATTCAGTATTACAGTTGGATATCAAGCATAGATATTAACATATTGGGCATTATAGTTTGACTTTCGGACTTAGTTATTAACATATTGGGATATTGGGTAAAAGGGTGAGATTGAAGATCCTTTTTTTCGGATTATCAGAAAATTATTATTTAACTCAACTATTTTTTTCTAATTAATTATTAGTATAGAGATCTAGTTTATATACACTAATTATATCAATTAAATTTCATATATAAATTTTATATTTAGATTATTAATGAAAAAAGGATAAATTATATCGACAAATATAGACTGTAATATATATTTCATCTATAAATTCATTTTTAGATTAAGCTATCATATATTAATATTTCCACAAAAAATTGGAATTATCTTTTTCAAGTAATCCACTGAAAGTTGAACTAGTTTAGGATTGACTTGGAAAACTTTATCTGCTTCCTAGTATTCCAAATTAAATTTCCTGGAACGTTTAATAATTCATTGTTTGATCTACATATGAATATGATTGCGTTGTTTATATGAAATTTTCTTCTTTTTTTTTTTGTGTGTTTAGGTCAAAACACGACATTTTCCATGCAGGCTAGATTTTGTTATTCAATAGAGTGAACATTTCGGATACGAATTTCTCTATATAAGAAAATTTACAATAAATTAGTTTATAATGTTATCAACTATAAAATAATAATTTAAACTTAGTTTAGCATATTACTAAATATTTTGGATTGTTTTATACAAATTTTTTTTGTACATGGTAATATTAGTAGATAAGTGTTTTTTGGGGAAGGAGGAGACCCATTACAAAAATTGACCTAGGAAAAAATCTGATTACGCGTACGAATATCTACTGACTGATCAATAATCAACAATTGATCATTGACCAAATTTAAGCCGTCGATCAAGTCAAAATAGATGGTCAAGATTTTGTTTACGTTGTAGAATTTTACACGGCAAGCGGGCAAGGCTTATTTACATATGGTTTTCTTTCTACTGTGGAAATGGAACTCAAAATTTAATAAGTCAGTTTTACAATTACTATAAATGAGCTACATCTTGCAGTGGATTTCTAGTGATATCCATATTTAGGCCTTTATGGTCATAAACAAACAAGCAATGACTTGTAGGTCTCATCAATAAATATATATATATATATATATATCTATATAGGGTTAGGATCAAGTAAGAACCAAAGTTACGGTAAGAAATAAGAACAAACTCCGACCACACGATTAAACAAAATCAACGGTGATGATTCGGCTTTATTTTGCTATATTAATATCAATGTATATATTTTAGGATAGCCATATACCGTTACCATTTTAATAGCAAAATATTTATTACCATACTAAATCTACACATTTAACATTATTCATTCTACTTTTTAATTCTTTACAATAGTCATTCTTTTTTCAAATTTTTTAGTATAGGAGTGCATGATTTTATTTTAATATTTTTCTTTATTTTTTTGTATAGTCGTGCTTTAAACTTTTTTAGTGTAGTCGTGCTTTAAATTTTATGGTTCGTGCATGTATTGCATCCATAAGCACTGTAAGTATATAAACAATTTCAAATATAAGCAAAATAAACAATTTCAAAAGTTGGACTTATTGTTCATGCACAAAATTGTTCATCCAACACTACACGAATAAAAATTGTCTAAATTTATAATCTATTAAACGTGCATGTGTATACTTCTTTCTAAGTTTATATTCACTTTTAGTATTTTTGAGAAGGAAGTTTATATTTAATTACAAGAACGTGAATGCCTATTCTTCTTTTTGTGCATGAACAACTAGTGCATGTTTATTTTTGTACGTTCATCCAACGAGTGTTGCTTACTCGTGTATTTCAAAACGTGCATGTGTATTTCAAACGTGTTATATTAAAATTAATATTTTTATAAGAATAGTCATGTAGTGCAAAATTAATTGTATAGTTAATAATATTTTGTTGCCATTTAAGTGTATATTTTATGGTTCTTTTGTTCACAGTTACCAAATAAAACTTTGATGCATTGGTTGTGCATTGACTATTTCCATATAAGATCGGTTAATCGTATACGTTTATTATTTGATCCGACGATTCATACGTGTTCTTATTTCTTACCGTAACACATGTTCTTACTTGATCCTAACTCTATATATATATATATATATATATATATATATATATATATATATATAGATCCCATGAGAACACGCTTATCGTGTAATCATGAGAACAAATTCGTAATTATTATTAGTTTTGTTATGAAAGTGTCATATCGTTTAATGTATTATTCGTAGTTATTGTTGGTTGAATGAATTATTCCTAATTATTATTCGTAATTATTATTAATTATAATATCTACATTAAATCTCGACCCTTAATACTCATCATCCGACGGTTTAAGATTGTTCTCATGATTACACGATAAGTCTGTTCTCGTGGGAACCACACCCTATATATAGAGAGAGAGAGAGTGTGTTCCAATGTGAACAGACTTATCGTGTAATCATGAGAACAATCTTAGACCGTCGGATAACGAGTATTAAGGGTCGAGATTTAGAGTAGATATCATAATTAATAATAACTACGAATAATATATTAAACAATAAGACATGTTCTCATGATTACACGATAAACATGTTCTCATACATATACATATATATATATATATGTATATAACTACGAATAATATATATATATATATATATATATATATATATAATTTTTAAAAAGCGTTTTAGTTCAAAAGTCAGTTAATACGTATCATAAGTTTCAATTTGTCAAAAAAAATTCTTAAATTGATAATTTTGTTCTTCAAATTATGTATTTGTATAAGTTTTAAAATAAAACTTCGAAATTTAATCGGTCAGTCCGATGACTTGACGGCATGAAAATGAAAATTAAAAAAAAAACTGTGTCATATTAATACAACATTGAAAGTTTCTACTATATTTCATAATTAGAGGGAAAGTATGTTTTCTTTTCAGTCTGTTCCTAATACTTCCTATATATATAGACGCAATAGCATTACCGAAAACGGGCCTTAGCAAACTCTGGCTGTATACCGAGAACGACGTCGTACGCCATGAACTTCAAAGTAGCCGGAGCATCCGAGTACCTAGTAATCACCGGAGCCGGGATCGGGGACATAAAGCTAGAGAAGAAAGCATGGGTGTTCCCGGGTCAAAAATGTCGCGTTTTCGACATCTCTCCGGTGAACTACACGTTCGAGGTGCAAGCGATGAGTGCCGAGAAGCTTCCGTTTATCCTGCCGGCGGTGTTCACGGTTGGGCCCCGGACCGACGATTTTGCCAGCCTCCAGAAGTACGCGAGACTGATTTCCCCTCATGACAAGCTCTCCGCTCATGTGAAGGAACTCGTCCAGGGCATAATCGAAGGCGAGACTCGAGTGCTTGCAGCTTCCATGACCATGGAGGAGATCTTCAGAGGCACCAAGGATTTCAAGCAAGAAGTTTTTGAGAAGGTATTTTATTCATTTCACCTTCCTGCCTAAAACCTAATTATTCACTTTTAAGGTTTATAATTATCCCCAATATTGATCGTTGTTTATTAAGGTATACAATGATTTTGGATACAACGGATGATTCATGAAAATAATTTTCTTATCAGTTTTGGTTAATAGTCTAAAAATATAAGATGATACTTAAATTTAATTAAAAAGCTAAAATATTTACAATCGAAGGGAGGACAATTTTTAGGGATGGAAATCGGGTAGTTGATGCTATTGTTAATTTCGCCTTCACTTTAGATTTTGGAGTACATCCATTAGCGGATCCTCCTCTGAATGTTCATTCTTTGATTCTCGACGACATGAGGGGAGTGTCTCTCCCTTGTTTAATCCGGTTGTAGTTTTACGTTTTTCCAATAAATGTCTTAGGGCGGGGAGCTTATACTCTTTTTATCAAAAAAAATTAAAGGAGAACAATTTTTAGGTGAGCACAAATTAAATGAGAATTGATTAAGGTAAAACAGTCTCTTCCGATACGGAGGTGCAGAGTGATTTAACCGTATATTTTGTTTGAACAATTCTCAAATAATATTTATGAAATACAAATTTTATTATTACAGTTTTATTGTGAATTTATTAGTTCAAAATTTTTATACAATTAGTTCATTTAGGTATCCATTATTTAAACTTTTATAGGTATCTATAATTCAAACATTTATATCATTAATTTATGTTTTATATCATTAGTTCATTATAGGTATCTATTATTCAAACAAAGTTGTTTGTTTGTAAGCAAGACAGTTCAAAATTCGGTCCCGGACCAGAAATCAAGACATCCAAGTCCGATTCGGACCGGTTTATCAATTTTGTAAAGTCCCCCAATAAGTAAAAAAAAAACACAAGGAAATTTGGTTTAACTAGTCCGGACTGGACCTGGACCGAAAATTCAGGTCCTGGTCCAGGTCCGGTTCGGAGCGTCCTATCTGTAAGTTTGGATTGATAAAATGGTAAACGTAATAGGTTCAACTGGAGCTAGACCAATTCGGGTTGGTGATATACAATGCGAACATCAAACAATTGGTTGACATCGAGGGACATGAGTACTTCTCCTACTTGGGGCAGAAGACCCAAATGGAGGCCGCAAACCAGGCCAAGATAGACGTTGCCGAGGCCCGGAAGAAGGGAGAGATCGGGTCGAAGCTCCGGGAGGGGGAGACACTCCAGAACGCCGCCAGGATCGACGCAGAGACACGGATCATCACGGTGCAGAGACAGGGAGAGGGCAAGAAGGAGGAGATCAAGGTGAAGGCCGAGATCAGGGTGTTTGAGAACGAGAGGGAGGCTGAGGTGGCGATGGCCAATGCTGACTTGGCTAAGAAGAAAGCTGGGTGGTCCCGGGAGGCTCAGGTGGCTGAGGTCGAGGCTTCAAAGGCCGTGGCACTCAGAGCCGCCGAGCTACAAGGAGAGGTGGAGCGGATGAATGCTCTCACTCAGACTCAGAGGTTGAAGGCTGAGTTCTTGAGTAAAGCCAGCGTCGAGTACGAGACCAAGGTTCGTTCATTTTTTGTTCTTCTTGTCAACATTTATCTGTTATCCGAGTAACCTTATATTTATAACGGTTCATATCCGACTTCGGAATCTAACTTCATAAAATATTAATAAGTCTGTTTAGCCGAATCCACGCCGGGCTTAAAATGGTTGTCATATCCGTCCGAACGGGTCTACGGGTACCTATTAAAAAAAATAGTTTTAAAAATTGTCTTTATTATAATTTTAAAAAAAAAATATTATACTTAATAAGTTTTATGTAAATATATTATAATTATAGTAAATAGTTATAATATGTATACTTATTGTTTATAATATATATATATATATATATATATATATATATATATATATATATATATATATATATATATTTTATTGTTTTATTTTAACTGGTTTGACGTGCCGGACTTTTTGGCTCGGTCAGCCCTAGAGTTGTGTCCGGATCCGTCCCGGCAGGGTTGACGGGCCAAATTTTTTGGCCCGATCAGACTTCTCCTCCGTTCATACCCGCCCGTTTCTGGACGGAGTATATCGGACGGGTTGTCCGAATCTGAGTAGGTATACTTATATTATAGATTCGTTAGCAATTAAAATGTGAATTGAAGCAAATTTGTTAGTAGGTCCAAGAGGCGAACTGGGATTTGTACAAGAAACAAAAAGCAGCAGAAGCGGTGCTGTACCAGAAGGAAAAAGAAGCCGACGGCCAGCGGAAGTTGGCGGAAGCATCTTTCTACGTCCGGCAGCAGGCTGCCGATGCTGAACTCTACTCCAAGCGGCGTGAAGCTGAAGGTATAGCGGCGCTTGCAGAAGCGCAAGGGCTATACCTCCGGACGCTACTAGACTCTCTGGGCGGCGAATACTCGGCGGTTAGGGACTTCCTGATGATCAACGGCGGTATGTTTCAGGAGATGGCCAAGATTAACGCTGATGCCGTGCGGGGACTGCAGCCAAAAATCAGTGTCTGGACGAGCGCTGGGGGAGAAGGCTCGGGCGCCATGACGGAGATTGCGAATGTGTACAAAACGCTGCCGCCGATGTTTGAGACGGTTCGGGAGCAGACCGGGATGGAGCCCCCGGCTTGGTTGGGCCGGTTGAAGAATCCGGCGGGCAGAGATGGTGGCAAATCGTTTGATTGATTTTATAAAATTAGTAATTGATGAGTGTGGGGTGCAGTTGTTAAAAATATATAATTGAATGCGAGTACGTGAGAAGATTGTAATATTACTAATAATAATAATAATATGTATGCATAAGTAAGGTCGATCCACTAGAGTCGTGTCTAGATTGCGGTCGTGGTGGTGTGCTTGTTTTCAAGCTCTCCTACAGACTCCGGTGGATGTATAGAGTCGTGTCTGGACTGCGGTCGTGGTGGTGTGTTTTCACGATGGTTTCATTTGATGGAAGGCTCTTCCCGAATTCCCGTCATTCACCTCCCCGGGAGTTCATGTTCCTGTTGTACATGCATCTGGCGGTGTTATTCTGATAGTGTTTGGCTCATCCATTCCCGCTTCATCTTTATGAGATGCTTTTCGTTTTCGTGTTGATAGTCCTCCTCCGGCTTCGCCCTTCTTCTCTTTGGCTCCGTTTGATCTTCTCAAATGCTCCTCCTGCATCTCCGGTTTTGAACAGCTTTGTGCTCACCAATTTTTTTAGGATTTCAACATCGTAGCAGATTACTTGCATTGTATGGTTTTGCGTCAGCAACTGGTGTTGAGGTGCTACTAGAAGATGTTGAAGACCTCATCCGTTTGGATGCCTTGGGGCGACAAGTCTCTAGAGACGGTTCCCCTTTTGTTTACCCTTGTATCAAAAAAAAAAAAAAAAAAGTCGGTCAATGAGATTTGTGTGCACTGGCGACACTATTTTTAGTACCTTCAGGTATTTAAATTATTAATTTAAATTGAGATAAAATTTATACCAATTTAAGTTGTGTGCTACCTACTAAATCAATCTATATCGATGTTCAATTTCCTTAACACAATAGAAAAATAAGAAACAAAGAAGAAAAATATTCCGATCGAGAGTGAAATGTTTTTGTTCCATATACGTGAAAATTTTATTTTGTTTCGTGTAAATATTTAGAAAAAGAGATAGAAAGTGTATCTAGATTCACTTAAGAAAAGTAATAAATAAAAATTAAATATTATAAGAAAAAGGAAATTAGAAACCAAGAAAAAATATTAGTTTCCTGGATTGAAAAAACGAAGAATACATTTAATTTTGGATGCATAAAATCTAGGGTCGTGTTATATACACAATTTTAAATTTAGGGTCGTGTTCAAATGGATTTTTACGCCAACACTTTGCGACGGCACTCAAATCTTTAAAAAAAAAATAGTAGGCAAAAAAATCGGGAAACCTAGGTTTTTTGGTGCCGGCGCATGGCGCTAGCGCCCAGAAACCTACTTTTTCTTACTTTTGCCCACTTTTTTTTTATGATTTGAGCGCCGTCGGAAAGTGTTGCCGCTCAAATCTTTTCTTTTCTTTTTTGTTGGTTGAGCGCCATCGGAATGCGTTTGATTTTTACGTTAGTAAAACAAACCTCTTGCCTTTAGCTTTTTCGAAAATCTTAGACATTTATAATTATTCTGATTTAATTCTAATGACAATTATTTTAAAAAAAAAAAACTAATTTGCTATATTCTGATGTCTCAACGTAATTGGTGTCCTGGGTTGCAGCCTACAAGGCCCAGTACCAGGGCCGGCGTTGTGCATAAGCAAGAGGTTGATGAATGGGAGCAACAAATAAAATGAGAGAAAATCTATGATATCAATTGAAGGTACATGAGAGATCGAGAATAGTAAATCTTACGGTTTGTAGATCATATACCATGGTCGTGATTGTGAGTAGTCTAAGTGGCCTATGCGGAATTGAGAGAGGAAGACAAAGGAGATCATTAAGCAACATGGGCCTCACCCTTAGTTTTCTTTGGGCCGGACAGGTTGGTCCGGATCTGTATGAGTCTCTATGTGATTCGTTTACGGATTGGGCCTCCTCTGTCGGCAGCCCATTTATCTTATTGGGCCTGCTTTTGACCGTCTATTTGGGCCCCAGATATCGTACACTTGCAATAAAACTTTTCTTTTTTTATATTTATCATAAATTTATAAGCTATAACGATTAACTTATCAATATATTGTCAACTTTTCAATCAAATTTTATATCAAATCTTTTTCCTTAAAAAAGACAAAACATTTAGAAGGTATACGTTATGTTATAGCCGTGAAATTATTCTTTACATTATCCCTTTGGAGATGTAAAGTTAGTGTGAAGAGGCGATTAAAGTAGAAGACTTGAAATATGGCTTTTCACTTTTGACACACCAATTGCATCACCATATGTCATAGAGACACCTCTGAATATAATATGTAGTAAAGTTATATACATAGATTTTGCCACATAATATCTGAGTCAATAAAGTAAAAGTCGTCACGCAAAGCCACATTAACGCATCTCATCCAGTCAAAACCCACTCCAACATTATGCTTAATTCGGATTAATTATGTTTATTCCCCCATAAAGTACCCGGGAAATTGAACCGGAAAACACACAATTATTTGGGTAACCTAAGAGCATCTTTATCGCATAAATTATTTTTAAATTTCTTAATTTATTTTTATAATTTTATCTCTCTTTCTCCTCATTTAAATAAACTCAATTCTTCATCTCATATTTACATGATAGTTTCTTAACTTACACCCTACTTACTTTATATAGTCTATATTCTTTTATTTATGTGTATGTATCCGTTGTTATTAATTAAAAAAATTTAAGTATAATAACCTTTTTATTAGATAAATTTCTAAATTTGTGTTCATCACTTTAAAATATTAATATTTTAAAAAAGATTTATTAAAATAAAATTAAAATATAATCAATATTAATGTCTATAGATAGATAAAAATATTTTCTAACTAAATATAAATTTTTATTTTTATTTTCATTATTTTTACTATATATTTTAAACCTTGAAACTTTTTGTCTAATATTTGAATTAAAATTTTAAATAACTCATCTACTTCCCTATTTATAGCAAAACGTAAAATATAAAAAAAATAACAAAAAAACTAACGTAACAATCAAAATATAAGAAAAATATTAAAAACAAAACAAAATATTTTTTTAATTTTTGTGTTTTGTGCAAGAAATTGTCAGATTTTATCTCTTAAAGAAGAGTCTTCTCTCCACTTATTGTCTCTATTCCCACACCACGTTCTGACATTAATTTTTATTTTTTGAAAATTAATTAGGGAAGAAACTTAGGGTGTGGGATGAAGATGCTCTAATCGACTTTCTGTAAGTTTTTGGTTCGATTAACCAAAATCGAGATCTTTTTTGTATGGTTACGTAATTTACCCATTACAAGTTTCTGAATTTTGATGATATTTAATTTTTTTCCCCTCCAATAAAAGGTAAAATATGCGAGTTTTAATGTGTTTTAAAAAAAACAAGGGCAAATTTGGTTAGTAGGCTATTTAGAGAAATAGTGATAGTAAGTAGGCTTTTTTGTTTTTCAATTAAGTAAATATACCCCTCTTATTTTTTTTTACCATCAAACCTTCTCCATCCTCTTGTTTTATTCTTTCTTCCGAATGCTTTTTAAAAACTGAATTTCTTTTTTTTATTTTCTTTTATTAATTTTTTTTGTCTTTTTTATTTTCTTTATTTTTTATTTATTTTCTAGAATGAAGAATTTTTTCACACACCGGAATTATCACATACTGGAATTATCACATACCGGAATTTCCACATACCGGAATTTCACATACCGGAATTTTCACATACCGGACCGGAATTTTACATACCGGAATTATCACATACCGGAATTATCACATACCGGATTTTCACATACCGGAATTTTCACATACCATAATTTTCACATACCGGAATTTCACATACCGGATTTTCACATACCGGATTTTCACATACCGGATTTTCACATACCAGAATTTCGCATACCGGACATTTACATACCGAAATTTACATACCGGAATGAATTTTTAATTGTCTAATATTTAATTTTGCAAATTTTAGGGGGCTCGTTGTAATTTTGCAATTTTTTTTATTGTAATTTGCGTATATGATGACGGTTTGCAAAAATGGGTCCATCACCGTCTCTTTTGGTTTCCAAAAGACTTGTTCTTTTTCCCAGTTGACAATGACAAATTGACAAGACGTGGAGGAGTTGAGCATTATTTGAGTGGAGAATTATATGTTAAAATTGTCTCAAAATAAAAGTATTATGTAAACAAAAATAAATAGCGGACGGAAAGCACAAGGATCAGGTGTTGATTGTGCCGCTAATTTTTTTTCTGAAATTTCTGGAATGAAATTTCTGGTATGAACTTTTCGTATGAAATTTCTGGTATGAAAAATTCTGGTATGAAAAAATTTTAGAATGAAAAAAATTCTGGTATGAAATTTCTGGTATGAACTTTTTGTATGATAATTTCTGGTATGAAATTTTTGGTATGAAAATTCTGGTATGAGAATTTCCGGTATGAGAAATTCAGTCCAGAAAATAAAAAAGAAAATAAAAAATAAATAAAAAAAGGCAAGAAAAATAATAAAAGAAAACAAATTTAGTAATTAAAGATTTAAAAATTATACTTATATAACAAATAACAAACATCATTTATTCTTTCTTTCTAATAGAAGGGTTTATAATTTTTACCTACTATTAAATGAAAGTGGTAAAAAATTTGGGGTACATTTTCTTAAACAAAAACTAAAAAAAGCCTAGTATGTCAAATTCTCCCAAAAAACAAGCACATAAAAAGACTTGGGATAAAAATCCATAAAAAGAAAATGCAATAGTACATACAAGATTTTTTTTTTCTCATCTTTTTTCTTGAATGACATCTAGTCTAGGCAATGTTATTGATATTTGTATCACGGTTTCGTGTTATACGTATTAGGAGTTATTGCTATTCGTACCACGGTTTCGTGTTATACGTATCAGGGGTACGTATAACACGAAACATTTTTCCTTAGTTTTTTTTATCGGAACTTTTGATATGGGCGACTACGCATACGTCATGCATAGTCGTAGTCATTTTCCTATATTTTTTGAACGAAATCAACTTATTGTTACGGCTCCGCAACGCGTAGCCGGACCATGGGTATGAATAGCACAAAACATGTGGTACGAATAGCAATCTCAATTTGTTGGAGATAATAAGTTCTCCTATCGAAAGATGGGGACGCTATATCGTTTTAAGAGTTCACTAATCAAAATCATAATCAACAAAAAGCTTGATAAAACTTAAATAAAAAAAAAAAAAAAGTATGATCAACGGTGGAAAGAGGAATAGACATATCGTTACTCCACTAATGTTGGGCCTTACTTGCTTACACACCAATGAATCTTTTGAGGAAATTGGTACACTATATATCACTCATTTATATTTTAATAAAAGGGTCATTTTAGTTGCATATATCATCCATGTGACTTGTTTATAAACGTAATGCCTCTTTTTGATTGCGCAACAAACAAAATAAGGTCCATTCTAATCATATGCTTAGAGCCTTGGACCCTCCGATTAGACTAACTGCATCTCACTCCGTCTATAATGCTATTTATATACAATATTTCAATACATATTTGCGTATAGATTCCGTCTATATAGCTTTTGCTGCATTCCATTCCGTGTATAATCTTGTTTTAACCTTACTTTCTCTTTTTTCTATAAAATATTTGAGAAAAAATAAATTACAATAAGATATTATTGGTTTATTTGTGGAGTAGGTACAACTTTATTTTGCACTCTTAGGAGGACGTCTATATTTGAGCGGAGTGAATTTTTATTTAACTATTTACACGGAGAAAATACATGGGACGTAGGAATTTGTTTTAGATAAAAGTGTAAAATTTAACCTTTTTTACTAGAGATGTAGATAATCTTAGTACTGAATAAACATTTTCAAAAAAACATTACTTTATAAAATAATGTTTATATGAAAAAAGGAGAAACCTAACCAGATATAATACTTAATTGGGTGAAACATAGGTTTATTTGATGTTTTTGTCTTTAATCATCAACTATACTACCATTCTACCAAACCTAACTGTATTTAGTGACTTCAGATCGCATTTGAATTGAAACTAATACATATATGTATACAATGTTGGACTATATATATTTCCTCAAGCCATATATTGATGAAGCCAATGAGTGACCTAACTTGTCTCACCTATTGCATCACCAAACTTATTTCGTATAATTTCCTATCGACATATCATTTCTACCATTGTAACAAGTTATATCTATTCAAGCTTTTCTCCTTTTATTTTAATATTTAACAATAATTTTTTAAAACCTATGATAAAATCCAAGAAAAAATTCTTATTTTACATGTCGATAAAATCAGAATTTAGCGTAACATTAATCTCTCATAAAATTTAACCAAATAAATATGAAACTATTAAAAATAAGAGCATTTATTAAGCAAAACACTTATTTTATATGTAGATAATTTTTAAACCTATAATAATATTTTATTAAATAAATATAGGTAAGGAGGGGTGCTACATTGCAATATTACAAATAATATGGGTCGTTGCAACATTACAAATTGTAACAATTATTATCTCAAGTTTTAGTTTAATTCGTTTAGGATCAGTTCTGATATTTTATGTAGTTCATGTATTATTTTGTTAAATAGGTAGTTATTTTTGTATGCATTCGTTTTAAAATTGAACAAATAATACACAATGTTTGAAATAATATTATTTCAAAATTACATGAACCAGTAGTATAATATAATTTGAACTAACCTAACAAAATAATTGAACAACAAAACTTCGAATGAAAAAAAAGTCGAAATGTGTCACACGGACAATGCTCCATAATGTCGTACTTGAGAAACATCTCCGCGTCTAAACCAAAACGATAAATATGATTATATTGAATGTTGCTCTAAAACCATATTTTACATGTAGATAAACATATTATAAATATAAGCTACATTGAGTTATTTATTTTTAAACTTATTAATATTCATATTTTTCAACTATTTGTTTAACATTTGAAAGATTCTAAAGCTTACTATTGTATAAAATTTTTCAGAAAAATTCTTATTTTACATTTAAATAAATATTATATTACCATAACTTTTAATCTCTCATAAAATTTAACCAAATAATATGACAACAATAAAAATAAGAGCATTTATTAAGCAAAATACTTATTTTACTTGTAGATAATTTTTAAAACCTATAATAAAATTTTACTAAATAAATATAATTATATTGAATGAGGTCATTTAGTGTTCTAAAACCTTATTTTACATGTAAATGCATATTTTGATAGTTATAGGTGCGTGTTATTTATGTGGCGTTCGATTTACTTGTTACGACGAAACTCGCAAGGAGTTGGCGTCCAGATTTTGGTCAATGTCATGTGTTGGAGTCTAAAAAACCCTTAATAATTAGTCAAATTACAAATGAACTTTAATTGCAAAATTTAAAAAAATATATAGAAAGAAAAAAGGCATAATTGAAAGGTTTCATACTCAAGTCAAAATCCTAACAATGAGTCAAGTCAAATTACAAAGAGAAAATTGGTAAAATAGGGTCCTTTTTGTTTAGACTAGATTAACTAGGCCCCTAGTAATATCCAATAAAAATATAAATATAAATAAAAGTATTAAGGAGATAAATTAGGGAGGTAGGTGGACAATTTAATAAATCCACAATAATAAAACTATCTTAAATATTGAAACGAAATTGAAAAAAAGGAAACCGAATGAGAGAGATTATCGCAATCTTTGTGTGAGTGGTTATATCCGTCAATCACATATACAATCACCACTTCCAAGCGCCGGTTGCTTTACTTTGATTTCCATCTCCATTGAAGGGCGATTCAAAGTCTCATCTTTCTCCCTTCAAGGTATCATCTTTCTTCCTTCCATTTCGTCTCTATTTTATTCTCCATTGAAGCCGATGTAAGTTATCGTTTCTATCCCGCTCCATTGAAGGTTATTGAAGGTCGGTTATATCCATCTCCATTGAAGGCCGCTCGAAACCTCTTCACAAATTATCGTCTTCTCCGACTACCAAACAGGTACATTTTCTAACTCAGATTTAAGTTTCTTGCGACCTATTACAGGATTATGTACCCGGTTTTGCCAAATCAAACATTTATGTATCACATATAGTTGCTGATAATATTATATACTAGTTATGCATCACACATAGTTGTTGATAAATATTTGATATAAATATTATGTACTAGTTATTTAAATAAGGAAAAATAACCCAAAATAATATCAACTATCAACATTGAACCGAAAATAATACGAACTTTGAAAATTACTAGGAACTATACAAACTATCAATGTATTTACCAATACTAATACGCCATACTTTTCCGGCAAAAACTCTAGCTCCGGTGATGACGTGGCAGCCGGAATGTTACATGTCATTAAATAAATGGATTAAATGTGTGATGTGGATTTTATTTTTCAAAAAAATAATTTAATAATATTTAAAATATTAAAAAATTTAATAATTTTAAAATTTTAAATAATAATTTTTTTAAAAAATTTATTTTTAATAACGTTTGAACATTTTAAAAAATAGTTTTTTGTAAAAAAACTTTTTAAAAAATCCGAAAAAAATTTTGAATATTTTTTTAGAAAAAAAATAATTTTACAAAAATTTTCGTAAAAAAAATTCTTTAGGAATTAGGTTACAAAATAAAAAAATAAAAAATTCGAATATTTTTTTTAGGATTAAAGTTTTCATTTTATACAAAAATCCGAAAATAAATTTAATTAAAAAAATTATATTTTTTGGAAAAATAAATATTATTACTTTTTAATACAAATCTATTTAAAAAAAGTTTCAAACTTTTTTTAAAAAAATATTTTTTTTAAAATAAATTTTTGTATAATTTTTTTTTAAAAAATATTATTTAAAATTATAAAAATAAAAATTTTTATTTTTTAATATTTTAAATATTATTCAATTGTTTTTTTAAAAAAAAACCCACATCACACATTTAACCCATTTACTTGATGACATGTAACATTCCGGCTGCCACGTCATCGCCGGAGCTAGGGTATTTGCCGGAAAAGTATGGCGTATTATTTTTGGTAAATACATTAATAGTTTGTATCGCTCCTAGTAATTTTCAAAGTTCGTATTATTTTCGGTTCAATGTTGATAGTTGGTATTATTTTGGGTTATTTTTCCTTTAAATAAAGCAAATAACGTAGTTGATTGCCACCGTATTGTGTAACAACAAGGAAGGACCAATGGAAGAATGGACGTTCAAACTTTCATATGTAGTTGATTGCCACCATATTATGTAACAGAACGATCTATATCAACGAACTTCGAAGGACACAAGAGCAGAAACAATGACGTCCAGTTTTTACGATTAATGGTTCTTCATATGATATAAACTTAAATAGGATAGGGGAAATTTTTGAGTATTTGCATAATCTTTAATATTATGTATAATAAATCTTTTTAGTAAAATATAAAGGGGCATAGTTTATCAACGTATGAACAAAAGGGCCTAGTTTATACACCTTAATACATAAACTGCATACTTAGCCAACTCATTCAAAAAGAAAAAACCTTTAAACACCTATTGATAAATAAAAATGTTGTCGGAAGGCGCCCACACCCGATTAATTATTTATTTTTTTTGCTTTGTTTTTTAAAAAAAACAAACATTGTCATAGTTCTCTAGTAACTTAAATATTCCAACGCCGCGTATTTAGCTTTTTTATTTTTTATTTTATATTTTAATTGTTACCTTTGAAAGAAATCAATTTTACCGTTCATTAAAAAAGCTAACATAATTTGACATCAAACATTAACGCATAAATGTCGTTATGCTTCCAATTGAGTAAATGCAAGTGTTCAGTTCCAAAGATACACGTTTAATGAACATTGCATGTAGCATTTTCAGGAGGCAATTTTCTTCGGTCTAGGTAAATATGAAGCAATCTAAGGGGACATGATCAATTGATGCTATGATTGGATGGGGGTCAAAATTGTGGTATTATATTCATTTTTTTTTTCTCAAAATTTACCAATCGAAAAATCTAAGTTTTTATTATAAACCAAGGGCGGTACTAAATTAGTCGATATATAAACTATAATCTTATGGTCTAATACATCAAATAGGTCGGCCAACTGTATCCCAAGTATAAGGCGAACTTCAGTTTCAAGTCAAATGAACTAATTTAATTTGTAGTTTCAAGTCAAATGAACTAATTTAATTTGTAGATCTCGATGCTACAATTTACAAACAACATATTCATCTACGTAGAGCAGGCGTGTTTGTATGAATGCTACATGCACTTTCGAATAATAATAATAATAATGTTTTCTTAAATATACCCTATACAATATGAACGGTTACAAGAACCAAGAAAAAGATAAATGGACATATAATTTGATCTATATGTGACTTTAATTACATTGTTAGTTTATCAACACATGCATCAACATGTCCTCGCTTTCTATCTTTTGTTCGTTCGCCTCATCCCAAGAACATGATACCTAAACAAATAAGCATACTTTTGTAAGTTTGCATTTGAATTAAGATATATAGGAAGATACATTGCGTGAAAAACATTTCAAATTTTCATTATTTTCTAGTTATTAAAATCAATTCATCACTACAAAATTAATGTATCAAATTTAAAAACATTTTTATATATTTTGGCTTCTAGTAGGGCGTCAATTATATTTTGTTTATGGTTTATATAATTTAAAATTCAATCCGACTAATTAAGTCAAATATATTACGAAATATGGATTAATATTTTTCTAAAATTTATATATGCATCAAACACTTGTATTGTTGGACAAAATATAATTGGCATCATACTACAAGCCAAATGATATCATGGATCTTGTTTACATCAAGACAAAGACATTCCCATGTGATGTACATAGGATGCTTAATTTGGCCACATAATTAATGATGTGAATCAATTTAATTTTGTGTACATTTTTTAAGAGAAATTTATTTTTGAAAAAAGTTAAAGAAATTGATTAACATTAACATAATAAAAAAAAGAAAGTAAACTTAATGACGTCAAAAATAAACAAAAATCGGGCTGGTAAAGTGGCAACACGGGTATGACATGAATAAAGAAAAACCCGCGCACTGCCCACGGTTTTTCTGTTACCCGCCCACGTCAATAAAATAATAAATAAATAAATAACAGTTTTATTTTTATAAAAAGAAAAAGATGCTCGAAAAAAACAGCCTTATCTCTTGAGCTGTGAGCAACCACATGGTCCCCACGCCCCACATATGTCTTAGCCAGATAACAAAATTAGGATTCGGAAAAAGAAAAGGTAAAAAAAAAAATAAAAGAAAATAGTCCACTCAAAGTCTCGATCTGGACCCTCAATCCTATAAAACCCCTTAAAATCCGACGCTCCTCCTCATCCACCACCTCTTTCATCCTCACGAACTTTCCCTGACCTTCTCTCCTCTCCTCTCTCTCAGTTTCAACAACAATGGAGTACGATCACGAGCAACAACACTCTCCTTCATTCAGACTCAAGCTCAAATCATCGATTTGCGCTTCCTCTTGCTTCACCTACCACTCTGAAGCTTCCTCTTCCTCCACTTGCTCCGAGGACGACGCAATCCACCGTTCGTCGCTTCCTTCCAGGTCATCTCATTCGTCTTGGATCAAATCGAGGGCTCACGATCTGCCTGAGGAGATCAAGGAGAAGTGCGCTAACTTCTTCTCGAAAATCGTTGCCGGAGGTAGCAAAGCCAGCCGGCGTGCCAACAATACTTCCGAGTTCCGGTACGATCCGATGAGTTACGCGCTCAATTTCGACGACGAGGCGTCTAGGATCGACGAGTTTCCTCTCAGGAATTTCTCCGCTAGGCTTCCGCCTTCTCCTCCGCCTAAGGCTCGCTCTGAGAAAAGGTTTCCTACAGCCGTTTCCAGGGAGATCGCCGCTTGCAGTTAGTCGAACAAATAATCGAGATCTGAATTTGGCGATCTTTTTATTTTTGCTTTTGATGAAGTGTAACTAGAAATTAGTGTTGAAGTTGTTTTTAGTGTTTTTCAACTACAGATTTTGATCAGGATTAATGAAGAGCTAATCCTTGAAATCTGCAGTCTCTTATATATTCTCATAAATTGCAATGCTGTACAGAGATATAAATCAATATATAAATGTTATTCTCGAATAGTTCAATTCTCTTCTTGTTCTTGTATGTTGAAGATCGTGCAACTCCAATTCAGACCATGAAAAGCACAAATTCAAATTGGAGATTGTTGTCTTCATTTTCGTAGCAAGAGTTGGTTCTGGATCCATTTGGAACAGATGATTTGGCTTTGCAAATTGCAAGTTGCAACTTGCAGGTAATGGCCCCAGGCTGGAGTGGTATATGCCAATGACATCCCTACCTGTAATCGTATCGCATTTACAGAATACATCAAACATCGTACTATTAAGCATTACGTACTTTATTAATGGCCACAAACGGGTAGAAGGTTACATATAATCCTGACAAAAAAGATGAGTCAATGCAAGTTAATTCTCGATTCTAATTTATTGATTAGCGTAGTGAATTAGTTGGGGAGCGTTTTGCCGTTTTGTAGGGAAGGTATAACCTCTTGAAATAATGAAGCAGTTACCTGGCTAACGTAAAGCTCCTAAAATGGAGAGCGTGGTCTTTGTTGAGGTTTGGTTGTGAATTGTGGGTTGGGTTGTCAATATCAACCCATTATGGGTTGCTATAGTAAATTAGTTGGGACGACAAAATAATAATCCATATTATACGCCCACTATGATTAAAGACTTACCGTTTTTCATGAAATTTTAATTAATTTTTAGATAATAAAGGAGTATTTCAAGATTGAATTGAAATTAAAAATATAAATAACACGTGTTATCATTTTAAAAAAAATAAACTCAGGGCTTCTTTACTAAGAATTTATTTCTATTTCATTTAGATTACTTATTTTCGAATTTTTCTTATTAGAATCGACTTAAATTAAGAAGCATCAACAAGTTGAACCCTTTCTAAACTAGCAAAACCATTATCTCCTAAAATCTTTCGACATTTTTCTTTCATAATCAACTCAAATACACAACTTAAGTACCATTCCAACCTCTATCAAATGCAAAACTACTTATTCCAAATATCTTTACAAGATTAGAATTTTTGAATTTTAGTTATTGGTTTTTTAAATTTATATTTTTAATATAACATATTACTTAAATTTCTAAGATTGTAGTTTAAACTGAATCGTTTATTAATGAATTTTAATTATATGAAATATATTTCCTAGGTCTAGCTTATATTAGGGTAGCCCACAGTACACAATCTGAGGGAAAAAAACCCAACTACTGGAAGACCTAAACAACAAAGCAAAAGTAGAATTCTTTGTCGTTATAAACGAGTTTATAATACTTTTTCCGAAATTAGGCTAGGGTGAAAGTTTTTTCCGAAAATACACGAGGGTGTCAGGTTTGGAACAGAAGCGCGGTGAGTCACCGCGTTTCTTCCGTAAAGAAACGCGGTGCACAACCGTCATAGAAAAATCAAACAGAAATTTTTTTTTAAAAAAAAGGAGAGAAACGCGGTCATTGACCGCGTTTTTACAATTAGCAAATTAAAAAAATAAATAAATAATAGAAGCGCGGTGACTCACCGCGCTTCTAGTGTATTTAAAAAAAAAAAAATACTTGTACTAGTGTATTTTTTTTAACAAAAAAATACCTCCTGTTTTACACTAGAAACGCGGTCAATGACCGCGTTTCTCTCCTTTTTAAAATAAAAAAAAAAATTCCGTTTGATTTTCTTATGACGGTTATGCACCGCGTTTTTTTACGGAAGATACGCGGTGACTCACCGCGCTTCTATTCCAACCCTGACACCTTCGTGTATTTTCGGAAAAAACTTTCACCCGAGCCTAGTTTCGAAAAAAAATTTATAAACTCGTTTATAACGGCGAAGAATTCGCAAAAGTAATGGACTGGCAATTTAACAATCTGATAAGATATATAGTGTAAAAATAAATAAATAAATTAGCTACTTAATCATATCCGTAAATATCCTAACATATTTTTTTGTAATCAGTGTATTTAAACACACTGTTTTCAGTAATCATATACATCAGTTAATGCTTGAACACTTACATGATATCAAAACAAAGAAGACTCATCTAGGTTTTTTTCATAACAAAATTCATTATCCTTCCCTTCAATGACAACCACAAACTCAACAAACAAAAATTCACGGAGTTAAAACAACGTGATATATCACGACATTTTCAAATTAAGGATTTGACTCTCGTATGAAACATGTGGCATTAGATTATCATTTCACTCTCGCATAATTTTTATGTTCATATTAGACATTTTCAAATTAAGGATTCAAATTAACCGGTTTCAATTAATAAAAAATAAAAATAAAAAAAGAAGAAGAAGCTGGATTTTGTTGATTAGATTCGGGTTTTGACGAGTCCTAGAAATCACCGCTGGATTTCATTATTAAATAACCCCACCTTGTACTTAAAGCAATTAAAATTCAAATGAATAACATATGGTGACACGTCGTTTTCTTTGACAGCTAATTAAAATTTATTACTTCATTTATGAAACCTAAATTCTTCAGAATTAGTGTTTTAACATCATTTTAAGCAAATATTATTTGTGATTAAAAAATGTTGATAATCTCTGTTCATAGTTGTAGATAATGCAAATAATATATTATCATGAGTGAGTAAATAAAAAAAGATTAGGTGTTAAGTGTTAACGTAGAAAAGAGAATTAGTTAATTAGGAAGATGGACGGCTTCAAATGTGATATCTTAATTAAGAAACAGGTGGATCTTAACAACACTAATCATGCTGTATTTCATGGATTTGTAAAGTAGATATTATTGTCTCCACATCTTTACATGATTGGAACAACTTTTTTTATTCCACCATCATCTTTATCACTAAGCCATATTATTAGTGTTATGTTGAATATAACTCTAATTTCCTTTAAAACTAAGTAAATTGGCCTAAAATCGGTTTAATTTGAACAAAAATAATATAATAATTTTCTGTCTTTCTTTTTCGAAATTGGTTTATATTAGTAACAAGAGTGAATTTACGAGGGAAACTTACCCTAGGAAAGCAATAGACTATGAATAAGTGCAGGTGAATGCCAAGAATCTTGGCCCAGGCTAAGGAGTTATGAGACCTATCATTCCATAAATATGATGTGTGAGTCTTTGTGTTGTTGATGATGTTGTGAGCACAAGTAGCAGCATGTGTAGATGTGTGGTTGAAGACGATGTCGTTTCTGGCCTTCCAGATGAAGTATACGAAGCTTGTGATGGTGGATAGGCGAACATGGTTAAGGAGTTCATCTTTTTGAAGAGAGAGTTGAGCAATCCAGCTCCAAATGTTGCTAGATTATGGGTAAGGTTGGCTTATTCTAAGCCATCCGGAGACAAGGTCCAACACCAGCAGGGAGAAGCTGCATCGGTGGAGAAGGTGATCTTCGTCCTCAGTGCCAGAGTTACACAGTTTGCACGTGTCGTCAGGGACAGTCCTCCAGTCTGTGAGTTTAGTGAGGGTAGGAAGCCACTTATGGTAAGCAATCCAAGCAACGAAAGAGCATTTAGGGATGCAAATGCTCTTCCAGATGGCGCTTGCCAGAAATGGAGGCCCGGTTGAAGCTGGTTTCCAGCAGAGATTATATGCAACCGAGGTGGAGAAATTGCCTTGGGGATTAGTTGTATTGGATATGAAGGTTGGCCCATTCATTGAAGCAGTGATCTCGTCCCGGACTCTAAGGATCTGAATCCAGATGAAGCTGTGCTTGTAGCTTGAGGTAATAGATCAAATGGACTGACCTTTTAGAATGTTAGAATGGATCCATTTGGTCGAGAGATTCTGATTGTGATTGGTCGTATCAATTCATTTTTGTTCGAATTGAATCGGTTATATATATATATATATATATATATATATATATATATATATATATATATATATATATATATATATATATATATATATATATATATATATATAAAGAATGAAACTTTGTTTTAATCAAATAATGATGCGATGAAGGACTCGATGAGTAGGCGATTAATTAGTAACCTATTTGAGTTCGATTGTTGGGCTTGGGCCTAGAAACTAAGTTTTGGGCTTGGGCCTAGAAACTAAGTATTTGGGCTCGTAGCTTCGACATTTGGTTTCATCTTCTTCATAGTAGCGGCTATTAATTATGGGCTAATGCTGATTGCCCAATCAAAATACAAATTGAAATGAAGACTCCACAATATTTTTCAAGTGGACAACTCCATTGAGATAACACTAATAACCGTGGCTGTTTATAATTAGTATCAGATTGGTGTTTAATCAATTGTACAATGTGAATGTCAGTTGAGGCTTAATCCCTAAGTAGACTAGGCGATGTTGATTACGGAGATGTTTATTTAATAACGGCCATTGTTAAATCCAAGTGGGCGATGGATATCGTCACCTCGATGCATGTATGTTGAGATCAAGCATTGTTTGAACCTTGCAGCTTGTAGGGAGTTTTATCACTTCAACTCGGTTAGTGGAGAAAAGTTGAAGGTAAATGTCAACTTATTAAGTACTATAATAGCACAAGGAGTTGATTATGCGGAGTTACGTAGCAAAGATCGAAATAATATTTATTTTTTTCATAGAAGATGTGGTGTAAAAAAAAAAAAAAAAAAAGAAGAAGCAAAGGAAGCCGAGATTATCAAACACTATCAAGATATAATATACGAATTAAAGAAGGAACTGTGAGATTAATTTATTTTTAAATGTATGGATTACTAACTATAGGGTGATGAATATTGAGCTAAGAACATAGAAATTAAAATGAAGAATCTAAATTTATTTGCAAGTGGGCAACTGTCAAAGTCCGATACAGACAGACTGGTTGAGCGAGGGTTGTGTGCATACAAGCGCACATGTGTATTAAACTCAAGCCCAACACATAAACCCGGCGAGGTTTCATCCTATAACCAATTGATAATAGGAGTAGTCCACCGACCTTATATACTAGACTCGGAGTGTCCCATCTTTCGATGTGGGACTTTATTATCTCCAACACGCCCCCGCAAGTGCAACTAGAGGATATAGACCGAGTTGCACTTGTCCACAGGTTAGGATCGCGAGCCGAATTGAGGCTAACCGCTCTGATCCATGATAAATTTTGGTGGAGAAGACCACACAAAAGGTGGAAGTAGAACCACATTGATACGGAGTTTATTATCACCCTATTTATAGGGTTAGGGGAAAATAATAAAGATTACACGATATAATATAAAATAGAAATTATTCTAAAATAATAAGATAACTTCTATAAATATAATATAGCATATATTCCAATACGCTCCCGCAATCAAAGCGTGCGTACGCAAACTAGATTGGACCATTTCATTGACAATGAGCAAATAAAACACTTCGATCAACAATGAGCGGTGACACGAACACCACTTGTAAAAACGATATGACCACTAGTAAACCGGTGGCAAGGTAGATTAAGACGCCAATAAATTGGCGAGGATTGGTAGGTTGAGGACCCAAATCGAACCCGCTCTAATACCATGATAGATTTTGGTGGAGAAGACCACATGCATGGTGGAGGTAGAACCACCAATGGTACTGAGTTTATTATCACCCTATTTATAGGGTTAGGGGAAAATAATAAAGATTATACGATATAATATAATATAGAAACTATTCTAAAATAATAAGATAACTTCTCTAAATATAATATAGCATATCTTTCAATACGCTCCCGCAGTCAAAGCGTGCGTACGCAAACGAACGCTGAAGACTGAACCATTTCATTGACAACGAGCAAATAAAACACTTCGATCAACAATGAGCGGTGACACAAACACCACTTGCAAAATCGATATGAGCACCGGTAAATCACTGGCAAGGTAGATTAAGACGCCGATAAGTTGGCAATGATTGATAGGTTGATGTATAAAATAGAAACTATTCTAAAATAATAAGATAACTTCTCTAAATATTATATAACATATCTTCCAATACGCTCCTATTAGGAGCAAGCCCAACACATAAACCCGGGGAGGTTCCATCCTAAAACCAATTAGCAATAGGAGAAGTAGCTCACCGAGCTTATATACTAGGCTCGGAGAGTCCCCATCTTTCGATGTGGGACTTTATTATCTCCAACAACAACTCTAGCGAAGAAGAATCTACTAGATATCACCGCTACTTAGGGCTGTAATGAGACAAGCTATTCGGGCTCGGCTCGCTAAAAGTTCGGCTCGAGCTCGTTCACTTTCTAAACGAGCCAAGCTTGAACACATTTTAAAGCTCGTATAAATATTAGGTTTGGCTCGTTCGGGTAAGGCTCGGCTCGTTCGGCTATAATAATACTATAGAAGCATTATTTTAGCCGAGCTACTCGGGCTCGGCTCGAGCTCGTTCACTTTCGAAACGAGTCAAGCTTGAGCACATTTTAAAGTTCGTATAAATTTTAGGCTCGGCTCGGACTCGGCTTGTTTATAAACGAGTCAAGCTTCAGCATGTCTATGCTCGGCTCGTATTACACCCCTACCACTACTTAGTAATTCGCATAGGTTAGTCTTTAATCACCTAGACTACCTAGTATATTTAGCATAGGTTAGTCTTTAATCACCTACACTACCTAGTCTATGAATGTCGGTTACGGCTTTATGCAGAGTTAGATCAGTGCAAGTGGATTATAAATAGTCTCAAATGAAGTCGATCCAAAGAGACGAACAAAATAGATCCGATATGTGTTCATAAAAATAACCATTTTCACCGATTGATCCATTGAGAATTTTGAACCCAACACAACTTTTTTTAACAATTTCGAACTTCGTGTTTTCACGCGTAAGGAAAAAATAAAGTAAGATGATACCCGACCATGTCCGATTCAGATCCGTTTTCCCGACTTCCGTATTAACTAAAAAAAGCTACAAATCACAAGCTTCACGTGTGTCATGTGGATCAACTCAACACACGTACACAATGTCCGGTTTCGAGTCTTTCGGCAAACTCCACAGAGCTACAATATCCAGTTGCTCTCAGTCATGAGCTAGAATCAGTTTGTATCCAAACACAGAACATATGATGAGAGGATGATGATGAATGGATTCCAACAGTATAAATTATCATCATCAAAGGGTTGTCATAATTATCACAACTACATATATATGCAAAAATAAAATACACCATTTTTAAGAAGAAAAAATAACCTATATACCCAACACCCTGTAAATAGTTTTGCATTGAGAACTATAAATAACAAGGTACCCAAAATTATAGAGCCACTCTTCCAAGAGCCCATTTCCAAAACATCCCAACAATTTTAACAAAGCTATCAAGTTTGCTCCAAAGTACCTTCACCTTGCTTCAATTAGCGTCTTCACGCGATCCATTGCGAGTCCTATACAGCCCCAGTTCTCGTGTAATGGAAGTACATATACATATTTTCGAGCACTGTCTTAGATCTAGAAAAATGGTCTATTATGTTTTCACCTGCAAGTTTAAATGACTTGTGTTACTACTCAGTGTTACATTTACAGGAAGGTCTTCTTTTTTGTGTACCTTTTGCGTTTGCTCTTCATGACGGTCGAGCTAGAGGGATTGCTGTGCCAGTTCCTCTTCCTTTGGTTTATAAACCAGTTGTTTATTTGCTTGAGCTGCAATCCCGTCTCTTGAACTAGTCTCGCCTTGTCCTCCTCCTGAAACGAAGTTATATTGCGGAATATCATTATGACTAGAAACATACATTTTTTTTATAGAACAAGTTTTGTGCTTCGGAAATTACTGTTGGGTAAGGCCACTTGGAGTGTGATTGCCACCAAGCTTTCAGTACAGAAGTCGTGTCGCCTGGGAGTTTCCCGGCCCTTCTCTTGCGTAGAATCTCTTCCCTTATATCCACAATTTTCTCCTTGTAACCCTTTTTTTAGCAGATAATAAAGTTAGCAAATAGCATGAGAAATATTCAATTTTTGGCATACATATTGTATGTTACCTGCTTTAATTCATGTTTTAACTCTTGCCTGACTCGCTCCATAAGTGTCCTTTCACTCTCGGTTGGGAGACCGAAACCCATGTTGTCCACACCATCCATACCTCCATCAAACATATTTGAATCACCGTCCAAGGGTTCATCTTCGTCATCTGACATAGTTGCACCAGTTCCTTCACCGGGAGAGACTCCTGAACAGTAGCATAGAATGGTTAGATAACAAAGCATCTACCGGAAAATTTGAAAATCATTCTTATCACATCGATTTCTTGCTAAAGTGTTACCTGTTAAGCTTTGAAGAGATTGTTCAATCTCCCAGCAAGCCATCACAGCTTCCATTGCATGGACACGAACATGTTGTTGTAATTGTTCCTTGAAGGAGCATAGCAACAGAACGTAATGCGTCTGGGATACCAAACAACAAATAATAACAGCCTGATCAGCAGAAGGTTGATTTGTTGCAACTTGACTAATAGAAACATTCCATACTCACATAGCATACATATTTGCACACATACAGTAACAACAACAATAACAGGGAAACAAATTTATTCACTCTTCAAAGTACACCAAATTAAGTCAAGCATAAACTAACAAGCACAGTGTGGGAAATACATGAATAATTGAAGCATTTATATACAAAAGCTTTTCATGATAAAGGAAAAGAACCACCCAATTATAAGCAAATGCACATGGTCAGTTTTGTCACCCTTAAGAACGCGGCTTCGTACATGTGAAACCAAATACTTATGCCATTGGAAGGAGATGGGAAGCATCAGACGTGCGGTACTTCCCTCTTTGCATAATGACAATTTCATCAATAAGAAAGGCTCTTATCCTTGTACCAGAACAGCAAAATATCTTTCCATCAACAACAATAAATCCTCACCAAACAAGACTTGTCTTCAGGCACAAAGGCATGGCCGTCACAATGAAAGGCCAAAATCTATTATGTCAATCAAAGAATTGCAAGCCATACAAAAGAACAAGGATAAATTGCAAAAACCACCTCTATTATAGGAAATTTTGCACAAAATCATCTTTTGTAAGCAAAATTGCATTTGAACACCCATTAGTTCATTGCCCATACTTCCTATGCTATGATATCAGTTGAAAGGATAAGACCTATGCACAAAGAAAGATAAGGGAGAGGATAATTTTGCTCTTATAACCACAAGTTTTCATGCAATTCATAAACTGCCAATTGAGAAGGAAGCAAACAATCCTCACCCAACACATACAAACTCATTCTTCAGAAGAACCTACAAAGAAAAACAAGATATTTGTCTGCAATATGACAATAATTCAAGAGCACCAACCATAGCAAACCTTATCAACAGAAAATGCTACAAACATGCCAGAAAGGCAAACAGAATCAATCAAATTCTCAAAGAAATCTCCCCAAACCCCCAACAAGGGAATTGCAATTCATGAAATGTGAAGCCACCACAATAATTGAAACAAACAAACAAACATATTATATTATCAAGTAAACCATACTATAATTAAGGATACTAGCTCAAGATTAGCTAAATCACCACCCTTCAATCCTAATCCAAAACCTACCAAACAACAATTATTAAAATCACCACCAACCCAGAAATTAAAATCAACAAATTGAGAAAAACCCATCAAAGTTAGGTCAAAATATTTATGTTCTCACCATGAATTGGTCAAGCTCCTTATCATCTCCAACCATGTGGGGACCATTAGCAGCCATGGCGGAGTACTTAGCCACAACGTTCTGAGACTGAGCAAGCTGCGCATCGATCCTCGGCAGCTGATCCACCGGCGTTGCGATCTTCAAGCAAGCGACGTGCGCCGACAACAGCTGCTCATACAACGGATGCGAAAGTATCTCAGCCTTGTACTTGGCATTTTGCCAATTCACAACCACCCCATCTCCACCACCAGAAGCTCCGTCTCCTACCTCAACCTTACCACTGCCCCCTCCGTCATCTCCGTTATCATTAGGCATCGAGAGAACCGAAGAATCGTCGATTGCCCGCGACAACCACTGGTTGGACGGCGCTTGAGCAGCCGAGGAGGAGTCAGAATTCGTCTGTAGGTTTAAAAAATTGGTTCCGGCACCAGCACCGGAAGATCCGAGGATAGCGTTGCTGAGCCAATTGGGACCACCGGATGCACCAAGGTGGGCCTGGTGGTGGTGGTCGGACTTGGGGTCACCGGAATCCGGTGGTAAAAGGCCGGTGAAGTGTTGCTGAAGAGCCATTGGGTCTTGGGAGAGATGGTGATGCTGTTGCTGGTTGTGGTACGCCATTTTTGCTTCTGATTATTCCTTTGTTTTCTTCTCCTTGTAGTTGTTCTTCTAACCACTGAAATCGCTCTTCTCCATGGAATTGTAAGAAAAAAGGAACTTTCGTTGGTTTTGTTTGGTTCTGATCAGAAACTGTAAACACAGACAAGTGGAAGAAGAATGGAAATTTTAGAAAGAAAAAGGGGAGAGAGAGAGAGAAGTGAGGAGAAATGGAAATTGGGATTTGGGATGAAGAAGAAGGCTTGGGTTTGGTTTTTTTGGGGGGATTAATAAAAAAATAAAAAAAGGTATTTTTTAAGGGTAGCCGCCGAAATTAGATTAATCAATTTACGGGTTCAACTTTTTGAGCAGAATCTAGAGATTATTATTTATAAAATTTGATGATGGTCGTTGGATTGGGTGGTTGATCGGAGGGTGTAGATTTGTCAACGTGGACAGTTTGTCGTTTCCATGTCGATGATAATTTTGTGATATTTTCATTAAATTATTATGTGTTTATTTTTTGTTAAGGCCGACAATACAATAGGACCCGCGGGAGCTTCCCATTCGAGGGTACTCTCGTGCTGTGAGATACGCTAAATATTACCAAGTATAAAATTATAAATTAAAAACTTAATATTATAATTCTTGAACTTAGAATAAAATACGAAAACGTTATTTAATTTAAGTATTGTGGTCCACATACATTTGGAATATCATTTAAAATGTTAGAATGGTGTATTTTGGTTTTTCTTCCTAGTTTTTTTCTTAAAAAAAATATCATTTTAGACTCTTAGTTCATAGTGTACCCTAATAATTCATTGTTTTTAAATTTGAACATTTAGTATATATTTTATTAATTAATCGTTTATTTTTATCACTCCGTATATTTGTATAAAAAAATACCTGTTTTATCTTAGGGGTTGATAGACGTACCGGCGAAAATCTATAATTGTCACCCTAACTACGCACTTCGCGTGCGTAGTTGTTAGCGTCCCCAACTACGCTGTTGGGGAGCGTAGTTGAAGTTTAAAAAAAATAAAAATATCAACTACGTTTGTGGGGAGAGTAGTTGAAGTTCCAAAATTTTTTTTTTTTTTTAGGAACTCTAACTACGCTCCCCAAATGAGTAGTTGCTTTTTTTTTTTTTTTTTTT
>BSUD01000005.1:140181383-140224499 GCA_033239045.1 Fagopyrum esculentum
TTTTTTTTTTTTTTTGGAACTCCAACTACGCTTCCCAAAGGCGTAGTTTAGGACCTTATCAACTACGCACGCGAAGTGTGTTGTTATGGTCACTAATAGAGATTTTCGTCGGTACATCTAAAAATCACGTTACCTTACCCCATCTAAAATTACATAGAAGTATAATGAGGTTCTCTAAATTTTGAAAGTTGATTGATCATTTTTTCCAATTAAGGAGCATTTATAGGACATATAGTAAGTTGACAAGGGACCCTTCATTCGAATGTACGTAAAACAAAGTATGTTAGAATCGATAGAAATAGAAAAAAGGAACCTATATACTGAAATATGTAAGAATTACCATATAGCAAATTAAAGCCATTGGCATAAAATGTGGAAAAAAATGTCATGATCTTAGTTCAACTATTATGGTAAATGGGTTTTTGTCCTATTTAGAAAACAAGCTTTTTAAGCTATTCATATTTTTTGATAGATTTGTTTTTAAAAAAAATTTCTTCAAAATTGAAACGTATATGTAACGATCAAAATCTAGAACCTTTTCTTGCTCAAATCTCAAATCAACTTAGAACCGAGAATCATCTATCAACACTCGACCTTTGAGTTAAGTGGAAGAGCAAGAGAACGAGTCTTTATTTTCTTGAATCAAATATATTTCCAAAATAATACGAGCAATCGAATATATTCTTTAAACAATCTCGAGTGCTTATTTCCTTCCATGAACAATTGTGAGCGATATCTGGTGAACAATGTTGAGTGAGGTACCCACTGTTTTAAGTGTGAGAGTTACCTTATTGGTTCCTCCCCACTTATCATCTTGATCATTTGAGGGTTATGCAGGCTATGTACATCCAAATCGGTCTCTCTTCAATCAACATACGAAAATATTCAATCTTAACAACCTTTCGAAAATAAATCTAAATATCTATCAATATTAAATCTAAACATAATGATTTTCTTTGAATTGTCATTGAAAAATTTTCAAACTTTTTTTGTTTGCAAATGTTGTTTGAACTTTTAAAAATCTTGAAAATTTAAAAGAAATTTTTTTCCGTGAAAATTTGTCGTTTACATATGTTGGGATATTTCTTAAACTAAAAATAAATTTAGGAGAAATTTTACAAATTTATATCCTGAAAAAATTAAGATTTTCTAGAAGGGTGTATAAATACTTGCTTTGAACACATTATCTCTGTAATATATATTCGGGTTTTGGAATTTTATAGTCAATTTAATTTGAAATAAATCGAGATGCTAAAGATTTTTATTTAGGAATTTTGAAATTTAACGTTTGCGGGATAAAAAAATCTCGCAAAGATTGGTTAACTTACTAGATATATTTCCGGAATTGCTATTCATCTCTACCGGAATTCGTAGTAAAATTGAACAGGAGGAGGCCACGTTGTTGCTGTCGGGAGCACAAGCCTTCCTTCTCTTGTCTTGTTCATCTCGACACCAACTGGGACGGAACTGTAGTCGCACCTCCTTGCCACCGGAATCCACCAGCCTAGCCGCCGTCACCGAGGACCTTTCTCGCCGTTCAGATTTGCCAGGTTGCTCCTCGCTCGTTTCCTTCGTCTCGCGCACGACGCCATCAACCTGGAGTAGCTTGATCGTTCCCGGAACTTCAACAACGCCACCGTCGAGCCGGACTGCTGCGGAGCCGAGGGAAACGCTGGAGGAGACGCCGAATCTATGACGACGAGCCATATCAACCGGATATGTTTGCCTTCGCTTCGCCAGCCATCTGACACCATCAGTCTTCGCCGCAGCCACTAGGATTCTCTTTACTCCGATCGTCGCTGCCAAAGGAAGCCACTGTCCGAATCCACCAGCCTTCGACCGGATCTGAAACACCCCATTGTCGACAAAAGGAACCCCGTCGCGAGGACCATCGAGGAAGAAGATTCACTACCATTCAGGACACCGTCGGAAGGGGAATTTGGTCGGAACCGCTGTGCCGCCGCCTCGACGGAGGAGAACCGGATCCTGATGCCGCTGGGATCGAGCTGCTTCCGCAACCCATTTCTTCCAAAAAGTCTTATCGAGGGTTGTAACATTTTTGTATAATTACAGTTTCCGTCTCATAGTTCATAATTGCGTTTATGGCCCCCAGTTTTTGGAATGCTACAATTCTGTCCCTAAAGAGTTAATCACAGAATATGGCCAACTTATAATTACATGAAATGACCCATATTTTGGTATTACAGAATCTGACCTTGAGATGATAATTGCAGAAAATGGCCCAACTTTTTAATCACAGGAAATGACTAAAGTTTTTGAAATTCCAAAATTTGCCCCAAAAAGGATAAATTATAGATTTTGACCCGATATTATAACTCTGTGGAATGACCTATATATTATAATTATATTTTATGGCCTAACTTTTAATAAATGAAGCTAAAACTTGTGGTGTAGATTTGCTTAGGTCTCTTACGCCTTGGAGGCACATGAATAGAGATTTGATTTGACATCGAAACACGACATTTGACCCTCGATACGTAAGGTTTCGTAAGTCTTACTCAGGATCCATTATCTAGAAGAGTTGTTTGTAGATTCTTTACTTTTGTTGAGTTGATTGATGATAGGTTTTTATGTGTTGTAATGATATTAAGGACTTGAATATTGATGACTTGTTTTGGATAAATATTACGGTGATCCGGAATTCGCATTTTCAAGTAAGTCGTTTTGACATACTTAGTTGCCGTCCTATTTCAGATTAAATTTGTGGTTGATTGTGGGTAGCACATAATTTGGGGATCATACCTATATTATTTATGTTTTAAATGATTTTCGTCAAAATTGTGATAATTAAAACTTAAGTGTTTAGAGAGGTTGGTAAAAGTGTTATAGGTTGATGGGAAGTGTCTAGGGAAAATGTTACAAGTAGCGATAAGAGTGGGATGTGTGCTTGTTATGAGTATCCAGTTATGATGTCATAGGTGATAGTACATACATTGAAACATGAATGCACGTATGAATGATAGGATATGATGACGGGTATGGAGGAAGATACAAGTTGATGGTTTCATGTCAAGGAAGTATATATATGATATGATGAGGAGTGTGATAGGCTATGTGAGTGAATAGTGGTCTTGATAGTAAAGGTAATTGAAGGAATTAACATATGTATGATAAGATCTCAATTGTTAAATAAGGTTGATAGTTGTGACATCCTAGGTAGGTGTTGGTGTGGATAGTTTATTAAGGAGATTCGATTAGTTAAAAAGTTAGGTTTGGATTACATTAGTGTTTAGTAAATTGTCCTTTGGGACCTTGCATAGATAGATGTGTAGGGTGTGAGAATGATATAGCGTGTTATGAGTTTAGAGATGAGTAGTTGAGTGGATAAATGTGTTGTGCGATGTGAATGTGATGGTTGAATCTAAAGATGACATGAGGATGTGTTGGAATCAAATAGGTTGATGAATGGTGTTGAGAAACCCGTTTTGTGAGTTAGGGCGTGTTGCATTTGAGGATAGTTGAATTTTCTTATTTTAAAGATTATTTATAGGCTTATGCACTTATATACAAAATATATTGTTATGATTTAAAAGTATTTTATAACTAGTGACCACTGGTGCGGTCATAGGAATGGTGACCTCGATGAGGGAGTCATATCCCAAGTATGACCGTGCGTCGTGGTAGGAGTCCCTTCCATATATAAAACCTCATACATGTTTTGGACGGTGTTCTAGTAGAGACTGATCCAGGAAAAGAAGGTGGATATATAAAATGGGAGACATGATTACATATCTTCATAACCATTAGTACGCCGAAGGAGCAAATGTGGACTTGAGAGAGCGTTGTGTTACCTTGCGTTGCTGAGAGTTGAGAGATGACTGTTCGCCCCTAAAGGTGTGTGCAAATAAGCTTTAAATTTATAAAACTAGAATCAAGCAGCGAACCCGCAGTGTACGGATCGACGTAGCTAAGCAAGAATTCCAGAGTATCGAACACAGGGATTTGGGTGGGAACAAATTCGATTTCAGATTGTCAAGAACAAATATGAGAGTTTTGCAAATATTGGGAAAACAACAATCCTAAAGATCCAAGTATCCAGCTGTAGCAATCGATTCAAGATATACTAATGATGTAAAGACAGAGTTAAGATATGCAAAGGTATACTAATGTAAGGTAATCGTACGGTGAAGTTCCAAAAACCTTATATAACCCACCTACAAGGCACTCTCTATACAGGTTGTTGAGGCTCAATATAGAAAGATTCTAAAAGCGAGAATTAGTGTCAAATACCCAAACTTGTAACCCAAGGATCAAGACTAACTTAACCGATTGAGGTTGTGACACTCACAATCAAGGTAAAGGTTGTTGAGGCTTCACTACCACCTAGAAAAGACAGGTCTAAACTAAATTAAAGCAAATCTTTAACTTTGGATTAAAGTAAAAGCAGGTTCGTAGATTTAGGAGAAATTACGGGTAGTTCTTGGTGTTCCACGGCCGTGGACTCAAGAACAGGCCGTAATTTATAGTCTATCGGCGATTCTCTCTAACTCTCAGGGTCTAATCTGTTTGCGATCGATCTATCATCATCTAAGCCACAACTATCAACCCTTCACCTTAGAATTGTTAAGGGTTTTTAGCCAATAACAATCATGTTGATATCAATTCAAGAATTAAAAGATAGAAAGATGGAAACTTTAAAGAACTTTCAATAACCTTCAAACCAATCTCAAAGTCACAATCAGGAACAGGTATTATCAAAGGATTCAAACTAGAGTGAACAATCACAACTTTAGGAAAGAAGGGAAAAACGGGATGTCAATCCGTTTCCCAAATCAAACCTAAACAAGAAGAGAGATCTTCTTGCAAAATCTTCCCAAAGCTTCGATCTTCCGCCAATCCGGAAAATAAGGATATCCCAGCAATAATCTCCACCAAGTGCGAGATTAGGGCAATTCCAAGCACGAACCTTGATCTCCAACGAGATCTCCAAATGCTCCTCAATGAGGGTGGCGAGGATATGCGGCGATTGTAAGCAGGTATGCGGTGATAGGCGATGATAAGCGCTGATGCGGGTCTGCCGAAATCTCTTTTCGGCCGTCTTTTTATAGGGCAAGACGAAATATCGGCCCGGCCCAATCTTCAAAAGATCGTGGCTTCGAAGTGTGGCGAAAAGATTTGCCAAGATCACGGTCGTGGAAGTGTTCCACGACCGTAATTTAGGGCGTGGAAACAAAATATGGTTTGCACCATATGTTCCACGGCCGTAGTATCCTCTGGAATGAACTTCAAATTTTGACACAAAATCCACGGTCGTGGAATTGAACGTGGAATGGGATACGGTCGTAATTTAGGGCGTAATTTAGGGCAAGAACGTGATTCTTCCCTAGCCTCGTGCATTCCTCAAGCTAAGACTCCAAATTGCTTCCTAAGAATGTCCTCAATCTATGGACTCACTCAATCAACTTCTCTTTTGCTCGATTCCGTTCGGAAATAGCTCCAAATCACCTATAATCAACATAGAACTAGTGTAGACATCCATATCGACAATATTGGTAATACTAGCTCACATATGCACAAAGTTCAATCAAAGACTATCAATATGAATCAAATACGTTTAGAAAACGTGCCTAAAATATCACAATATTTCATGCTAACAAATAACCCCATACTTAACACTTGCTTGTCCCTAAGCAAGGTCTTTCAAAAAGCTTTAAACAAGAGTTAGGATGAAATATGTGTACCTTCTTTTGGATGAATGTGACTTCTAAAGAATAGATCATTCTCAAACCTTGCTTCAATCGTTCATCAAACTTTCACACACTCAATTAGAGAGTAAAAGGCAAAGAAAACTCATGAATCAATTTAACTTCCAAACAAGCATCATAACCTTCAAACATTATCAAAATCAATCACAAGAAACTTCAATTTAGATCACAAAGCCATATAACATTCTTTTGATCTTAAGGACTTTCAAAGAAAAGGGTCTAGAATATGGAAAGGGAAGGAAACCTTTAGGTAATGTGGTGCTTGAATCCGGGAAAGTGGACAACTACCTTCTTCTTCTTTTGCGGTTTCCGCAACACTTCACTTAGAGCTTCGCTCTCTTCCTTTTCATTTTTCGACTTTACTTTTGGAGTTATGGATAGAGGTGCACAAAAACCGAAGCCTAGGAGATTGGCGTTTCTCAATTTTCATGAGATGCCTCAAACCCTTAGCGCACATACCATAATCCGCTAGGAATATCGCTCAATTCGATTTTGGCAAGACACAAACACCCGGCTATGTGAATGGTGCCGAGTTACTCATCGTCATGATTGACTTCCCCAAACCTATAATTTCTCTCTATTCACTTGATTGCAAATAATTGCTCTCATGGCCCTCCCACATCAAGCATGCCTTTTTCATTCACTTCTCCAAAGTTCCCGGATAGGTAAAGGAGGCTAATATTTCAATGAGGAGCTAGATGATCAAAGAAAGAAGAAAGAAAGTATCGAATTGCCTTAATCATTTCAATAAGAAGTATAGGAACTTATAGCGTGATTTCAACTTCAATTTCTCAACATGATTTAGGTAACATTTTCACATTATAAAACTTGCAAAAGAGGTAGAATTCATTCATTCAAATTCTTTTCAATTCACAATCCTTTTAAGCATGCAATTGTTATCAAACTCAATTCACAAGTAGTGATTATCATGGAAATCATCTCAATTCATTAGGAGCACAAAATTTTTCAAAATTTTTCAATTTTTATGGGTTTTTAAAGTTCTTTTTCATGCAATGCAATAAGGAAACGTGTAACACATAATGAACATGCAACGATAGTCTCATATGAAGCAAACATAGAGAGTAGAGTAGAGTTATTACAAACTTTTTAGTACATCCCACCCCATACTTAGGACGAACATTGTCCCTAATGTTCAAAAGAAAGAACAAAAGAAAGAAAAGAGAAAGAAACTCACAAAATGGTGGCGGGAATGTCTAAACGAACGGTCATGCACGAATCACTACGGCGCCGGCGGAGGTGGGAATGGGGAGAAGCTGGAGTCGTATGGCCGCCCAAACTGCTGGCGGTAGACGTCCCTCATCATGTGGTCAAGGTCGTCGGCTCGGATCTCCAGCGCTCCAACTCTCTCTGAAAGTCCGGTAGCCCAATCCGGCATCTGCTCGTACCATCCCGGGACGCGATCGTATGGTGCTGGTGCTGGTGGTGCTGCTGCTGGCTGCTGCGTGGACCAAGGAGGGGGGGTGTCATACTAAGTGGGAGGTGTAGTCATCCACGTGGGCCTCTCACTCACGCTAGCGCGGCGAGATGACGAGCCTGAGGCTCTAGTTGGGCGTGGAGAGCGTCTAGGTACATGTGGGGCCGCCTCCGGCTGGTCCGGAAACGTGCCAAACTCCTGCTCCGCTCCTCCACCACTCTCGTACTGATCTCCCATCTCCTCCTCCTCCACAACCGGTGGTGGGACGTAAGGGGGAGCTACTAGCCTGTTCGCATGCATCGCAGCGAACGTCTCCTTCCAATTGTGGCGTCCCGCCACAATGGAATACTCCGGCAGCCACTCAATACCCCTGCCTGTCCTGCTCTCCCAAGGCATGCCCGCATAAGGCGGACCTCTATGTGTGGGGAAAATGAGTCCCCCAACCATGAATGCATGTAATCCTAAAGGTACGGCCGGTATGCGGGTGCAAGCAGAAAAATCCACACCTAAACTCCTAGCAATGTGGGTCACTATCCCACCATATCCGATGTTCCCCTTCGACTTGTTCTTGAGCTTGCTCATCGTAGCAGCCAAGAGAGTAGCACAATCTGCACGGCGTCCATACAACATACAATAGAGCAAGAATAGCTCATCCGTCTTGATCTTTTGGGGCGTCTCCGTCCTAGGAAAGAGACACTCCGAAAGAACACGGTGAGCTATCTTCAAGGCTAAATGGTATATCAATTTAGCCTTGGTATCGGTGGGCTGCCAACGGTCCTCGTCGGCGTAAATCATAGCAACTTCCGCCCAAAAATCCTTAGGGTAAATGCCGCTCGGAAATCGACCATTGTAGGTCTCATGAAACCCAAAAATAGTCCCGAACTCAACAATGCTCAAATGGTAGTCTCTTTCCATGAGACGGAAAGAGACGGTCCTATCTACGTGGCTGTGCTCAAAGGACGTCACAACCTCCCGGGTAATCTCCTCATAGGCGTCTTCACGAATGTTTGTGAAGACATGTAATCCGGCTCTATCCAAGAGCCATGTAAGATCGTCAACTATATTGAGAGGATGTAGATCCTCCAACAACAAATACCTAGGGCCAATCACTGCCCTCTTCTGTATCTTCTCAAATGCAGCAAGGTGGTTCTCGTGTATGGTCGGAATGCTAGGGTGAGGAGGTGAGGATGGAGGCGAAGGTGAAGATGGTAGTGAGGGGGATGAGGGTGGTGGTGCCCTAGAGGTGGAGGGATTGCCTTTCCTTTTCTTATTCTGCTCTCCCTTCTTCTCCTTTATCCTTCCCGACACTCTCTTTACAAAGTCCATTTTTTCACCAAAATTACGGTCTGTTCTTCAGGTTCCACGGCCGTGGTTTACCCAGAGACCGTGATTCGTCTCAGAATCTCGCGAATCTCAGCAAATTCACCAACAATCACCACAACAAGCAGTCCTAATCTAATTCCTTCCAGTCTTTGTCAGTTCTTCCTAAAAATCTATAGCAAAAACGAACCAAATCCGCGAAATTTCAAGAAGAAAGAATAACCTCTTTTTCGGATTGAAAAATCCGAAATGCGCGTTTGTTGATGGATTTCCGCTTGGTTTGTCGCTTGGATCTTGTTCGTGGTTGGATTTGCTGCAGTTTAGGAGGAAGAATCGTTGAAAACGATTAGAAAACGAAGATTTGGAGGAGGTCGTGGGATTTTCGGCGTTTAGGTCGTGGAAAGGGAATTTTTGGGGCAAATTTGTGAAGAATGTGGCTTATATAGTCGCAGGCAAAATTTTGAAAATCACGGTCTGTCGGGGTGTTCCACGGCCGTGGAAGTGTACGGAACCGTGGTTTTGGTGATTTTTCAAAGGCTTTTGAGAATTACGGCCACTGTAGCTATGACGACCGTAATTTAGACCGTGGAACCTCCTGTAAAGCTTCAAAGTCCAAATTTCGTCACTTTTCTTCGACATTATCTTCCCTTTCTCCTTTTCCATCGATCCTACAACCAAAAACACGAACATACCGGAGGAAATCGAGGCAAAACAAAGCGAAAACGTCTATTCTAAACTAATCTATGAATCGAAAACAAAAACGAAAATGCAATACCTTGGGTTGCCTCCCAAGAAGCGCTTTGTTTAAGGTCCGTAGCTAGACCAGTTTCGCACTTATTCGAGTGCGGTAGGCGCGAACTCCTCAGCTTGGAGTTCCGGCGTATACTTCTTGAGTCGTTGGCCGTTCACCTTAAAACTTCCGCTAGCTTCACCCCATACTTCAACTGCACCATGGGGAAAAATACGCTTAATTAGAAAGGGTCCGGTCCAACGGGATTTAAGCTTACTTGGAAAGAGGCGAAGTCTTGAATTGAAGAGGAGAACTTGATCTCCTTCTTTGAAGTCCTTTGGAATGATATGCTTATCATGCCAACGCTTTGCTCTTTCCTTGTAGATCTTGTCGTTTTCGTAGGCGTTCAAACGGAGTTCATCCAGCTTGTTGATGTCTAGGAGACGCTTCTCTCCCGCTTCCTTCATGCCGAAATTCAGCCATTTGATAGCCCAAAACGCTTTGTGCTCTAGCTCTACCGGCAAGTGACAAGACTTCCCATACACAAGGTTGTATGGTGTGGTTCCTATGGGAGTCTTGTACGCAGTCCGGTACGCCCATAAAGCATCATCTAGCTTCAAGGACCAATCCTTCCTAGTCCTTGAAACCGTCTTCTCTAGAATTCCTTTGATCTCCCTATTTGAGATCTCAACTTGTCCACTCGTTTGTGGATGGTAAGGGGTAGCAATCTTGTGAGTAACCCCATACTTAGCTAGAAGAGCTTCAAAGCGACGGGCTATGAAGTGAGAACCTCCATCACTAATGATCGTCCTTGGCGTCCCAAATCGCGGGAAAATGGTCTTGTTGAAGAACTTAACCACCACCATGGCATCATTTGTGGGAGAGGCAATTGCTTCCACCCATCTAGAAACGTAATCTACCGCCAATAGTATGTATTGATTTCCACAAGAAGATGGGAATGGTCCCATGAAATCAACTCCCCAAACGTCGAAAATCTCCACCTCTTGGATGTTGTTGAGGGGCATCTCGTTCCTTCTAGAAATATTGCATGTTCTTTGACAAGCATCGCAACAAGAGACAAAGGATTGCACATCTCTAAATAAAGTAGGCCAATAGAATCCAGATTGCAATACCTTTGCGCTAGTCTTGTGTGAACTAGCGTGTCCGCCACAAGGTAGTGAATGACAATGGCGGATGACACTTTGCATCTCATCTTCCGGCACACATCGCCGAATGATGCCATCCGGACCTCTCTTAAAGAGGAGAGGCTCGTTCCAATAGTATTCCCGGACGTCCTTAAAGAACTTCTTCCTTTGTGCGTAGGATAGTCCGGGTGGTATCTCCTGGCAAACCAAATAGTTAACGAAATCAGCAAACCATGGTTCGTTACCTTTGGAGACCACGTTGATGCACTCCTCTATGATGTGTAAGTGTTCGTCCGGAAAGGAGTCATCAATGGGTAAATGGTCGTCCTCTAGATGTGTTAGGCGACTCAAATGATCCGTAACAGAATTTTCCGAGCCTTTCTTGTCGCGGATCTCAAGATCGAATTCTTGTAGGAGAAGAATCCATCTAATCAGCCTTGGTTTCGCATCTTTCTTTGCAAGGAGGTACCGGATCGCAGCATGATCCGTGTAGACAATCACCTTTGCACCTACAAGATAAGAGCGAAACTTGTCAATAGCATAGACAATGGCTAAAAACTCTTTCTCGGTAGTGGCGTAGTTGAGCTGCGCTTCGTCTAGCGTCTTGCTAGCGTAATATATGGCATGGGTTCGCCCTTCCTTTCGTTGTCCAAGAACAGCTCCAATAGCTACGTCACTAGCATCGCACATAATCTCGAAGGGAAGAGTCCAATCCGGGGGTTGGATAATAGGTGCTGAAATTAGAGCTTGCCGAATGGTGTTAAACGCATCCAAACATTCCTGCGAAAACTCAAAAACCGCATCCTTCATCAATAGATTAGTGAGAGGTTTTGATATCTTAGAAAAGTCCTTAATGAAACGTCTATAAAATCCAGCATGTCCTAGGAAACTTCTTATCCATTTCACCGAAATTGGGGGAGGAAGTTTCTCTATGGTCTCTATCTTAGCCTTGTCTACCTCTATCCCTCTACTAGAGACTAAGTGACCTAACACGATTCCTTCCTTAACCATGAATTGACATTTCTCCCAATTAAGAACTAGGTTAGTGTCTTCACACCTTTGTAAAACAAGAGAAAGGTTAGAAAGGCAATCGTTAAAAGAGGAACCGTATACGGAGAAGTCGTCCATGAAGACCTCCATGATTTCCTCTACATATTCGGAGAAGATGGCCATCATGCACCGTTGAAAGGTGGCTGGGGCGTTGCAAAGCCCAAACGGCATTCTCCTATAAGCGAACGTACCCCAAGGGCACGTGAATGTGGTCCTCTCTTGATCATCCGGATGTATCGGAATCTGAAAGAAACCACTGTAACCGTCAAGGTAGCAAAAATGTGAATGTTGTGCTAACCTTTCAAGCATTTGATCGATGAATGGCAATGGAAAGTGATCCTTCCGCGTTGCGTTATTGAGCTTGCGGTAGTCTATGCACATCCTCCATCCAGTCACGGTACGGGTAGGAATGAGTTCGTTGTTCTTGTTGGTGATGACCGTCATTCCTCCCTTCTTCGGAACTACTTGAACTGGGCTCACCCACTTGCTATCGGAGATAGGATAGATGATACCTGCGTCAAGAAGTTTAAGAATTTCCTTCTTGACAACCTCCTTCATGGTCGGATTCAACCGCCTTTGAGGTTGTCTTTAAGTTCTAAAGTCCTCCTCCATTAGTATCTTATGCATGCATAAGGAGGGTTTAATTCCTACTAAGTCCTCGATAGTGTAGCCTATGGCTTTTCTATGTTTCCTAAGGACAATCATGAGCTGTTCATGTTCATCTATGCTTAATTCGGAGCTAACGATAACCGGAAAGGTAGAATTAGATCCAAGAAAAGCGTACCTTAGATGAGTAGGAAGTGGTTTGAGTTCCATCACTTTCGGAGCTTCCAATGATCCTTGAGGAGCTTCCGACGTCTCCTTAGAAGTTTCTAAGGGTTTTGAATGAGTTGGAGAAGAATCAAAAGAAGTTGAAGAAGTGTGCCGACTACCCTCTTCCACGGTCAGAATTACGGGCTCCCTATATGTTCCACGGCCGTGTAATCCCCTGGAATGGAGGTCGATTTTGGTTGTGAAATCCACGGTCGTGGAATACAGGGTATGACCGTGGATTCTTACATTCTCAGCCTCATCGTGGAGTTTCTCAAACTCCTCTTCATGGATCTCTTCTTGTGCTTCTAAGGCTTCAATTTCCTCTTTGCACTCTTCTTCCTCCCCTACATCGGTTAGACTCATAGTGATAACCTTTTGTACAGGATCGTTAAAGAGAATCGCACTTACCTCCTCCCTAGACAAACCTTCTTCGTCTTGGATATCGTAAATATCCTCATCAAATATTGGTTCCTTCACTAGAGTGGAAAGAACGAACTCTACTTTCTCTTCTCCAATATCAAAAGCGAGTCTTCCATTCTTGCAATCGACCATGCAGCCGGAAGTTGCAAGAAACGGTCTTCCGAGTATGATCGGGACCGGACTATCTGCAGGAATGTCAAGCACGACAAAATCAATGGGAACAAAGAATTTACCTAGCATGACCGGGACGTCTTCTACAATACCGACGGGGCGAGTGATGGATCGATCCGCCATGTATAACGTCATCTTCACCGGTTTAGGTTCGCCTAAACCGATCTTCCTGCACAATGCAAGTGGTATGATGCTCACACTTGCTCCAAAGTCACATAAAGCGTCATATGTGACCTCTGCCACTCCAATGGGAATGCAAAATGACCCCGGATCTTTCAACTTTGGGGGCATTTTCTCTTTCATGGTCTTGATGAGATCCGAAGAATCCGAACTCATCTTGACCTCTCCGAAATCTTCTAGCTTTCTCTTGTTAGAGAGAAGCTCCTTCAAGAACTTGCCGTAAGCTGGCATACCTACAATAGCATCAATGAATGGTATATTAATATGCAGCTTACTCATGAGTTCTATAAACTTACCGAATTGTTTGTCTAGGCGCGCTCGCGCTCTAGATTGAGGGAATGGTAGGGGAGGTTTGTAAGCTGGAGGTGGAACATAGACATCTTCCTTCTCCTTCCCCTTCTCTTTGTCCTTCTCTACGGGGACTTCAACGAATGTAGGCTGCGGATCGGTGGTAGTCACTCCGCTCCTAGTCGTAATCGCCATTACCCTTCCTCTAGGGTTGTCCTCCGTCTTTCCTGGAAGCTTCCCTTGATTTCTAGGAACTTCCTCCGCATGGTTGAACATTTGGTTTTCTAAAACTTTTTGAGCTTTATCAACCTTAGTGACTTGATCGTCAACCTTGATGAGGCGGTTCTCTAACCCTTGAAGCTTTCCCAAGATCGTTTCCAATATGGGATCGGGCTTCTCCTTCCCCGAAGTGTTTCCTCCATTAGATGATTGCCCCTGGCTTTTCAAAGGAGTAGAGGAAGAGGAAGGTGGAGTTAGTGAATTAGAATTGGAAGGATAAGAGTTACCGGAATTTTGTTGATTGGGGCGCCAATTGTTGTTGTTTGAACCCCTATTGTTGTTCCAATCATTGTTCCGGTTGTTGTTGTTTCCATTCCAGTTGTTATTCCGGTTGTTACCCCGGTTATTGTTGTTGACGCTATTATTGTTGCCCAAATAACCGACATCCTTCCCTTGTTGCTTTGGGAAGTTGGTCTTGATAGCCTCCTTCAACTCTTTGATCTCATTGTTGAGGGAGAAAATCTGATTTTGAGCTTCATGTGTGAGCTTTGCTCCTTGCTCCACACGATTTCCCTCCACTTTCCGGTGGGAATACTTCTCTATGACTCTTGCTTGCTTCTCGATGAAGTCCCAAGCGTCATCTTCTCTCATGTCCATGAACGTTCCACATGAGAGGGATTGGAGGTTGAACTGCGTTCCCGCATCCAGCCCCTTGTAGTAAATCTCCAGCAAGGCAAGCTTGGATATGCCGTGATGAGGGCAATCCAAGAGCAAATCCTGAAACCTTTCCCATGATTGAAACAAACTTTCGTTAGGTCTCATAGAAAAAGCATTAATCTTACCTCTAAGTTCCGCCGTTTTGGAAGGCGGAAAGAATTTGGTGAGAAATTCCGCGGAAAGGTCTTCCCACGTATCTAGTTTCCCACTAGGAAGAGCTTGATACCATGACAACGCCTTCCCCTTCAAGGAGAAGAAAAAGGGTTTAAGCTTGTAGCTGTTGGTAGTAGCGCTCTTCGGTCTCATCGTCTCCATCATACACTCAAAGTTTTGCAAGTGTTGGTGTGGAGATTCAGCGCTTGTACCGCCAAATTGGTTTTGGCGAACAAGAGTAATAACTTGATGGTTAAAGCTAAACCCTTGCACATCTTCAGCATCAAAATTCACGCCCAAGCGGCGTGGTTGTTGTGTTGGATCCATCCGCTGGCCAAGAGTTCTTGGCTCATTATCCACACGTTCAACCCTCACATTCCTAGGTGGAATGCGGCGGTTAGTAGCTCCTTGTGGATGGAAAGGATTCACATTTATCGTAGGATCAATCTCCTCTAATGGTGGCATGGAAGAGTCACTATCATCAGCGGATGAATGACCTCTCCTTCTTCTAGATCTTGATGTCCTTCTTGAGGGTTTCTTGATTTCTTTACTCTTAAGGTCGCTTATTTCTAATCTCAGCTGGAACATCTGATCCTGTAGACTGTTAACTTGGGATTGATGGCGATCCATCTCATCCCGGCGGAGGTTCTCATTCCAATGGAGTTGAGCTTCCTTCTCTGCTAATTCCGCTTGAAGATCACGTTCGTGTTCTTCAGCCATCTTCTTTTCCCTGCGCTTTTGCCTTAAGGTTTTCTCTAGCTCTTGATCAAGAGGTAAGAGATCCTCGGTGTTCCTAGACCTGCGCATGCACTTAAGAAAATATCAAATGACGAGAGCAAGCTCCCAAGCTTGACAACCGGTTACCGAATTCGGCCGAAACCAAAACCCCAGCAACGGCGCCAAAAACTTGTTCGCCCCTAAAGGTGAATGCAAATAAGCTTTAAATTTATAAAACTAGAATCAAGCAGCGAACCCGCAGTGTACGGATCGACGTAGCTAAGCAAGAATTCCAGAGTATCGAACACAGGGATTTGGGTGAGAACAAATTCGATTTCAGATTGTCAAGAACAAATATGAGAGTTTTGCAAATATTGGGAAAACAACAATCCTAAAGATCCAAGTATCCAGCTGTGGCAATCGATTCAAGATATACTAATGATGTAAAGACAGAGTTGAGATATGCAAAGGTATACTAATGTAAGGTAATCGTACGGTGAAGTTCCAAAAACCTTATATAACCCACCTACAAGGCACTCTCTATACAGGTTGTTGAGGCTCAATATAGAAAGATTCTAAAAGCGAGAATTAGTGTCAAATACCCAAACTTGTAACCCAAGGATCAAGACTAACTTAACCGATTGAGGTTGTGACACTCACAATCGAGGTAGAGGTTGTTGAGGCTTCACTACCACCTAGAAAAGACAGATCTAAACTAAATTAAAGCAAATCTTTAACTTTGGATTAAAGTAAAAGCAGGTTCGTAGATTTAGGAGAAATTACGGGTAGTTCTTGGTGTTCCACGGCCGTGGACTCAAGAATAGGCCGTAATTTATAGTCTATCGGCGATTCTCTCTAACTCTCAGGGTCTAATCTGTTTGCGATCGATCTATCATCATCTAAGCCACAACTATCAACCCTTCATCTTAGAATTGTTAAGGGTTTTTAGCCAATAACAGTCATGTTGATATCAATTCAAGAATTAAAAGATAGAAAGATGGAAACTTTAAAGAACTTTCAATAACCTTCAAACCAATCTCAAAGTCACAATCAAGAACAGGTATTATCAAAGGATTCAAACTAGAGTGAACAATCACAACTTTAGGAAAGAAGGGAAAAACGGGATGTCAATCCGTTTCCCAAATCAAACCTAAACAAGAAGAGAGATCTTCTTGCAAAATCTTCCCAAAACTTCGATCTTCCGCCAATCCGGAAAATAAGGATATCCCAGCAATAATCTCCACCAAGTGCGAGATTAGGGCAATTCCAAGCACGAACCTTGATCTCCAACGAGATCTCCAAATGCTCCTCAATGAGGGTGGCGGGGATATGCGGCGATTGTAAGCAGGTATGCGGTGATAGGCGATGATAAGCGCTGATGCGGGTCTGCCGAAATCTCTTTTCGGCCGTCTTTTTATAGGGCAAGACGAAATATCGGCCCGGCCCAATCTTCAAAAGATCGTGGCTTCGAAGTGTGGCGAAAAGATTTGCCAAGATCACGGTCGTGGAAGTGTTCCACGACCGTAATTTAGGGCGTGGAAACAAAATATGGTTTGCACCATATGTTCCACGGCCGTAGTATCCTCTGGAATGAACTTCAAATTTTGACACAAAATCCACGGTCGTGGAATTGAACGTGGAATGGGATACGGTCGTAATTTAGGGCGTAATTTAGGGCAAGAACGTGATTCTTCCCTAGCCTCGTGCATTCCTCAAGCTAAGACTCCAAATTGCTTCCTAAGAATGTCCTCAATCTATGGACTCACTCAATCAACTTCTCTTTTGCTCGATTCCGTTCGGAAATAGCTCCAAATCACCTATAATCAACATAGAACTAGTGTAGACATCCATATCGACAATATTGGTAATACTAGCTCACATATGCACAAAGTTCAATCAAAGACTATCAATATGAATCAAATACGTTTAGAAAACGTGCCTAAAATATCACAATATTTCATGCTAACAATGACACATTCATTGCATTGCATTATCCACAGGTTTGAGGAATTTTATTATTTTGGTTTCGCTACTTCGATATAGTTAATGCATTTACAAGTTTAGTGGTGTAGTGTACATACCCTTGCTTATCGTTTATTATGCTTAGACTAATTGTTGGCATTTTCGGTGGTTCTGTCATAGTATGCTAATATTAGGAAGTTACATAGTTTGACTTGATGAACTATAGCCTATGCATTTCTTGTTGGGTTATGATTAATTGTGATAGTTTTACTAGGTGAACTTGAGTGTATGTTTTTTAGTGTTTTATTTGACGTTCCTCATAAGTTGCGTATATGTTTGATGTGATTCTTGAGCTTTGACTCTTACTTTGGGGCGTTAGATAATGGTTTATATGTTGTTGAATTTTAGGATAACTTTAGGTTTTAGGTATGATTCGGAGAAATTTTTTGGAGTTGGTGATCAGCCGGACCCGTGTGTGCCTTAGGATTTGGGAAAGTAGTTGTACTCTTCATCTTGAGATTAAGTCTAGAAGGTTGTACCAATCTTTATATTATAACTTTACATGATTAAAAAATGCATGTTATTACAACTATTTACAAATTAAAGGTCGGCTATGTTTTATGGTTTTCTCGTGTTCTTGTTGGAAGGTCCGATAGTGCCGTTGTTCTCAGGCTAAATCTAGTAAATATACTGTGTGGCTCATATCCCATTGACACTCAGGGTTCTAAATCCGGGGCATTACAAGTTACACTATATTAGTTACACTTAACAATCAAATATTTATAGTTTTTTAAATAAACTAAAAAAAGGGTACGGAAGGGAATAAATTAAAAGTTTGAGGGTACCAAGATGAGTTTTGAAAACGTATGGATATCAAGAGGAAAAGTCCAAACCTTAAGGGTTTCAAGTGAAAAAAAATCCTAATGTTAATAAATAATGAAATCAATATAACAATTTATTTATAACAAAGTATTCTATGAATTATAAGTTAAAGTATTTTCAGCGGGCTTATAATAAACTTTATTATTCTTTTAATCCGAGATTATATATATTTGTGACTTAAAACAAGTTCATCTATCGAGATGAATATCACGTAAATATTTGTCGGCAAAATGCAAGAACATCGAAATAAACGCGAGATAAGTTTAAACTACACGTGATCAACCGGTCTAGATAATCGGAAACCGGCTTTATGCCCACGTATGAAGAAAACCGAAGTAAATACTAAGGTTGCTTTTAGTTAAGGGATGGGGGTTTATTATGCATTTAGTTTATTAGAGATGATTTTTGAACAATGGTTAGTTCGGATTTTGTGGTTGACTCTAGTATATGGTATTGTGGTTTATGGGTTTTGAAAACTCAATTTTCGAAAATTTCAGTTCGAAGGTTTTGAGAGATTCTTGGATGGTTTATGTCATTGAATTCCATTCATGCACCTCTCCACAAATAACATTTCTCATTCACATTCCATTCGATACACCGCATATAACATTACTAGGGTTTGTTGGCGAAAATCCTTCTCTTCTTCTCATTCTCAATTCTCATGCTTCTTCAACATTCTCCATAGTCCCATTCTTCTCTCTTCTTCAAACATTGAGAATCACCACAATCCTTCTCTTTAATCAATGTCAACAATGCAGTATCATATAGATCCTCATTATCGTAAAAATGGATACTATAAATGTACCACCTATAGATTTTTAATTGCGCGCGCTATTAGGAAAATCTTGATCCACACCGATCGAAAAACACATGTATAATTGTGGTGTCCAACATAGAAAAATCTGATTTGGGTGAGGGTATAGGCTGTAAAGCCCCGTTTTTAGCCTTCACCGCCCCCGCGGTGAAGGGGAGCCACAGGTGCGGCTCAGCTCCCTGCCGCGGTCGCGGTGCGGCCCAGCTCTTCTACGGGCTGTTTTATCTTCGTCTTCTTTTATCTTATTCTATCCATGGGCTTTTGGCCCGTCTTCCTTCTATCTTCTAAACCCTAATTTGATATTCCGCCGCCCTTTTCCAACCGTCCCCTTTATAATCCCGTCTTCTCTTCTTTTTTTCCGTTTCTTGTATACGTTATTCTTCAACCCTGAGAGCTGCAGCCGTTTCCCTCCTTTCATTGCTGAACATGTAAGTTCCTTCTTCTCTGATTATTCCTCACATTCCTGAGTTGCTGCATGTCTTCCCTTCTATTTTGTTTCTTCCTTCAGTCTTCCTTTCTTCCTCTCCAAGGATCATGAACGAGTCTTGATTCTTGTTGGTCGTATCATAATTGATGTGTTGTTATTCTTAGGATCTTTCGGTTGAGCCTTGATGTTCAGATCAAGGAATCAAACCTTGGTGCCCTTGCTGTGAGTTGCTGTCAAAAGGAGGCCCGACGCAGTTTCCAACACAAAAACCGCCCCGGCAGCTGCAAGCCTCCGCCCCAGCGGATCAACCCAAAAACCGCCCTCGCGGTTTGGTTTCCTTGCCCCTGCGGCTGCACCTGGTTGCCGCCCCTGCACTTCTATCTGGCCGCCCCCGCGGTTCTTCTACAGTAACTCCTGTCTTTGGTGAGTTGCTTCCTTCCTTAATTTCTTTTCCCTTTCCTTATGTTAGATCATGGTAGGCTGGACCTAGATGATTAGTGGGAATGCCAGTTAGTGGCTTGATGATTCCTTTGAGTGGTTCACACCTTTGAGCTATGTTGATGATGATGTTCCTTGCGAACCTTGAGACTAGGAATCCTTCTCCTAGCATGTCGAGATCTTTAGCGATCATCGAGACTAGAAGTAGGGAACTTCTAGCACGCTGCAATAGATCTAGTAGAGATCATTGAGACTAGAAGCATGTAGGCTTCTATTATTTGTTCAGGTATGATTCTCGATGCCTTGTATCAGCAGACATCTATCCTTGCCTTCGAGAAGTTGAGCAGTTAGTGGATTCTTGAGTTACCTTCGAGTGATGTAAGTCCTTTGAACTTACTTAGCTTCCTTCCGCGTATTAGTTTGATTGTTTTGGCTTATTTGTGTTATTTGTTATGCTATAACTGATAGCCGGAATAGGATTCACCTTTGTTATACCTTAATTGGCCCAAGTGTATTATAACCGGGCGGGTGACCGCTTGTCTAGTTCAGAAAGGGAAAACTGGAAAGTGCTCTTGCGACTAGTCCAAAAGGTGACAAAGGGATGTATCCGCTCTATTCCTGTTGGTGAGAGGGGACAAAGGCGAGATCCTAGTGATTCTCGTGTGACAACATAAGTGAACTTGTAAAGGGATTAACTTAATGAAAGATAATAACCTGTTGTGTGTGAGCATGTTTATGTTGTTGCTTTCCCTTTTATTTTGAACTCGGTTGCGAGTCTTTTACGCTTCCTTTTGTTTAAACCTTTGGTTTTATATTGCATTTTGGTTTTCATTTGTCTTTGCCTTGTTGTAAGATCCGTTGTGTTGTTGCTACTCTAAGGGTCGGGACCCACTATGAGGTCCTAGCCCGTAACGCTTCGAGTACCCAGAACTTGAGGTGTTACAATATGGTATCAGAGCTCTAGGTTGACAACAGTGACACTTGAAATCTTCTAAAGGTCGGATAGATAAATAAATAGAACCCACAAGGGGTCTAACGTTTTAAAAGGGGGTTTTTGTTTTTAAACTTGTCGGTCTGAGATAGATGTACGGGCGACCACCACTACCTCCTCGGATCTCAACAGTGTAGTTTTCTTATATGTTGGCCTTGTGTGCTTTTCTTTAATTTCTGCTTTAGTTGTAGCGTGGCCTTATATATATAGTCTTATATATCTATCCTTATGGAAAATGACGCATACTAGAGCTACCTCTGCTATAGGGCAAGGAAGGGGTCGACCACCTCTTCCACCTATAGTCCATGGACGAGGACGTGCAGAAGGACCTCCACTAACTAGAGGTCAGGGCCAAACCCCTGTTGTTGATCTGCCTATCGCTGAGGCGTTCACTAAAGGAGTTGCTGAAAGAATCGTTCCCGAAGCAGGGAACAAGACTATCGAGAAGCCCGGATCACACACGATCGATTCCGGTCAAGTGACCATCTGAGTATCTGCATATCACAACTACGTGTAGAGAGTTGAAGAAGCTATCAGGACTGAAGGACCTGCACCTACACCGCCAGTACCCGTGAGATCAGTTGAAGATGTCAGGGTTCAAGATGGAGCAAGTCTAGAAGTTGAGCTTTGGCTAGACCATATGGATTCCGCTTTGGAGTCAATAAGAAGCATGCTTAGGAATCGACCGGATTCTAGGAGAGCTTCTCAGGCAAGAGGTCTTGATAAAAGACAAAAGACTAGACCAGCAAGTGCTGAAGCTGGAATATCAGGATTCGGGCGTGGTCAGATGATGGGACGCTTTGATTCCTAGAGGACGGCGCAAAGTTCCAAAAGAGGACGACAATGTCATAACTGCGGAGGTGTCAGACACATCCGAGCAAATTGTGAGAAGTATGCAGTGACTTGCTTTTCTTATGGCAAGACCAACATAGAGCTGCGTTATGCCGTCAGGGCAGAGGACAAGGAGGTGGTACTTTTGACACTAGAGGTGCTTCGGCTAGAGTCTATGACCTGAGGAGTGTAGTGGAGCCGACCGCTCCAGCAACCACATGTACCATATATTTTAATGGTTTTCCTGTCAGAGTTTTTTTCGATATCGATGCTACGCATTCTTTTATATCTAATGCATGTGTAGATAGATTGGCCTTAGTTACCGTAGAAGGTAGACCCTTTTTTATAGGATTACCCGATGAGGGTAAGATTAGAGGTACCCGAGAGGTTCGCGATTTCCCTATTAGATTGGGAGGTCGCGATTGGCCGGATGACTTCTTCGTCATGTACTTAGTACATGAAGAAGTCATCCTGGGTATGGATTGGATGGATGGACATCGAGCAGTTATGGACATCGGCAAGAGGATAGTGACAGAAACTACAGATGCAGGCCATATGGAGATCTTTAGAGGATGGGATTTCAGGAAGACCGGTACAGTCATCAACACAGTCCGAGATGCGAGACTTATCAGTCAGGGTTGCGAGGCTTTTTAGTGTTATGCCATAAAGGATAGTACGAGTCCAAATTTGAAGGAGATTCCAATAGCTTGCGAGTTTTCCGACGTCTTTGGAGAGCCATCAGGTTTACCTCCACAGAGGAGCATAGACTTTGGTATTGATCTAGAGCCCGGTACGAGACCGATCCCTAAGGCTCTCTTGGTGCCTATCGAGATGCTTGAGCTTAAGAAGCACCTCAAGGAGTTAGCAAAGAAGGGCTTCATCCGCCCTAGTGTATCTCCTTGGGGTGCACCAGTACTCTTCGTCGGGAAGAAAGATGGGTCAATGAGGTTATGTATTGATTACCGAGAGCTTAACAAGGTGACGATCAAGAATAAGTACCCATTTCCCCGTATTGACGATCTTATGGATCACCTGCATGGAGCCTCAATGTTTTCACGGATCGATCTGAGATCCGGATATCACCAGCTGAGGGTGAGTGAACTGGACATAGCCAAGACGGCATTTCAGACCAGATATTGACACTATGAGTTCGTAGTGATGCTATTCGGGCTCACGAATGCGCCCACAGTCTTCATGGAGTTGATGAACAACATCTTCATCGACTTCCTAGACCAGTTTGTAGTTGTCTTCATAGATGACCTTTTGGTATACTCTCGTAGTAGAGAGGAGTATGCAGGACACTTGAGGATCGTTCTTCAGGTCTTACAGGACAGAGAGCTTTATGCCAAGCTCTTTAATTGCGAGTTTTTGATACCCAAGATAGCATTCCTTAGTCACATAGTTTCAGCTGAAGGGATCAAGGTAGATCCGGTGAAGATTGAGTGAGTAGCACTTTGGCTGCCTCCTAAGAACGTCAAGAAGGTACGCAACTTCTTAGGATTGGCGAGCTACTACCGGTGCTTTGTTGAAGGCTTTTTAGTTTTCGGCCAACCACTCACTTCCTTGCCGAGGAAGTCTACGAGATTTGTATGGTCCGAGCCGTGGCTGCAGAGCTTTGAGGAGCTGAAGAAGAGGTTAACCTCTGCTCCTATCTTAGCTCATCTAGAGGGCATTGAGGACTTTGTGGCTTACAAATTTGCATCCAAGCTAAGCCTGGGATGTGTTCTAATACGGAGGGGTAATTGCTTATGCGTCGAGAGAACTGAAGACGTACATAGAGAATCCCCCTTGTTGAGTTTTACATACGCTTTTGTGATGTTTTGAGTTATGTGCCCCGAGCGGGAATATATGAGTTGTCTTCAGCGTTTCCGTTTTGTTGTTGTGTGATCTTTTCGGTTGTTGCAAGTTTTGGGACGAAACTTCTTTTAGGGGGATCTGATGTAAAACCCCGTTTTTAGCCTTCACCGCCCCCGCGGTGAAGGGGAGCCGCAGGTGCGGCTCAGCCTCCCTACCGCGGTCGCGGCACGGCCCAGCCCGTCTACGGGCTGTTTTATCTTTGTCTTCTCCTATGTTATTCTATCCATGGGCTTTTGGCCCGTCTTCCTTATATCTTCTAAACCCTAATATGATCTTCCGCCGCCCTTTTCCAACTGTCCCCTTTATGATCCTGTATTTTCTTCTTTTTCTGTTTCCTGCATACGTTATTCTTCAATCCTGAGAGCTGCAGCCGTTTCCCTCCTTTCCTTGTTGAACGTCTAAGTTCTTTCTTCTCTGATTCTTCCTCACGTTCTTGAGTTGCCGCATGTCTTCTCTTTTGTTTCGTTTCTTCCTTCATTTCTTCCTTTCTTCCTCTCCAAGGATAAAGAACGAGTCTTGATTCTTGTTGGTCGTTCCATAGTTGATGTGTTGTTGTTCTCACACTCTTTCGGTTGAGCCTTGACGTGTTCCGATCAAGGAATCAAACCTTGGTGCCCTTGCCGTGAGTAGTTGTTGAAAGGAGGCCCGACGCAGTTTCTGTCACAAAAACCGCCCCCGCGGGTCAACCCAAAAACCGTCCCCGCGGTTTGGTTTCCCCGCCCCTACAGCTGCACCTGGTTGTCGCCCCTACACTTCTACCTGGCCGCCCTCGCGGTTCATCTATAGTAACTCCTGTCTTTGGTGAGTTGCTTCCTTCCATGCTTCCTTTGCCCTTTTCTTATGTTAGATCATGCTAGGCTGGACCTAGATGATTAGTGGTAATGCCAGTTAGTGGCTTGATGATTCCTTTGAGTGGTTCACACCTTTGAGCTATGTTGATGATGATGTTCCTTGCGAACCTTGAGACTAGGAATCCTTCTCCTAGCATGTTGATATCTTTAGCGACCATCGAGACTAGAAGTAGGGAACTTCTAGCACACTGCAGTAGATCTAGTAGAGATCATTGAGACTAGAAGCATGTAGGCTTCTATATTCGTTCAAGTCTGATTCTCGTTGCCTTGTATGAGCAGACATCTATCCTTGCCTTCGGAAAGTTGAGCAGTTAGCGGATTCTTGAGTTACCTTCGAGTGAGGTAAGTCCCTTGAACTTACTTAGCTTCCTTCCGCGTATTGGTTTGATTGTTTTGGCTTGTTTGTGTTGTTTGTTATGCTATAACTGATAACCGAATATGATTCACCTTTGTTATACCTTAATTGGCCCAAGTGTATTATAATCGGGCGGTGACCGCTTGTCCAATTCAGAAAGGGAAAATTGGAAAGTGCTCTTGTGACCAGTCCAGCAGGTGACAGAGGGATGCATCCGCTCTATTCCTGTTGGTGAAAGAGGGCAGAGGCGAGATCCTAGTGATTCTCGTGTGACAACATAAGTGAACTAGTAAAGGGATTAACTTAATAAAAGATAATAACCGGCTGTGTGTGAGCATGTTGATGTGTTTATATTACCTTATGTGTGTTTGTGCCTTTATTGTCTTTCTGAAATGTAGAATGTTAGCTAACGGTTTATACCGATCTTGTAGCTGTTCCTCAAGTTCAGGATGTTGCTGAGTGATCTGGATGACGTGGACAACTGGGGTTCCCGTACGTTATGGGACGGGATCGGGTTTATGTTTATGCTGTTGCTTTCCCTTTTATTTTGAACTCGGTTGCGAGTCTGTTACGCTTCCTTTTGTTTAAACCTTTGGTTTTATATTGCGTTTTTCATTTGTCTGTGCCTTGTTGTAAGATCCGTTGTGCTTTTACTACTCTGAGGGTCGGGACCCACTGTGAGGTCCTAGCCCGTAACGGTTTGAGTTCCCAAAACTTGAGGTGTTACATAGGCATATGCATATCTACCTCCAACATTCCGTTCTCAATATATCTCCAGCCTTATCTCTTGTTTTTTCATTCTATTGTTATCGGCGATTATTAGGATTTTAGAGATAAAGGTTTAAAAGTGTTAAATAAAATACTGAAATGTTGGGTTGTTAACTCTATTTACCTCCATTACAAACAGAGGTTGAGAACGACAAGATTACTAATAATTGACGAGGATATTTTGGTCTATAATAACAATTAAAGTTAATTTAGAACCATTTAACTAGACACGTATACATAGTTTGTTTGTGAACCACAAATCCAATAAAACACTCGTATATGACCACAACCATAACCACAACCATAACCACAATCACAACCACAACTACTACAACGATTATAATTTCACTCATAACACCTTATGTCTTCATCAAAGGTATTTTCGTCTTTAGTTGTTTTTGTAAAAAACTATATATAGTATATTAGTTAGTCATAAACAATATGTGAAATACGTATACAAAACACACACATAAAAATTTTGTTATAGAAAGCAATAAAAAATATTTAATAATTTTTATATGGATATAAAATATTTAGTTGATCTAATTGACATAAAAAAATATTTTTTTAATAGAAATATATAAAGTATATAATATCAATCAATCACTTACTTTCAAATACATAAAAAAAATTATTTAAATCAATACCACATAAATTGCTTAGACGTCCGTGTATAGTCAAATGCATGATTTCATTTTTTCGAAGAAAATAGTAAATTAGTTATATCATACTATATTTGAAATAAATATTGAATTAATTAGTGCATTCACCTAATTCAATAATTCAAAACGTATAATCATATAAATTCACATGCATGTTGAAGTCTTTAGACTTAAAATATACTTCAAAACTTTAAGGAAATACAAGAATTTTGAGATAAAAATGGCTTGTGTAGCAAAAATCGTTGAGTGTGGTGTGGATGTTATCTCTAATTATATATCTAATTATAGTCAAATGCATGATTTCATATTTTCGAAGAAAATAGTAAATTAGTTATATCATACTATATTTGAAACAAATATTGAATTAATTAGTGCATTCACCTAATTCAATAATTTACAACGTATAATCATATAAATTCACATGCATGTTGAAGTCCTTAGACTTAAAATATACTTCAAAAATTTAAGGAAATACAAGAATTTTGAGATAAAAATGGCTTGTGTAGCAAAATCGTTGAGTGTGGTGTGGATGTTATCTCTAATTATAGTCAAATGCATGATTTCATATTTTCGAAAAAAATAGTAAATGAGTTATATCATACTATATTTGAAACAAATATTGAATTAATTAGTGCATTCACCTAATTCAATGATTCACAACGTATAATCATATAAATTCACATGCATGTTGAAGTCTTTAGACTTAAAATATACTTCAAAACTTTAAGGAAATACAAGAATTTTGAGATAAAAATGGCTTGTGTAGCAAAATCGTTGAGTGTGGTGTGGATGTTATCTCTAATTATAGTCAAATGCATGATTTCATATTTTCGAAGAAAATAGTAAATGAGTTATATCATACTATATTTGAAACAAATATTGAATTAATTAGTGCATTCACCTAATTCAATGATTCAAAACGTATAATCATATAAATTCACATGCATGTTGAAGTCTTTAGACTAAAAATATACTTCAAAACTTTAAGGAAATACAAGAATTTTGAGATAAAAATGGCTTGTGTAGCAAAATCGTTGAGTGTGGTGTGGATGTTATCTCTAATTATGTCGATACTTGTAGTTAGTTCCAATGGAATAGGTCTTGGTACTTGTATAATCGTTTGCGTACAACAGTGCAAAATCGATATTTCTTGCTACGTGCCTTGCGTGAAAACATGTAGAGAAGTCCCTTCGCCTCCCGATCTCTCTATTAAAGAAGATGAAACACCAAGAACAACAACATCCTCAATTTATGTTGATGATTGTGCTTTATCCAAATGCTTGAAGAACAAAGTTGAGAAATTGACCTAAAAAACGGTATATTCCCTCTTGTTCTTATTTCAATAACTCAATATATATATATATATATATATATATATATATATATATATATATATATATATATATATATATATATATATATATATATATATATATATATATATATATATATATATTCAATGAAATTATAATAAATTCTATTTTTTTAACCCAAAGTTGTATGTATTTTTTACTTGAAACAGGCCAAGTTACATTAAAAGAAATGCAAAACAAGTTTAAACCACATGCGTTGAGCCGACCATTAAACATTTGCCTAGTATCACTCAAAACTGTACTAATCTCCAAATAAAATTTCAACTACCTTGTTTATATTAATGTACTAGCTCAATTTTACGACTGCGTTGTCCATGCCCACATCAGGTAATGAGTTCGAAAATATATGAGAGGGAACTCTTACAAGATCGTAACATTTTGTCACACCCTAATTTCTGGGAACTCGAAGCGCTACGGGGTAGGACCACACGATTGGTCCCGACCCTCAGAGTAGCAATGACATAACGGATCTTACAACTAGGAACAGACAAATAAAAACCAATACTCAATATAAAACTAAAGGGTTAAACAAAGAGAAGCGTAAAAGACTCTCAGTCGAGTTCAAAACAAAAGGGAAACAACAGCAGAAACATAAACCCGATCCCGTCCTATAATATACAGGAACCCCGGCTGACCACACCATCTGGATCACTCAGCAACACCCTGAACATGTGAAACATCTACAACATCGATATAAACCGTCAGTTAACATTCTAGATATCAGAAAGACAGTAAATGCACAAACACACATAAGGTAAAGTAAACACATATCATGCTGGCACCGGTTAATATCTTTCATTAGGTTATCCAATTACTAAATCACTTATGGTTGTTACACGAGTATCGCTACGATCTCGCCTCCGTCCCCTTTCACCAACAGGAATAGAACATATGCATCATTCTGTCACCTACTGGACTGGTCGCGGGAGCACCTCCCAGTTTCCCCATTCTGAACTAGACAAGCGGTAACCGCCCGGTTATAATACACTTGGGCCAATTAAGGTATAACAAGGTCAATCCTATTCCGGTTATCCGTTATAACAATAATAGCAACACAAATAAGCCAAAACAATCAAACTAATATACGGAATGAAGCTAAGTAAGTCCAAGGGACTTACCTCACTCAGATAACTCATCAAACAACTCGGAAACCTCAGGAAAGAAGAACGGGAAGCTTGTTCACCCAAGGCATCACGAATCATGAACCGAAACGAATGCTAGAAGTCTATAACTTCTAGTCTCCATGATCTCTAAGAGATCTACACAAGTTAGGGTCACAAACCCTATTCTTACAGGACACTAAGGGTCAACAACATCATCAAAAGGTAATAAAAGAAACGAGGGAAGCAAGGAAGGAAGCATCTCACCAAAGACGGGAGCTATTGTAGATAGAACGCAGGGGCGGTCGGACAAGGCGCAAGGGCGGCAACCCGCGGGGGCGGCACGTCAGAAACTCATTTCGAATCTTCGATAGAATCAACTATTGGCTTCTGGATGACAATAGAACCACGACAAGGCCAAAGCTTGATCTTTCGACACTCTCACACTTCACAACTCAACCAGGGGAGTTTGTGAACGACAATATATCAACAACGGAATGCTTCACAAGAATCAAGGCTCAAGCTTGATTCTTGGAGAATAAGAAAGGGAAAAACTAAGAAGAAAGACGAAACCAAAGGGAAAGGCATGTAACAACTACATGAACGTGATGAAAAACTCAGAGGAGAAGACCTTACACGTTTAGCAAGATCACAGGAAGCAAGGCTGCAACACTTGAGGGTTGAAGAAGACGTAAGCAAGAAACGGGAAAAAGAGGAAAAGACGGGAATATATAGAAGAGGTTGGAAAGATAGATGGAAAGAACGTCTAGGGTTAGGAAGAAGATAAGGAATCCGACCCGTAAGATAGAAGAACGAATATTCTATCTATGGAAGGAAGATAAAACGAACGAAAACAGATCGGGCGCGATCTGCATCGAATCCGCAGGGGCGGATCGCCTCAGACGCAGGAGCGCCCGGCCGCAGAGGCGGCCCCTTGTCACCGCGGGGCGGTGATAAACACCAAGGTCGTTGGGGCAGCCTCCTTCACCGCGGGGGTAGTGAAGGTGAAAACTTGAATCTTACACATTTATCCGGAAAACTTCCAAAACAAGTTCCGGAGAAATAGTATTGGGTAAAATGGGGGAGTAAGTAGATTTTGTAACAATGAGCATAAAAAGGGTCCCAAGTTAAAAATGTGTACAAAATAGGCCCCTCTAGATTATATAAAAAGATTTATTAAAATAAAAGGAGGATATTAAGAAAATCATAATATATTTCTCTCCATTTATTAAGCAACTAATTATTACAAAACCGTAAAGTAAATATATTTCTCTCTCCATTTATTAAGGAAATCAGAATATCTTCATTCTATTGGTCTTTTCTGGAATTTCCGTTATAGAACATTTGTTAATCCAACTTGCGTTTATCCATAACGACGATATTGAATCAAACCTAGTAAGATTTCCGCAATAACATATGTACATAATCGTCAGAAACTGCAAACATATGTACATATATAGCATGATATCGATTTGAATATGTACAATAGAACAAAAAACGTTGTGATACAGGCTATGTACATATTACCTATGGAAGGCGACCGACTACTAGACGATTGAAGGATACTGTTGATAATGGATGATGGGAGGAAGACGAGAACTCGAACACTGTGGCTATGACGAGAGAAGCTTGGCGAGAGAAGCTTCCGTCTGAAAGAGCACTCTTTTTTATTTTGGAACCAGTTGAAAAGCGAGAATTTTGGGATATTTGATACTGAGATCTTTTCACGGTTACCATCTTTTAACCATATCCTATTTTTGTTCTTAATAAATATCTTTTACCATAGAAAATAACTTCCACTAAGATAATAATGGCCTGATAAATATACTATTTTTTTTTCCAGAAAAATGGTATATACAAGGGGCCTTGTTTGTATTCTAAAAAAATAAGTTACCTTAGTAGCTTAATCTTCTCAAAAGTATTTCCCCGAAATCTTCCGGTGTTGTGTAAAATTAATCGGGGTGTTCTTGTAATTAAAAATAATAATTAATTAGGTATACAAAAATATGTTTACTTGATTAAATCGTTTCAAAATTACGAAATAAAAAGTTAGTTGATTACTTGCATTCCACCAACCAAGACAATATGTGAAATACATAAATAAAACACATGAGTTAAACGTTTTTATAAAGCAATAAACAAATTTTATTGATATTTATGTTCATATAAAATGTTTAGTTGATCTAATTACGTCAATAAAATATCTTTTGTAATGTGAGCAATAATAAGTATATAATTCTAATCAATTAGTTGTTTCCAAATACATAAAAGTAATAATAACTTAAATCAAAACCACATATATTACTTAGAGCGTGTTTAGTAATATTAGATTCGTAGTTATGGTTGTGGTTTGTAGTTGCGGTTTTTGAGTATATTTTTGTAGATTTTGATTATTTTTGAAAAACACTGTAGATAAATACTAACGTGTTTAGTAAAAAGAGAGTTACGTGTATTTTAAAATGAGAAAAAAAACCACAAACCCTTCAAACCCATTTGTATGTCACGTGATAACCAGTGATGAGAAATGATTCAGGATGAGATTTCACAATCCCGTTACTGTTGCTCTGAATCCATACAAGGATGAGAAATCAGAGAAAGAATAAGAAGCCAGAGAAAAAGGAGAGGCAAAGATAAATAGGGATGAGAAATTTGAGAATATTGAGGGAAAAAAAGCTTACACGGCAACCATTGTTTCGACAAATCTTCGATTGTACAAAAAAGTGAAGTAAAAGAAGAACACTTTACAACATATATGCGATTTTACGGAAAAAGAGAGGAAGAAGAAGCTTCTACGAGGCCATTGTTGAGTCTTCACAAATGACGGTCCATTAGAAATCTAGACAGATCTAGGGTCATACCACGTTCCGGACACAAGGAGCACTCGCTATTGTTTTGGTTGTGCAGAAGAAGAGAGGAAGAAGAACGATTGCACAACAGGTCTAGGTTCGCATCCAGAAGAAGAGAGGAAGAAGAGTTGTGAAATTTTATACATATGTATGTTAAGTCATTGTTGAGTCTTCATAAGTCTAGGTCAAGCCAATACTGAGTCTTCACAAATCTAGGTTCACATATAGAAGAAGTGTTGTTCGCTCCAAACGGTGTGTGCAAGCTTTAAATTTATAACCCTAGACTTAAGCTTAAAACAAGGATGCGAACCCGCAGTGTACGGGTCAATCGTAGTAAAAGCAAGAAAATTCCAGGGGTCGATCACAGGGACTTGGTGAAACAAAGTCAATACGGTATGCTACGTTAATTCTAACCACAAGAGCGATTAACACAATCAAAGATGAATAAGATGTCAAATAAGCAAGCATGCAATTCTAGGGATTAAAGCAATCAAGTTGTGGTTCCAACTCAAGATCTATAGATAAGCGGACAAAGCTGAGATTTTTGCGTGGGGAAGGTGTTACTAAAGTGGAGTAGATCACCGGGTAAGTCTCACTACACACTAATCCTAAACCGTAACTCCTATTACCGGGTAAGTCTCAAGGAATCAAGATAAAGAACTATAACCTCAAACTAACATACCATCTAAGGGAATAGAATCAACCTTTACCGGGTAAGTCTCAGGCTAACTCACAAAGATGGGATGGAAGCACACTCAAACCCCAATAAAGGATAAACCTTTATTACCTACACTTATGATCGTTGAAAGAGATCTTTTAAATTTGGAAAGTGATCTTATATTTTTGGGCTGAGCTTCTGGAAGGAAGGAGATATGCAGAATCATATATTTTACCTATATTTATGGGATAATATCTTCTTAAGATTTATTATCTTTGGAGGTTTATTTTCCTATAAAAAGGGTTGAATTTCCACAATTTGAGGAGGCCGCATACATCCGCTTCCAGCCCGCTATCATCCCGCATACGCAGCAGCCGCAGTATACTCCAATTTGGGAGTTTTCAAAGAACCTTTTTGAAGGTTGAAGGAAGGTTGAAGATCATAGCTTTTTTATAGCTTTTTGAAGGGTTTTGTAAGATTGTCTTCAATTCCCTCATTGATTGTCTTGTCTTGTTGGATTGCTATCCAAGGAACGCTTGTTTGTGATATTTGATTCAGTTATTGAAGTCTTTTCATTAAATTCTTCTTTGTTCAAATAATTCACCTTCTTCCCATATATTTTAATACTTTCATAATGATGATGAGTGGCTAATTTCCTTGTGTGATTCTAGGGTGATTGGCTGAAGGTTGTGGGAAAAACAATGATAGAATAGTCTTAGATTCCAGTAGGATCCTGAAAGTTCGAGTCTTTAACCTTAATCCTAAGCATCTCGTTCGGTTGATGAACATCTCGGCCGGGGTGGAATTCTTCTGACCGAGGTGACTTACCCGACCTAAAACAGAAAGTTAAGTGTTAGAGTTTGCTAAATCCTATTCTTATTACACCTTCCTGGTTCAATGCAAGCTTAGGATGAGACTTACCCGGTAATTCCTTAGTTTGTGTATCAACGATCATAAGTGTAGGTAATAAAGGTTTATCCTTTATTGGGGTTTGAGTGTGCTTCCATCCCATCTTTGTGAGTTAGCCTGAGACTTACCCGGTAAAGGTTGATTCTATTCCCTTAGATGGTATGTTAGTTTGAGGTTATAGTTCTTTATCTTGATTCCTTGAGACTTACCCGGTAATAGGAGTTACGGTTTAGGATTAGTGTGTAGTGAGACTTACCCGGTGATCTACTCCACTTTAGTAACACCTTCCCCACGCAAAAATCTCAGCTTTGTCCGCTTATCTATAGATCTTGAGTTGGAACCACAACTTGATGCTTTAATCCCTAGAATTGCATGCTTGCTTATTTGACATCTTATTCATCTTTGATTGTGTTAATCGCTCTTGTGGTTAGAATTAACGTAGCATACCGTATTGACTTTGTTTCACCAAGTCCCTGTGATCGACCCCTGGAATTTTCTTGCTTTTACTACGATTGACCCGTACACTGCGGGTTCGCATCCTTGTTTTAAGCTTAAGTCTAGGGTTATAAATTTAAAGCTTGCACACACCGTTTGGAGCGAACAAGTTTTTGGCGCCGTTGCCGGGGACTTGGTCTAGACCGAGCCGGTTTCGGTTTGCTTTCGGGGCTATTGCCCCTGTTGCTACTAACTACTCTTTCTATGAGTTTTGTAGTTTTCAGGATTTCCGATGACTACATTTGATCCAGCCTGGATAGCAAGACAAAGTGCTAGGGCGGACCATTATGAATACTTGGAGGAGAAGTACTCCTTCTATTGGTTCAACAATGAATGGGAAAGAGAAGAGGCCATTCAACATGAACTTGCAATATGGGATGAGAAGAATGTCCCTAAAAACATTTATGAGCAACCTTTCGAAGACTCTCTCGAATCAAGATTGGAGAAGTTGATGAAGAAGGTGGAGGAGCTCAAGGAAAGCACCATATCCTATGCTAAGCCGGAAGAGGAGCATAAGGAAGTGTTACACTTTCCAAGCATTCCTCTGGTCGGACCGGAAGCTTCTCCTGAAGTTTTTGTGGAAGAGGAGGATGTGGAGGATCTCGATCCGACTGTTGAGACCTCGGCCGAGGTGGAAGAGATCTCGACCGAGATGGAAGAAGAATCTGCAAAACCAGAAGTAGAAGATGCAGAGAACCTTGGCCAAATTACTGAGATTGTGGTCAAGGTGGAAGAAAGACCAGCAGAACTAAGAGAGATTTCGTGGGTGGATTATCAACCCAACACGAAACTTGTCTCAAACTTTGGAGAACTTTACCAGGTACATTCTCCTACTTTATTCGAAATCCCTATTAAAATTTCTGAATTTTTCAGGAAAGCACCGGAGAGTTGGAGGTCTCTTCCGAAAGAACCTCCAAAGATCAAAATGAAGTCTTCCTTGAAATTGTTGGAAGAAGAAGCTCCTCGGATCATGAGGAGTGGAGTTGACAAGCACTACACCGCTAAGGCGATGAAGAGTCTCTTGTTCAAGTATGGGGTCCCTCGCATGCTCAGGACCCTGTACCATCCCCAAGCTATAGATGGGGAAGCTGCTATGATTCTCGAGAAACTATTTTCTCGATCAAGGAAAGGATGGAACGCAAGGCTAGATTATGTCCCATTGAAGTGCAGGAAGGCTAGAAGGATTCCGGTGAGAATCAAACCGTACAAGCTTGTACGTGGGAGATCTTACCATTTGCCGGTGAAATTAGGGACCGGAACCTTTTTGGAAGAATTTTATGATGGATGTGATGAGCACTCCATGGTGTTCAAGGTACATTGAGTAATTCTATGGAGAAGGGTCCAGCTAGCGACCATAAACCAAGCGCTTCTTGGGAGGCAACCCAAGGTATTGCTTTCTTCTCCCTTTTCTAGTTTAGTTTAGATAGTTGCTTTGTTTTTGTTTTCCTCTAGACAACAACCAGGTATTCCAAAAGGAAGGATCACAGTTCAGGAGCTACACTGGAAGAACAAAATTTCGAGAAGTTGAGGAAACGAGCTTTACTGAGATACATCTCGGGTACTGTCAGAACACCTCGACCGATATGTGCTTCGCCAACCGAGATGGTCTTATCTGGGAGCTGTTTCTTACTTCTTCATGCAGTTTAGCTATGTTCGGTGAGTATCCTGTCCTTAGACTTATTCTGACCCACTGGGACAGTGTGTCCCAAGTATGGGGTGTTTGTACTTATTTGACTACTTGACGTTATTTGACTACTTTTGATGTATGACATTCTATTTATCGGATATTTTATTTATGCTTCACTTCTGCATTTATATGATTATCTGATATTACATGCATACCTACAGGTTATTTGATTGAGAAAAACGTCGAAACCGAAAAAAAAAATGTTTTTAAAAAAATTTTTTGACCTCGACCGGGACAGTTCTGGCGAAACGAGGTGTTTCACCTCGGTTGAACCAAGAACATCTCGACCGAGGTGGCGTAACAGAAAGTTTTCGAAAACGATTTTTGTGCTACTTGTCTAGATATGATCTCAGTGAAGATTTTGTTTACTTACTGGTTTTAAATTCTTTGTGTGTTTGAAAGGTTTTATAATATGTTTAAGTTGCTAAATGCTTTGTTTGAAATTATTAGCATGTTTAATACTTTGTTTTTATCCAAATTATGTTGAATTTGAAGGTTGACACCGCAGGTTAAGTTCTCTCACATTCTTCTTGGAAAGACCAAGACAATTCATTCTCTTCTTTCTTCTTCTTCTTGATCATGCTTAGCCCCTCATAAACATTTTGCCTCCCTTTACCTATCCGGGAATTTGGAAGCAAGCAAAGTGGTGAAAGCAAGTTAAAGTTGAAGGTGGCTGGAAGTGAAAGTGTTAGAAAGTAATTTTAGGTTTGGGGAAGTCAATCATGAAGATGAGTAACTCGGCACCATTCACATAGCCGGGTGTTTGTGTCTTGCCAAAGTCGGATTGAGCGATATTCCTAGCGGGTCATGGTATGTGCATCAAGGGTTTGATGCATCTCGAGAAATTGATGATTGCTGATTTCCTAGGCTTCGGTTATTGTGCACCTCTGTCCATGCATCCCAAAAAGTAAAGTAAAAAGAAAAAGTGTGAAATAAGCAAAGCTTATTGGTGGAAGGTGTTGCAAGTCAAAGTGGAAGTGAAGTTCATCCTTTTCCCGGATTCTAGCACCACATTACCTTACATACATCCCTACCCTACACGTTTTTTGACCTTTTCTTTTGAGAAGACCTTGAGACCTTGAGCTTGTTGATTGACTTAGCGGTTTAAATCGGATTATACATGATTAATTTTGATAATTATGATTTATTATGCATTCTATGATTTTATGCAAAGATGAACAACTTTCTTATATTTATAAAATGTTTTGATTATATTGAGTTTTTAATTCCAGGAAGTACTCTCTTAGAGTGATCTATGATAGTTGCACATCATAAAATATTTTTGAAAGACTTTTTCATTGATTTTCTTGACTTATAATCCATTCTATCTTGTCTTTTATATGAGGAACTTGCTTGGGGACAAGCAAGGGCTAAGTATGGGGTATTTTGATAGCATGAATTATAGTCTATATTTTGGGATTTGTTTGGACGTTTTATCTTTCATATTCTGCATGTTTGTATGTACATTATGTGATTTTACTACCATTTCATCTACCTTTGCGAGAATCGAGGTCTACACCTAGTTTCGTTGTAATTGCAGGTAATATGGTACGTTTTGCATCGAAAAGGAGCAAAAGGAGTCAAGAGTCATTTGGAGCTACATCCAGGAAGCATAGCCATGGACTGAAGATTCACTTTGGAGCAGATTCAAGAGATTCCACATTCTGAGTCACCTCGGTTGACCAGAGGTTCACCTCGACCGAGGCGATCCAGAGATGCCGACTCGACCGAGGCGAATACCTAGGACGCGGCGAGAATATTTTATTCTTGGAAGAGATCTTTTAATTTTGGAAAGTGATCTTATATTTTTGGGCTGAGCTTCTGGAAGGAAGGAGATATGCAGAATCATATATTTTACCTATATTTATGGGATAATATCTTCTTAAGATTTATGATCTTTGGAGGTTTATTTTTCCTATAAAAAGGGTTGGATTTCCACAAATCCATCATCACGCTATACCGTCGATCAGGGTTTATACGACGCAGCAGCCGCAGTATACTCCAAGTTGGGAGTTGTTGAAGAACCTTTTTGAAGGTTGAAGGAAGGTTGAAGATCATAGCTTTTTATAGCTTTTTGAAGGGTTTTGTAAGATTGTCTTCAATTCCCTCATTGATTGTCTTGTCTTGTTGGATTGCTATCCAAGGAACGCTTGTTTGTGATATTTGATTCAGTTGTTGAAGTCTTTTCATTAAATTCTTCTTTGTTCAAATAATTCACCTTCTTCCCATATATTTTAATACTTTCATAATGATGATGAGTGGCTAATTTCCTTGTGTGATTCTAGGGTGATTGGCTGAAGGTTGTGGGAAAAACAATGATAGAATAGTCTTAGATTCCAGTAGGATCCTGAAAGTTCGAGTCTTTAACCTTAATCCTAAGCATCTCGTTCGGTTGATGAACATCTCGGCCGGGGTGGAATTCTTCTGACCGAGGTGACTTACCCGACCTAAAACAGAAAGTTAAGTGTTAGAGTTTGCTAAATCCTATTCTTATTACACCTTCCTGGTTCAATGCAAGCTTAGGATGAGACTTACCCGGTAATTCCTTAGTTTGTGTATCAACGATCATAAGTGTAGGTAATAAAGGTTTATCCTTTATTGGGGTTTGAGTGTGCTTCCATCCCATCTTTGTGAGTTAGCCTGAGACTTACCCGGTAAAGGTTGATTCTATTCCCTTAGATGGTATGTTAGTTTGAGGTTATAGTTCTTTATCTTGATTCCTTGAGACTTACCCAGTAATAGGAGTTACGGTTTAGGATTAGTGTGTAGTGAGACTTACCCGGTGATCTACTCCACTTTAGTAACACCTTCCCCACGCAAAAATCTCAGCTTTGTCCGCTTATCTATAGATCTTGAGTTGGAACCACAACTTGATGCTTTAATCCCTAGAATTGCATGCTTGCTTATTTGACATCTTATTCATCTTTGATTGTGTTAATCGCTCTTGTGGTTAGAATTAACGTAGCATACCGTATTGACTTTGTTTCACCAAGTCCCTGTGATCGACCCCTGGAATTTTCTTGCTTTTACTACGATTGACCCGTACACTGCGGGTTCGCATCCTTGTTTTAAGCTTAAGTCTAGGGTTATAAATTTAAAGCTTGCACACACCGTTTGGAGCGAACAAGTTTTTGGCGCCGTTGCCGGGGACTTGGTCTAGACCGAGCCGGTTTCGGTTTGCTTTCGGGGCTATTGCCCCTGTTGCTACTAACTACTCTTTCTATGAGTTTTGTAGTTTTCAGGATTTCCGATGACTACATTTGATCCAGCCTGGATAGCAAGACAAAGTGCTAGGGCGGACCATTATGAATACTTGGAGGAGAAGTACTCCTTCTATTGGTTCAACAATGAATGGGAAAGAGAAGAGGCCATTCAACATGAACTTGCAATATGGGATGAGAAGAATGTCCCTAAAAACATTTATGAGCAACCTTTCGAAGACTCTCTCGAATCAAGATTGGAGAAGTTGATGAAGAAGGTGGAGGAGCTCAAGGAAAGCACCATATCCTATGCTAAGCCGGAAGAGGAGCATAAGGAAGTGTTACACTTTCCAAGCATTCCTCTGGTCGGACCGGAAGCTTCTCCTGAAGTTTTTGTGGAAGAGGAGGATGTGGAGGATCTCGATCCGACTGTTGAGACCTCGGCCGAGGTGGAAGAGATCTCGACCGAGATGGAAGAAGAATCTGCAAAACCAGAAGTAGAAGATGCAGAGAACCTTGGCCAAATTACTGAGATTGTGGTCAAGGTGGAAGAAAGACCAGCAGAACTAAGAGAGATTTCGTGGGTGGATTATCAACCCAACACGAAACTTGTCTCAAACTTTGGAGAACTTTACCAGGTACATTCTCCTACTTTATTCGAAATCCCTATTAAAATTTCTGAATTTTTCAGGAAAGCACCGGAGAGTTGGAGGTCTCTTCCGAAAGAACCTCCAAAGATCAAAATGAAGTCTTCCTTGAAATTGTTGGAAGAAGAAGCTCCTCGGATCATGAGGAGTGGAGTTGACAAGCACTACACCGCTAAGGCGATGAAGAGTCTCTTGTTCAAGTATGGGGTCCCTCGCATGCTCAGGACCCTGTACCATCCCCAAGCTATAGATGGGGAAGCTGCTATGATTCTCGAGAAACTATTTTCTCGATCAAGGAAAGGATGGAACGCAAGGCTAGATTATGTCCCATTGAAGTGCAGGAAGGCTAGAAGGATTCCGGTGAGAATCAAACCGTACAAGCTTGTACGTGGGAGATCTTACCATTTGCCGGTGAAATTAGGGACCGGAACCTTTTTGGAAGAATTTTATGATGGATGTGATGAGCACTCCATGGTGTTCAAGGTACATTGAGTAATTCTATGGAGAAGGGTCCAGCTAGCGACCATAAACCAAGCGCTTCTTGGGAGGCAACCCAAGGTATTGCTTTCTTCTCCCTTTTCTAGTTTAGTTTAGATAGTTGCTTTGTTTTTGTTTTCCTCTAGACAACAACCAGGTATTCCAAAAGGAAGGATCACAGTTCAGGAGCTACACTGGAAGAACAAAATTTCGAGAAGTTGAGGAAACGAGCTTTACTGAGATACATCTCGGGTACTGTCAGAACACCTCGACCGATATGTGCTTCGCCAACCGAGATGGTCTTATCTGGGAGCTGTTTCTTACTTCTTCATGCAGTTTAGCTATGTTCGGTGAGTATCCTGTCCTTAGACTTATTCTGACCCACTGGGACAGTGTGTCCCAAGTATGGGGTGTTTGTACTTATTTGACTACTTGACGTTATTTGACTACTTTTGATGTATGACATTCTATTTCATCGGATATTTTATTTATGCTTCACTTCTGCATTTATATGATTATCTGATATTACATGCATACCTACAGATTATTTGATTGAGAAAAACGTCAAAACCGAACCGAAAAGAAAAAAATTGGTTTAAAAAAAAAAAAAAAAAACGGTTTTAAAAAAAAAAAAAAATTTTTTCGACCTCGACCGGGACAGTTCTGGCGAAACGAGGTGTTTCACCTCGGTTGAACCAAGAACATCTCGACCGAGGTGGCGTAACAGAAAGTTTTCGAAAACGATTTTTGTGCTACTTGTCTAGATATGATCTCAGTGAAGATTTTGTTTACTTACTGGTTTTAAATTCTTTGTGTGTTTGAAAGGTTTTATAATATGTTTAAGTTGCTAAATGCTTTGTTTGAAATTATTAGCATGTTTAATACTTTGTTTTTATCCAAATTATGTTGAATTTGAAGGTTGACACCGCAGGTTAAGTTCTCTCACATTCTTCTTGGAAAGACCAAGACAATTCATTCTCTTCTTTCTTCTTCTTCTTGATCATGCTTAGCCCCTCATAAACATTTTGCCTCCCTTTACCTATCCGGGAATTTGGAAGCAAGCAAAGTGGTGAAAGCAAGTTAAAGTTGAAGGTGGCTGGAAGTGAAAGTGTTAGAAAGTAATTTTAGGTTTGGGGAAGTCAATCATGAAGATGAGTAACTCGGCACCATTCACATAGCCGGGTGTTTGTGTCTTGCCAAAGTCGGATTGAGCGATATTCCTAGCGGGTCATGGTATGTGCATCAAGGGTTTGATGCATCTCGAGAAATTGATGATTGCTGATTTCCTAGGCTTCGGTTATTGTGCACCTCTGTCCATGCATCCCAAAAAGTAAAGTAAAAAAAAAAAAAAAGAGAAAAAGTGTGAAATAAGCAAAGCTTATTGGTGGAAGGTGTTGCAAGTCAAAGTGGAAGTGAAGTTCATCCTTTTCCCGGATTCTAGCACCACATTACCTTACATACATCCCTACCCTACACGTTTTTTGACCTTTTCTTTTGAGAAGACCTTGAGACCTTGAGCTTGTTGATTGACTTAGCGGTTTAAATCGGATTATACATGATTAATTTTGATAATTATGATTTATTATGCATTCTATGATTTTATGCAAAGATGAACAACTTTCTTATATTTATAAAATGTTTTGATTATATTGAGTTTTTAATTCCAGGAAGTACTCTCTTAGAGTGATCTATGATAGTTGCACATCATAAAATATTTTTGAAAGACTTTTTCATTGATTTTCTTGACTTATAATCCATTCTATCTTGTCTTTTATATGAGGAACTTGCTTGGGGACAAGCAAGGGCTAAGTATGGGGTATTTTGATAGCATGAATTATAGTCTATATTTTGGGATTTGTTTGGACGTTTTATCTTTCATATTCTGCATGTTTGTATGTACATTATGTGATTTTACTACCATTTCATCTACCTTTGCGAGAATCGAGGTCTACACCTAGTTTCGTTGTAATTGCAGGTAATATGGTACGTTTTGCATCGAAAAGGAGCAAAAGGAGTCAAGAGTCATTTGGAGCTACATCCAGGAAGCATAGCCATGGACTGAAGATTCACTTTGGAGCAGATTCAAGAGATTCCACATTCTGAGTCACCTCGGTTGACCAGAGGTTCACCTCGACCGAGGCGATCCAGAGATGCCGACTCGACCGAGGCGAATACCTAGGACGCGGCGAGAATATTTTATTCTTGGAAGAGATCTTTTAATTTTGGAAAGTGATCTTATATTTTTGGGCTGAGCTTCTGGAAGGAAGGAGATATGCAGAATCATATATTTTACCTATATTTATGGGATAATATCTTCTTAAGATTTATGATCTTTGGAGGTTTATTTTTCCTATAAAAAGGGTTGGATTTCCACAAATCCATCATCACGCTATACCGTCGATCAGGGTTTATACGACGCAGCAGCCGCAGTATACTCCAAGTTGGGAGTTTTCAAAGAACCTTTTTGAAGGTTGAAGGAAGGTTGAAGATCATAGCTTTTTTATAGCTTTTTGAAGGGTTTTGTAAGATTGTCTTCAATTCCCTCATTGATTGTCTTGTCTTGTTGGATTGCTATCCAAGGAACGCTTGTTTGTGATATTTGATTCAGTTGTTGAAGTCTTTTCATTAAATTCTTCTTTGTTCAAATAATTCACCTTCTTCCCATATATTTTAATACTTTCATAATGATGATGAGTGGCTAATTTCCTTGTGTGATTCTAGGGTGATTGGCTGAAGGTTGTGGGAAAAACAATGATAGAATAGTCTTAGATTCCAGTAGGATCCTGAAAGTTCGAGTCTTTAACCTTAATCCTAAGCATCTCGTTCGGTTGATGAACATCTCGGCCGGGGTGGAATTCTTCTGACCGAGGTGACTTACCCGACCTAAAACAGAAAGTTAAGTGTTAGAGTTTGCTAAATCCTATTCTTATTACACCTTCCTGGTTCAATGCAAGCTTAGGATGAGACTTACCCGGTAATTCCTTAGTTTGTGTATCAACGATCATAAGTGTAGGTAATAAAGGTTTATCCTTTATTGGGGTTTGAGTGTGCTTCCATCCCATCTTTGTGAGTTAGCCTGAGACTTACCCGGTAAAGGTTGATTCTATTCCCTTAGATGGTATGTTAGTTTGAGGTTATAGTTCTTTATCTTGATTCCTTGAGACTTACCCGGTAATAGGAGTTACGGTTTAGGATTAGTGTGTAGTGAGACTTACCCGGTGATCTACTCCACTTTAGTAACACCTTCCCCACGCAAAAATCTCAGCTTTGTCCGCTTATCTATAGATCTTGAGTTGGAACCACAACTTGATGCTTTAATCCCTAGAATTGCATGCTTGCTTATTTGACATCTTATTCATCTTTGATTGTGTTAATCGCTCTTGTGGTTAGAATTAACGTAGCATACCGTATTGACTTTGTTTCACCAAGTCCCTGTGATCGACCCCTGGAATTTTCTTGCTTTTACTACGATTGACCCGTACACTGCGGGTTCGCATCCTTGTTTTAAGCTTAAGTCTAGGGTTATAAATTTAAAGCTTGCACACACCGTTTGGAGCGAACAACACTTCTTCTATATGTGAACCTAGATTTGTGAAGACTCAGTATTGGCTTGACCTAGACTTATGAAGACTCAACAATGACTTAACATACATATGTATAAAATTTCACAACTCTTCTTCCTCTCTTCTTCTGGATGCGAACCTAGACCTGTTGTGCAATCGTTCTTCTTCCTCTCTTCTTCTGCACAACCAAAACAATAGCGAGTGCTCCTTGTGTCCGGAACGTGGTATGACCCTAGATC
>BSUD01000005.1:140224509-140263079 GCA_033239045.1 Fagopyrum esculentum
GGGGACTTGGTCTAGACCGAGCCGGTTTCGGTTTGCTTTCGGGGCTATTGCCCCTGTTGCTACTAACTACTCTTTCTATGAGTTTTGTAGTTTTCAGGATTTCCGATGACTACATTTGATCCAGCCTGGATAGCAAGACAAAGTGCTAGGGCGGACCATTATGAATACTTGGAGGAGAAGTACTCCTTCTATTGGTTCAACAATGAATGGGAAAGAGAAGAGGCCATTCAACATGAACTTGCAATATGGGATGAGAAGAATGTCCCTAAAAACATTTATGAGCAACCTTTCGAAGACTCTCTCGAATCAAGATTGGAGAAGTTGATGAAGAAGGTGGAGGAGCTCAAGGAAAGCACCATATCCTATGCTAAGCCGGAAGAGGAGCATAAGGAAGTGTTACACTTTCCAAGCATTCCTCTGGTCGGACCGGAAGCTTCTCCTGAAGTTTTTGTGGAAGAGGAGGATGTGGAGGATCTCGATCCGACTGTTGAGACCTCGGCCGAGGTGGAAGAGATCTCGACCGAGATGGAAGAAGAATCTGCAAAACCAGAAGTAGAAGATGCAGAGAACCTTGGCCAAATTACTGAGATTGTGGTCAAGGTGGAAGAAAGACCAGCAGAACTAAGAGAGATTTCGTGGGTGGATTATCAACCCAACACGAAACTTGTCTCAAACTTTGGAGAACTTTACCAGGTACATTCTCCTACTTTATTCGAAATCCCTATTAAAATTTCTGAATTTTTCAGGAAAGCACCGGAGAGTTGGAGGTCTCTTCCGAAAGAACCTCCAAAGATCAAAATGAAGTCTTCCTTGAAATTGTTGGAAGAAGAAGCTCCTCGGATCATGAGGAGTGGAGTTGACAAGCACTACACCGCTAAGGCGATGAAGAGTCTCTTGTTCAAGTATGGGGTCCCTCGCATGCTCAGGACCCTGTACCATCCCCAAGCTATAGATGGGGAAGCTGCTATGATTCTCGAGAAACTATTTTCTCGATCAAGGAAAGGATGGAACGCAAGGCTAGATTATGTCCCATTGAAGTGCAGGAAGGCTAGAAGGATTCCGGTGAGAATCAAACCGTACAAGCTTGTACGTGGGAGATCTTACCATTTGCCGGTGAAATTAGGGACCGGAACCTTTTTGGAAGAATTTTATGATGGATGTGATGAGCACTCCATGGTGTTCAAGGTACATTGAGTAATTCTATGGAGAAGGGTCCAGCTAGCGACCATAAACCAAGCGCTTCTTGGGAGGCAACCCAAGGTATTGCTTTCTTCTCCCTTTTCTAGTTTAGTTTAGATAGTTGCTTTGTTTTTGTTTTCCTCTAGACAACAACCAGGTATTCCAAAAGGAAGGATCACAGTTCAGGAGCTACACTGGAAGAACAAAATTTCGAGAAGTTGAGGAAACGAGCTTTACTGAGATACATCTCGGGTACTGTCAGAACACCTCGACCGATATGTGCTTCGCCAACCGAGATGGTCTTATCTGGGAGCTGTTTCTTACTTCTTCATGCAGTTTAGCTATGTTCGGTGAGTATCCTGTCCTTAGACTTATTCTGACCCACTGGGACAGTGTGTCCCAAGTATGGGGTGTTTGTACTTATTTGACTACTTGACGTTATTTGACTACTTTTGATGTATGACATTCTATTTCATCGGATATTTTATTTATGCTTCACTTCTGCATTTATATGATTATCTGATATTACATGCATACCTACAGATTATTTGATTGAGAAAAACGTCAAAACCGAGAAAAAATTTGGTTTTAAAAAAATTTTTTCGACCTCGACCGGGACAGTTCTGGCGAAACGAGGTGTTTCACCTCGGTTGAACCAAGAACATCTCGACCGAGGTGGCGTAACAAAAGTTTTCGAAAACGATTTTTGTGCTACTTGTCTAGATATGATCTCAGTGAAGATTTTGTTTACTTACTGGTTTTAAATTCTTTGTGTGTTTGAAAGGTTTTATAATATGTTTAAGTTGCTAAATGCTTTGTTTGAAATTATTAGCATGTTTAATACTTTGTTTTTATCCAAATTATGTTGAATTTGAAGGTTGACACCGCAGGTTAAGTTCTCTCACATTCTTCTTGGAAAGACCAAGACAATTCATTCTCTTCTTTCTTCTTCTTCTTGATCATGCTTAGCCCCTCATAAACATTTTGCCTCCCTTTACCTATCCGGGAATTTGGAAGCAAGCAAAGTGGTGAAAGCAAGTTAAAGTTGAAGGTGGCTGGAAGTGAAAGTGTTAGAAAGTAATTTTAGGTTTGGGGAAGTCAATCATGAAGATGAGTAACTCGGCACCATTCACATAGCCGGGTGTTTGTGTCTTGCCAAAGTCGGATTGAGCGATATTCCTAGCGGGTCATGGTATGTGCATCAAGGGTTTGATGCATCTCGAGAAATTGATGATTGCTGATTTCCTAGGCTTCGGTTATTGTGCACCTCTGTCCATGCATCCCAAAAAGTAAAGTAAAAAGAAAAAAATGTGAAATAAGCAAAGCTTATTGGTGGAAGGTGTTGCAAGTCAAAGTGGAAGTGAAGTTCATCCTTTTCCCGGATTCTAGCACCACATTACCTTACATACATCCCTACCCTACACGTTTTTTGACCTTTTCTTTTGAGAAGACCTTGAGACCTTGAGCTTGTTGATTGACTTAGCGGTTTAAATCGGATTATACATGATTAATTTTGATAATTATGATTTATTATGCATTCTATGATTTTATGCAAAGATGAACAACTTTCTTATATTTATAAAATGTTTTGATTATATTGAGTTTTTAATTCCAGGAAGTACTCTCTTAGAGTGATCTATGATAGTTGCACATCATAAAATATTTTTGAAAGACTTTTTCATTGATTTTCTTGACTTATAATCCATTCTATCTTGTCTTTTATATGAGGAACTTGCTTGGGGACAAGCAAGGGCTAAGTATGGGGTATTTTGATAGCATGAATTATAGTCTATATTTTGGGATTTGTTTGGACGTTTTATCTTTCATATTCTGCATGTTTGTATGTACATTATGTGATTTTACTACCATTTCATCTACCTTTGCGAGAATCGAGGTCTACACCTAGTTTCGTTGTAATTGCAGGTAATATGGTACGTTTTGCATCGAAAAGGAGCAAAAGGAGTCAAGAGTCATTTGGAGCTACATCCAGGAAGCATAGCCATGGACTGAAGATTCACTTTGGAGCAGATTCAAGAGATTCCACATTCTGAGTCACCTCGGTTGACCAGAGGTTCACCTCGACCGAGGCGATCCAGAGATGCCGACTCGACCGAGGCGAATACCTAGGACGCGGCGAGAATATTTTATTCTTGGAAGAGATCTTTTAATTTTGGAAAGTGATCTTATATTTTTGGGCTGAGCTTCTGGAAGGAAGGAGATATGCAGAATCATATATTTTACCTATATTTATGGGATAATATCTTCTTAAGATTTATGATCTTTGGAGGTTTATTTTTCCTATAAAAAGGGTTGGATTTCCACAAATCCATCATCACGCTATACCGTCGATCACCGATTTACATCCGCTATCAGCGCAGCAGCCGCAGTATACTCCAAGTTGGGAGTTGTTGAAGAACCTTTTTGAAGGTTGAAGGAAGGTTGAAGATCATAGCTTTTTATAGCTTTTTGAAGGGTTTTGTAAGATTGTCTTCAATTCCCTCATTGATTGTCTTGTCTTGTTGGATTGCTATCCAAGGAACGCTTGTTTGTGATATTTGATTCAGTTGTTGAAGTCTTTTCATTAAATTCTTCTTTGTTCAAATAATTCACCTTCTTCCCATATATTTTAATACTTTCATAATGATGATGAGTGGCTAATTTCCTTGTGTGATTCTAGGGTGATTGGCTGAAGGTTGTGGGAAAAACAATGATAGAATAGTCTTAGATTCCAGTAGGATCCTGAAAGTTCGAGTCTTTAACCTTAATCCTAAGCATCTCGTTCGGTTGATGAACATCTCGGCCGGGGTGGAATTCTTCTGACCGAGGTGACTTACCCGACCTAAAACAGAAAGTTAAGTGTTAGAGTTTGCTAAATCCTATTCTTATTACACCTTCCTGGTTCAATGCAAGCTTAGGATGAGACTTACCCGGTAATTCCTTAGTTTGTGTATCAACGATCATAAGTGTAGGTAATAAAGGTTTATCCTTTATTGGGGTTTGAGTGTGCTTCCATCCCATCTTTGTGAGTTAGCCTGAGACTTACCCGGTAAAGGTTGATTCTATTCCCTTAGATGGTATGTTAGTTTGAGGTTATAGTTCTTTATCTTGATTCCTTGAGACTTACCCAGTAATAGGAGTTACGGTTTAGGATTAGTGTGTAGTGAGACTTACCCGGTGATCTACTCCACTTTAGTAACACCTTCCCCACGCAAAAATCTCAGCTTTGTCCGCTTATCTATAGATCTTGAGTTGGAACCACAACTTGATGCTTTAATCCCTAGAATTGCATGCTTGCTTATTTGACATCTTATTCATCTTTGATTGTGTTAATCGCTCTTGTGGTTAGAATTAACGTAGCATACCGTATTGACTTTGTTTCACCAAGTCCCTGTGATCGACCCCTGGAATTTTCTTGCTTTTACTACGATTGACCCGTACACTGCGGGTTCGCATCCTTGTTTTAAGCTTAAGTCTAGGGTTATAAATTTAAAGCTTGCACACACCGTTTGGAGCGAACAGAGTTGCTGAGGTTGTCAGAGCGCCGGCTGAGGCAAAGGAGCCGAATCCCGATAGTTGGTTGAAAGCTTTCAATCAACTGAAGGTTCCCATTTTCATGGGAAAGACTGGATTGGAGGTGGAGCAGTGGCTAGGACAGTTGGATACTGCTATGGAGACTATCAGTTGCCTAGAGGGACATCGAGTCAACATAAAACATACGCTACTGAAGGATCAGACTCATTCTTGGTTGAGGACCGTTCGCAGTAAGGTCACATGTTACGAGCAGATGAAGACGGTGATCAGGGATCGCTACTGCCCTACAACTTTGAGGAGAGACCGTCTTCAGGATTTCCTTGAGGCTGGATTCGAGGATTTGCCTATTGTTGGGATCATCATCAAGTTTCAGGATGAGTCGTCTTTGTTGGGTCCGTCTGCACCATCTGAGGATCAGCATGTTTATCTTTTCTCTCGGAGGTTGAGAGAGTCTACACGCACTTATCTTGCTGGTTTTTGTTGTGATTCTTTGACGGACTATCAGGATAGAGCTTCTGCTTATGAGAGAGACCGACCGGGTCAAAGAAGAGCTTCTCAGACAAGAGGTCCTGAGAAGAGACATAAGACTGGATCAGCCAATGCTGGAGCTGGAGCAGCTGGTATTGGGCGTAATCAGACGCCTGGACGTTCTGGTTTCCAGCAGAGTTTTGACAAAGGGCAGTGTTATCACTGCGGAGTAGCTGGACACATCCAAGCTGATTGCAAGAAGCCAGTAGTGACTTGCTTTTCTTGTGGCAAGACCGGACACAGAGCTGTGTTTTACCGTCAGGGCAAGGCGTTATCACAGTAGGGTTCTTCACCTGCCAGTGTTGTAGGAGGAGGAGAGAGATTGCAATATTAGCAACAGCAACAGAGAGTTTCTGGTTCTACCACTCCTCAAGGTTCCACTCTGGGACAAGGGAGAGGTAGAGGACATGTTGGTGGATCTGTAGACACCAAAGATGCATAAGCTAGAGTGTATGACCTGAGGAGTGCTGTAGAGCCGACCGAGCCAGCAACCACAGGTACCATTCATATTAATGGTTTTCTTGTCAGAATTCTTTTCGATACCGGAGCTACACATTCTTTTATATGTGATGCATGTGTAGATAGATTGACCTTAGTTAATGTAAAAGGTAGACCATTCTTTATAGGATTACCCGATGAGGGTAAGATTCGAGGTACACGAGAGGTTCGCGATTGCCCTATCAGATTGGAAAATTACGATTGGCCAGCTGACTTCTTCGTCATGTACTTAGTACATGAGAAGTTATTCTGGTTATGGATTGGATGGACCAACATCGAGCAGTTCTGGACATCGGCAAGAGGACAGTGACAGTAACTACAAATGCAGGCCATGTTGAGATCTTCCGAGGATGGAATCTCGGAAAGACTGGTACAGTCATAAGTGCAATTCGAGTTACGAGGCTCATCAGTCAGGGATGCGAGGCTTTTTGGCTTTATGCCATGAAGGATAGTATGAGTCCGGCGTTGGAGGAGATTCCAGTAGCTTACGAGTTTGGTGACGTCTTTGGAGAGCCATCGGGTTTACCTCCACAGAGGAGTGTAGACTTTGGCATTGAGCTAGAGCCCGGTTCGAAACCGATCTCTAAGGATCCTTATCGTATGACGCCTATCGAGATGCTTGAGTTGAAGAAGCAGCTCGAGGAGTTAGCAGAGAAGGGCTTCATCCGCCCTAGTGTATCTCCTTGGGGCGCACCAGTACTCTTCATCAGGAAGAAGGACGGGTCAATGAGATTATGTATCGACTACCGAGAGCTGAGCAAGGTGGCAATCAAGAACAAGTACCCATTGCCCCGTATCGATGACCTCTTGGATCAGCTGCATGGAGCTTCAGTGTTTTCGATGATCGATTTGAGATCTGGATATCACCAACTGAGGGTGAGAGAGCAGGACGTAGCCAAGACGGCATTTTGGACCAAATATGGACGAGTTTATAGTGATTCCATTCGGGCTCATGAATGCGCCCGCATTCTTTATGGAGTTGATGAACAACTTCTTCTTTGACTTCCTACACTAGGTTGTAGTTGTCTTCATAGACGACATTTTAGTTTACTCTCGTAGTAGAGAGGAGCATGCAGGACACTTGAGGATCGTTCTTCAGGTCTTATAGGATAGAGAGCTCTACGCCAAGCTCTCTATGCAAGCTTTGGATAACCGAGGTAGCATTCCTTGGTCACATCGTTTCAGCTGAAGGAATCAAGGTAGATCCGGCAAAGATCGAGTCAGTAGCATCTTGGCCGCCCCCTAAGAATGTCAAGGAGGTACGCAGCTTCTTAGGATTGGCGGGTTACTACCGGTGTTTTGTTGAGGGCTTTTCGGTTATTGTCCGACCGCTCACTTCCTTGCCGTGGAAGTCTATGAGGTTCGTATGGTACGAGCCGTGCCTGCAGAGCTTCGAGGAGCTGAAGAAGAGGTTAACCTCTACTCGTATCCTACCTCAGCCAGAGGGTATTGAGGATCTTGTTGTTTACAGCGACGCATCCAAGTTGGGCTTGGGATGTGTTTTGATGCAGAGGGGTAAGGTGATTGCTTACTCGTCTAGATAACTGAAGACGTACGAGGAGAATCACCCTACCGATGACCTTGAGTTGGTTATTGTGGTTCATGCTTTTGAAGATTTGGAGACATTATCTGTACGGAGCTATGCGTCAGATATTCACAAACCATAAGAGTTTGAAGTACATATTCACTCAGCGGGAGTTGAATAACCGTCAGCGTAGATGGTTGGAGTTGAGCAAGGACTTTGATCTTGAGATCTTATACCACCAGGGGAAGGCGAATGTGGTAGCAGATGCCCTTAGTAGGAAGACTCCCCGAGAGATGGCAATCGCTAGGCTGACAGCTCAGCCACAGTTACAGCGAGATTTGGCATGACTAGAGATGGATATCCACTTCCCGGATTTTGACACCCAGTTGCCCACCTTGGAGATAGTACCTGATCTGTTGCCCGAAATCCGATAGAAGCAAGAGAGTTGTCCAGCTTTGACGCAGATCCGAGACCGGATGTCTCGAGAAGAGGCACCGCAGTTTGCAGTTGGTGTTGATGGAGTTTTGAGACGTCAAGAGCGTGTTTGTGTGCCTTCAGATCGAGGGTTGAGACAGAGGATCCTTCAAGAGGCTCACTCTTAACCTTACTCAGTGCATCCCGGTACGAGTAAGATGTATCACGATATCAGACGCTCTTTCTAGTGGGGAGGTCAGAAACCAAATGTCGCGAGATATGTAGCTCACTGTGCGACCTGTCAGCAGGTCAAGATCGAGCATCATCGACCAGGAGGTGAGCTACACCCACTTCCCATTCCTCAATGGAAGTGGGAGGACATCTCTATGGATGTTGTTTCCGGTTTGAGACCGAGTCGAGGCTTTGATGCTATATGGGTAATAGTAGATCGACTGACGAAGACCGCACATTTCATTCTGATCAAGGAAACGTGGCCGGTGAGTCGATTGGCAGAGGAGTTCACTAGATAGATAGTGAGACTTCATGGAGTACCTAGGACTATAGTCTCTAACAGAGACGGACGGTTTACTTCGAGGTTCTGGCAGAAAGTTCATGCCGCCCTAGGTACGAGTCTACAGTTTACGACTATTTATTATCCTCACACCGATGGTCAGTCCGAGCGGACCATCCAGACTCTGGAGGACATGTTACGAGCTTGCGTGTTAGATTGGGGACAGGTGTGGCTAGATCACCTTCCCTTAGTGGAGTTTTCGAATAACAACAGTTGGCATGCATCGATCAGGATGGCTCCTTATGAGGCTTTATACGGGCAGAGATGTCGTACACCATTGTGTTGGGACGAGCCTAGTAGTGGTAACGGAGTAGCACCTGAGCAGATTCAGGACGACATGACCCGCGTAGCAGTGATCCGAGAGCGGATGTTAGCAGCGCGGAGTCGATAGAAGTCTTATGTAGATAAGAGACGCAGACCTCTAGAGTTCAGAGTTGGAGCTCAAGTTTGGTTGAGAGTTTCCCCGACACGAGGCGTCAGACATTTCGGTGTCAAGGGAAAGTTGAGTCCCACATATGTTGGACCGTTCGATATTCTTAAGTGTTACGTCTAGGAATACTGTGATGTGCACGCAATAAGCTTTAAAATTTATACTCGTTATAATTATCCTAACTCCTAGCGAACCCGCAGTGTACGGGACGTTTGTAGAAAGGTAAGTATTCCGAGATCGAACACAAAGACTAAGGTGAAATCGAGTCAAACAATGGTCATAGATAGTGTGGATCTAAACTAAGAGAAGAGAAAGAAATAAAGAAAAGAAAATCCAAATGTTTTTGGTGGGTTTTTAGGTGATCAAGCAAGATCACAAATCGAACAAGATATCAAAACAAACTAACAACTCGAGAAAGCAAGGCAAACAAGTAACACAAGCACAAGATATATGATCAATAGAGAATAGTGGATTCTAGAGGTCAAGATTTCCGGTATGGCATCGGACTCAAGGTTCTAAAGATTCTAAGGACAAGCTGCGGTGTTGAGGAAAGAGTGTTTCACTAATGGAAGCAATTACCGGGTAGATCTCTCACTTCACTAATCCCGCATCAAACTCCTATTACCGGGTAGGTCTCAAGGTGTTAGACTAAGGAATTCCACACAAACTAGATACTACTTAAGGGGTAACCCTCTCCTTACCGGGTAAGTCTCGGAATAGGGAAATCTCAAGCAATAACCCTAGCACACTCGATCCAATAGCGGCTTATGAGGCTCACTACTACCTAGCATTCATCTTCTAAGGTATCTAAGATCGGAAATCATCGGGTAGATCTCTTCCCTCACTTAGGTTGATAGCATTAGGTGATCCTAAGCTAAATTAGGCTTAATAAACACTAGGATTTGACAACCTAACACCCCAATCATACAGATTCATCATTAAAAGTGCAACAGAAGAATAAATCGGGCTGTTCTACAGATAAATCGGCCGATTGATCTGATGAACAGGTCGATTTTTCCTTCTGTTGTGAGGTTCGTGCATATAAATCATCCTAAACTGACATATAAGCCCATCCTATCATCACCCTAGCCATAACCAACAATCCATCACTCCAGAATCATAAGAAATTAGCCAATAGTATGCATATTAAGATCCAAAATCATCACACAAGCATACATGGTGTTCATAGATGGATAATGAAAGATAAGCAAGCAAAATCAATAAATCTCAGCTGAATCCAAGTTGTAGCAAGACTTACAAACTCTTAAATGAAGATCCAAAACGTTCCTAACAATCCTTGAAATCGTTCTTCAATCCAAGATTACAAAAATCACTCAAAAGTCACTCAAAATCTCACTAAACTCCTAGAATGGTGTTCTTGTTCTTCCTTCAATCCTTGAGAGCTTTTTCTTCTCCTCCAATCTTTCTACCAAATTGATGAGCTGTGAATGAGAGTGTGGGAGAGGAGAGATGCCCAGCAACCACCTGCAGGACCACTTATATTCTCCACCAAGAGCAAGGACGGACAAGAGATCGTGGGACACGTGGCTTAAGCTGTCAAAGCCCCAAAAATCGACCCAGTGGACAAAAATCGTCCGATTTAGCTGCTAGCTGGTCCGATTTTCTTCAGCAGGAACATGTTATGCTCGTTTAGCCATGAGTTGAACCATTGCTTGCACCAATAGTGGTCTTTGTGTCCTTTGTTGCTCCAATTATGCTCCTCCAAAGCTTTGGATGTGGACCATCATGAGGCTTGGCCCTCAAATGTATCGATTGACGTCCAATAGATCCCTGAATTACCTACAAAACCGATAAAAGGTAGTGTAGACGTCTTTTCTAGAAATGTGCATGAATTGAGCGAAGACGTCATGAACCAATGCCAAAATGTGCATGAATGAGTGAGAAATCTATCTAAATGATTACCTAATCCTAAGTCATAAATCGTGTTATCAAAAATACCCCATACTTAAGGTTTGCTCGTCCCCGAGCAAATTCTCAACTATAGACTACAAGATGACATGATTTATGTATGCAGAAAAATGGCAAAATCTTTTTGGGTTTGTGCTTATAATATTGGATCACCTTCATAGTCATGTTTCATGGCAATGGACAAGCAATTATGTATCAAATAAATGAAGGCATGGAAAGACAATTACACTTAACTTGATAGCATGCAATGAAATGTAAAGATGAAGAAGTCAAGATGATCATGAGCATATCCAATCTAAATCACTTAGTCTTACACACATGCAAGTAGGTCATAAGGACTTGTGAAATAGAAGGCCAAGAAACGTTGCGATTAGGTGGGAGTTTTTCTAGGCTATGTGATGCTAATCCGGGAAAGGAACTAAACAACCACAACTTCAAATTTTCTTATCAACTTCCCTCAAGTGTATATTTTTCTTCATTTTCTTTTCTTTCTTTTATTTTTGAGACAATGGCATTGGTGTACAAAAGCCGAAACCTTGGTGATTAGCCATTCTCGGGCTTTTTCTATTTTTCGAGATGCATCCACACCGGGCACACATACCAAAGCTCGTTAGGACTATCGGTTTATTTGACTTTGGCAAGGCACCAACACCCGATTATGTGAAGTGTACCGAGTTACTTGTCATTTAAACTAACGTCCCCAAACCTATGTTTTTGTCTACACTTTCACAACAAATTCAGCATTCTTATTCATGACATTCTTTCATCAACACCTTCACCCCACACTTGCTTTTCACACACATCAACACACTAGCATGCTCTTATTCCCGGATGGGTCAAGAGAGGTCAATTTATATCAATTGAGGTGCTCAAACAACATGATCAAGATGAGAAGTAGAGAAAGATGAATTGCCTTAATCACTCCTAAATGATGTGTAAGAACTAGCATGTAATTTCGACTTTCAATACTCAGTTAAATCAAGGCAAACATTCATGATTACAAATCATTCATGGGATTCAAAATAAGTACTTTAAGTCCACATATGCTATCATCAATTTGACACATAAGGCCATTCATAGCCAATTCACAAGACAAGATTCATCATAAGGGTCATTCCCAAGCTTTAGAAGCACTAAAATTTTTAAATTTTCTGATTTTTTTGGATTTTTCGAAATATGTATGTACAATGCAAGACATAATGAAACATGTGACAAAATTAAACTATCCTAGATGCTAATCATGCAAGTGATCATGAAAACCCCACCCCATACTTAGAAACACATTGTCCCTAATGTGTAAACTAAATAGAGAAGTGAAAGAGAGTCCTCACAATGTAAAATTGGTGATGCTTTGGTATTTCGGTTCACATTGGATGATGATGGTGGATGATCGATCAAGGATGGTAGAGAGCTCTTGATGTTCATTATGATGTCGAAACCCGCGCTTGGCACCGCAGGCCGTCCAAGTTCCACGTCCGCTCCACCCATACTTGATTGGAGATCATCACTTTCCTTTACAGAGGAAAAATCGGCCCAGTTGCCCAGAAAATCGGCCGATTTTATGCATGAACAGTCCGATTTTTCTGGGTGCTTTCCTCCTCGTCCATGTGCTTGGATCTTGTACCTTCAACTGGTCCATGAGGCTTTCACATGACCTCCAACATCTCATAACTCATGACAATCAACAAGATCTAGCACCCAAAAACACAAAAGAAAAAAACAAAGCACACCAAGAGTGAGATTAAACAAAAGCAAGAAAAAGAAAGGGAAAAATATGTACCAATGGGTTGCCTCCCATTAAGCGCTTGTTTAAGGTCATTAGCTTGACCAAACTCCGAGGATGTGTCAATCCACCTCGAATACCATGGTTTGCTTGAGGAGTCCAAGCAACCATCGCTTTCCGGCATCCATGATGACAAGCAAGGGCCACTTGATGCCCAAATAAGCTTTAAGTTCTCTCTTCACCGGTGAGTAGTAGACTCCTTCATCACCGCTCCTTTGATGATAGTATGGAGTTGCAACCATAGGTGCTACCCCATACTTAGACAATTGGTACTCCGCGGTCATACCGGTGAGATGCTTGTCATCCTCATCCTCTATGATCCAAAGAAGGCCGGTTCTTGGAAAGAATTCTTCATTTAGGTGCTCCATAACCATCATGGATCCATCATGCTTGCCTCCATCATTCAACATGGGAAACTCCTTAGGAAAGGGGCTCCAATCTTCGTGTGTACTCCGGGCAAGCAAGGAGGGATTGGAAGGAGTTGAGGTTAGCTTAGGGCTCTCCCTCGTGAGCTCTTCAAGTGTGGTTCCGGGGTTGATGGCAAGGATGACCGGGGGTGAGAATACTTCATTGCACTCCTCCAAAGGTGAAGGAGGTGGAGGTAAGCCTTGAAGGATGGTAGGATCCTAGCATAAGAGCATTCCTAATCTCCTCAATCTCCCTCCTCATTTGTTCTTCTCTCTCGGTATTCAATCTCCTTTCTTCCTTCAGGGCCAAATCCCTTAGCCACAATTGCTCTCGAGCTTCATTCAACTCTTCCTCAAGGCTTCTATTGGTTATGGTTGAATCGGGCAATTCTTCGATCTCCTCATAGTGAACCTCCTCTTGATGACATACTTCCCCTTCAAGTTCCATGTGGGAACTAGAAATGGAAGCAAGGTTGCTTTCTAGATCATCCATCTTCCTCAACATTTCTTCTAGCATTGACTCCAATCGATCATTGTGAGGTTGATGGTGAAGTTCCACATAAGGCAATGTAGTCATGTGAGCTTGATCATGGGACTCATGATATGCATTAAACTCCTCCCAATACTCAAACTCATCATGGAGAGGTCCTAGATCTTGGCCTTCCATCCACTCCTCATACTCCATGTCGTCAAGGTCGTCTTGGAGGTACAACCCGTCCATGGCAAACATGAAAAAGAAAAGACAAAAACACACAAGATCAAAAGTAACAAGAAAGATAAACACTAAAAGCAATCAAAATCAAATGACTTAATCTAGACCTAGTCCCCGGCAACGGCGCCAAAAACTTGTTACGCTAGGAAATAGCACAAAAAGCTTTACATTTTTAAACTCGAACTAAAATCCTAAACTACCTAGCGAAACCCGCAGTGTACGGGTCGTTTTGTAGAAAGGAAAGTATTCCGAGGTCGAACACAAGGACTTAGGCGAAATCAAGTCATTCAATGATCGAAGATAGTGCAAATCTAGTCTAAGAAAAGAGAAAGAAGTAAAGAAATGGAAATGATGATATTTTTGGTTGAGTTTTTGTGGTGATCAAGCAAGGATCACAAATCAAGCAAGGTAATAAAACAAACTAACAACTCAAGCAAGCAAAACAAACAAGTGACACAAACACAAGATAGGAGATCAAAAATAGAAAAAAGAGGATTCTAGAGGTCAAGATTTCCGGTTATGGCATTGGACTCAAGCTTCTAAAGATTCTAAGGATAAAGATGCGGTGTTGGGAAAGGGTGTTTCACTAATGGAAGCAATTACCGGGTAGGTCTCTCACTTCACTAATCCCGCACCAAACTCCTATTACCGGGTAAGTCTCAAGGAGGTAAAGTTGGGAATTCTACACAAACCGGACACTACTTAAGGGGCAAACCTCTCCTTACCGGGTAAGTCTCGGAAAAGGTAAGTCTCAAGCAATAATCCTAGCACACTCAATCCAATAGCGGCTTGTGAGGCTCACTACTACCTAGAATTCATCATCTTAGGTATCTAAGATCGGAAATCATCGGGTAGATCTCTTCCCTCACTTAGGTTGATAGCATTAGGTGATCCTAAGCTAAATTAAGCTCAACAAACACTAGGATTTCAACAATCTAACATCCTAACATACAGATTCATCAATTAAAGAGCAACAGAAGGAAAAATCGGGTGGATCATAGTAAAAATCGGACGATCTAGATGAAGAACAGGTCGATTTTTGTCTCTGGAATGGGTTTCGTGCATACAAATCATCCTAAACTAACATATAAGTCCATCCTATCATCACCCAAGCCATAACCATCAATCCATCACTCTAGAATCACAATAAACTAGCCAATAATATGCATATCAAGATCCGCAATCATCAAACAAGCATACATGGTGTTCATAGATGGATAATGAAAGAAGAGTAAGCAAAATTAATAAATCTCAACCAAATCCAAGTTGTAGCAAGACTTACAAACTCTAAAATGAAGATTCAAAACGTTCTTAACAATCCTTGCAATTAGTTCTTCAATCCAAGACTACAAAATCACTCAAAATCACTCCAAACTCTTAGAATGGTCTTCTTCTTCTTCCTTCAATCCTTGAGAGCTTTTCTTCTTCTCCAATCTTTTCCCCAAATTGATGAGTTGTAAATGAGAGTGTGGGAGAGGAGAGCTCTCAGCAACCACCTGCAGGACCACTTATATTCTCCACCAAGAGCAAGGACGGACAAGAGATCGTGGGACACGTGGCTTTAAGCTGTCAAAGGCCTAAAAATCGACCCAGAGGAAAAAATCGGCCGATTTTCCTGGGTGTAGGTCGATTTTCTTCAACAGAAGCATGCTATGATCGTCTAGCCCTGAGTTGCTCCATTGCTTGCACCAATAGTGGTCTTTGTGTCCTTTGTTGCTCCAATTATGCTCCTCCAAGGCTTTGGATGTGTACCATCATGAGGCTTGGCCCTCAAATGTATCGATTAACGTCCAATAGATCCCCGAATTACCTACAAAACCGATAAAAGGTAGTGTAGACGTCTTTTCTAGAAATGTGCATGAATTGAGCGAAGACGTCATGAACCAATGCCAAAACGTGCATGAATGAGCGAGAAATCTATCCAATTGATTATCTAATCCTAAGTCATAAATCTTGTTATCAAAAATACCCCATACTTAAGGTTTGCTCGTCCCCGAGCAAATTCCCAACTATAGACTAAGAGATGACATGATTTATGTATGCAGAAAAATGGCAAAATCTTTTTGGGTTTGTGCTTCTAATATTGGATCACCTTCGTAGTCATGTTTCATGGCAATGGACAAGCAATTATGTATCAAATAAATGAAAGCATGGAAAGACAATTACACTTAACTTGATAGCATGCAATGAAGTGTAAAGATGAAGAAGTCAAGATGATCATGAGCATATCCAATCTAAATCACTTAGTCTTACACACATGCAAGTAGGTCATAAGGACTTTGTGAAATAGAAGGCCAAGAAACGTTGTGATTAGGCGGGAATTTTCTAGGCTATGTGATGCTAATCCGGGAAAGGAACTAAACAACCACAACTTCAAATTTTCTTATCAACTTCCCTCAAGTGTATATTTTTCTTCATTTCTTTTCTTTCTTTTGTTTTTGAGACAATGGCATTGGTGTACAAAAGCCGAAACCTTGGTGATTAGCCATTCTCGGGCTTTTTCTATTTTTCGAGATGCATCCACACCGGGCACACATACCAAAGCTCGTTAGGACTATCGGTTTATTTGACTTTGGCAAGGCACCAACACCCGATTATGTGAAGTGTACCGAGTTACTTGTCATTTAAACCAACGTCCCCAACCCTATATTTTTGTCTACACTTTCACAACAATTTCAGCATTTCATTCACATCATTCTTTCATCAACAACTTCACCCCACACTTGCTTTTCACACACATCAACACACTAGCATGCTCCTAGTCCCGGATGGGTCAAAAGAGGTTAAATTTTTCATCAATTGAGGTGCTCAAACAACATGATCAAGATGAGAAGTAGAGAAAGATGAATTGCCTCATTTATTCCTAAATGATGTGCAAGAACTAGCATGCAATTTCGACTTTCAATACTCAATTCAATCAAGGCAAACATTCATGATCACAAATCATTCATGAGATTCAAGATAAGTACTTCAAGTCCACATATGCTATCATCAATTTGACACATAAGGCCATTCATAGCCAATTCACAAGACAATTTTCATCATAAGGGTCATTCCCAAGCTTTAGAAGCACTAAAATTTTTAAAATTTTCTGAATTTTTTTGGATTTTTCGAAATATGTATGTACAATGCAAGACATAATGAAACATGTGACAAAATTAAACTATCCTAGATGCTAATCATGCAAGTGATCATGAAAACCCCACCCCATACTTAGAAACACATTGTCCCTAATGTGTAAACTAAATAGAGAAGTGAAAGAGAGTCCTCACAATGTAAAATTGGTGATGCTTTGGTATTTCGGTTCACATTGGATGATGATGGTGGATGATCGATCAAGGATGGTAGAGAGCTCTTGATGTTCATTATGATGTCGAAACCCGCGCTTGGCACCGCAGGCCGTCCAAGTTCCACGTCCGCTCCACCCATACTTGATTGGAGATCATCACTTTCCTTTACAGAGGAAAAATCGGCCCAGTTGCCCAGAAAATCGGCCGATTTTATGCATGAACAGTCCGATTTTTCTGGGTGCTTTCCTCCTCGTCCATGTGCTTGGATCTTGTACCTTCAACTGGTCCATGAGGCTTTCACATGACCTCCAACATCTCATAACTCATGACAATCAACAAGATCTAGCACCCAAAAACACAAAAGAAAAAAACAAAGCACACCAAGAGTGAGATTAAACAAAAGCAAGAAAAAGAAAGGGAAAAATATGTACCAATGGGTTGCCTCCCATTAAGCGCTTGTTTAAGGTCATTAGCTTGACCAAATTCAGGAGCGTTTCAATCAAGGTGAAGCGGGGCAATCACTTCCACCGGGGCTTCCGGGATGTACTTCTTCAATCGATGCCCATTCACCTTGAAGTTACCACAATGATCTCCTCCTATCTCCACCGCTCCATGAGGAAAAACTTTCTTCACCACATATGGCCCGGTCCATCTTGATTTGAGCTTTCCGGGGAAGAGCCGCAGCCTTGAGTTGAAGAGAAGCACCAAGTCGCCTTCATTCAACTCCTTGTAGATCCGGGCATTCTCGTATGCATCCAACCGGATCTCCTCAAGGACGTTTATATCAAGCAACCTCTTCTCTCCCGCCTCCTTGAGATCAAAATTTAGCCACTTAATGGCCCAATAAGCTCTATGCTCCATCTCTACCGGAAGGTGGCAAGACTTGCCATAGACTAGCTTGTAGGGAGTGGTACCAATTGGTGTCTTGAAAGCGGTCCTATATGCCCACAAGGCATCATTGAGCTTCATAGCCCAATCCTTTCTAGTTCTAGATACCGTCTTCTCAAGAATGGCTTTTATCTCCCGGTTGGAGATCTCCACTTGGCCACTAGTTTGGGGGTGGTAAGGTGTTGCCACCTTATGAGTCACCCCATACTTAGCCAAAAGTGCCCCAAAGTTCCTATTGGTGAAGTGCTTCCCTCCATCACTTATGATCACCCTTGGTGTTCCAAACCTAGGAAAGATCACTCGATTGAAGAACCGCACCACAACCTTGGCGTCATTTGTAGGAGAGGCGATTGCCTCCACCCATCTTGAAACATAGTCAACCGCCAATAGGATGTAGAGGTTGCCACATGAAGAAGGGAATGGTCCCATGAAGTCCACACCCCATACATCAAATATTTCTACCTCTTGGATGTTGTTCAAGGGCATCTCATTCCTCCTTGAGATGTTGCCCGTCCTTTGGCAAGCATCACAAGCTACCACAAAGCTTTGCACATCCTTGAACAAGCTTGGCCAAAAGAAGCCTGATTGCAACACTTTAGCACATGTCTTGTGTGAGCTAGCATGCCCTCCACATGGCAAGGAATGACAATGGCGGATCACACTCTCCACCTCATCCTCCGGTATGCATCTTCTAAACATTCCATCCGGCCCTCTTTTGAACAAAAGTGGCTCACTCCAATAGTAGTGCCTCACATCCTTGAAGAACTTCTTCCTTTGGGCATATGTCAATCTGGGAGGCACTTCCTCACACACCAAATAGTTCACAATGTCGGCATACCATGGCTCACTTCCTCTAGACACTTGGAACAAGCACTCCTCCACCATTTGCAATTGCTCATCCCGGAATGAGTCATCAATCGGGATGTCATCTTTCTCAATCTCTAGGGGAGGTAGTCTACTAAGGTGATCCGCCACGGAGTTCTCGGATCCCTTCTTGTCCCGGATTTCCAAGTCAAACTCTTGAAGAAGAAGGATCCACCGAATCAACCTAGGTTTGGCATCCTTCTTTGTAAGGAGGTAACGGATCGCAGCATGATCCGTATAGACTATGACCTTCGCTCCAACAAGGTACGACCGAAACTTCTCAAAGGCATACACTACCACTAGCAACTCTTTCTCGGTTGTGGCATAGTTAAGTTGGGCATCATCTAGCGTCTTGCTAGCATAATAAATGGCATGAGTGCGCCCATCTTTCCTTTGCCCCAAGACAGCCCCAACGGCTACATCACTCGCATCACACATGATCTCAAATGGTAGACTCCAATCCGGAGGTTGCATGATAGGTGCGGAGATCAAGGCGTTCTTCAACCTATAAAAAGCTTTAAGACAATCTTTGGAAAAGACAAAATCAACATCCTTCATTAGTAGGTTAGTGAGAGGCTTAGAAATTTTAGAGAAATCTTGAATGAACCTCCGGTAAAAACCGGCATGCCCCAAGAAACTCCTTACCCCTTTCACCGAGGTAGGTGGTGGCAACTTCTCTATAGTTTCAATCTTGGCTCTATCAACCTCAATGCCACGGTTAGACACCAAGTGTCCTAACACAATACCTTCACTTACCATGAAGTGGCATTTTTCCCAATTCAAGACAAGATTTGTCTCCTCACATCTTTGCAATACTAATGACAAGTTAGCCAAGCAATCATCGAAAGAAGAACCATAAACAGAGAAATCATCCATGAACACTTCCATGATATTTTTAATGTATTCCGAAAAGATAGCCATCATACACCTTTGGAAGGTGGCGGGTGCATTACACAACCCAAATGGCATCCTCCTATATGCAAAAGTACCCCATGGACATGTAAAGGTTGTTTTCTCTTGGTCATCGGGGTGGATAGGGATTTGGAAGAATCCACTATAGCCATCTAGGTAGCAAAAATGGGAGTGTTGAGCTAACCTCTCTAACATTTGGTCAATGAAAGGGAGAGGGAAGTGATCTTTCCTAGAGGCCATGTTCATCTTTCTATAATCAATACACATCCTCCATCCCGTAACCGTTCTAGTGGGGATTAGTTCATTGTTCTCATTAGTCACTACGGTCATCCCACCCTTCTTAGGTACTACATGAACGGGACTAACCCACTTACTATCCGAGATAGGGTAGATAATTCCCGCATCTAGCAACTTTATGATCTCCTTCTTAACTACCTCTTTCATTATAGGATTCAACCTTCTTTGATGTTCAATAGAGGGTTTATGATTATCTTCCATCATTATCCTATGCATGCACAAAGATGGCTTGATGCCAACAAGGTCATCAATGGTGTATCCTATTGCCTTTCTATGCAATTTCAATTCATTCAACAATCGATTAAGCTCATCATCATTCAAAGATGCATTCACAATCACCGGATAAGTAGAATTTGAACCCAGGAAAGCATACTTTAAATGAGAAGGAAGAGGTTTAAGATCAAGTTGAGGAGGACCTTTTTCGGTTGGAGACGATCCATACAATGAAGGTTGAGATGATTGCAAAGCCATGGAAGCCTCCTTGAAGTCCCTTGATGATTGCTCACACTCAAGTGGTTGATGCTGAAAAGACTCAGGAAAATCGGTCCAGGAAGAAAAATCGGGCGATTTATCTGAGGGTGGGTCGATCTGAGTTTCTGTTTTGGCAAAACTGGCTGAAATTTCAGCACAAGTACAAAAATCGGCCGATTTATGCCCTTCAGTCCGATTTTTCTGGCAGTTTTCCTCTTCTTCTAGCACTTCAAACCCAACACTTGGTAGCTCGTCTAATGCATTCAAGGCCTTGATCACTTCATTGCTACTCTCCTCAACTCCTTCCTCCATCAAGCTTAAGCTAAGAACCCTCTCAAGTGGATCCTTGAGCAAGATTGAGCTCACAATCTCTCTAGACTCTTCCTCTTCAACTATGTTGAATACATCTCCATCAAGGGTTGGCCCTTTCATCATTGTTGATAGCTTGAACTTGATGTTCTCTTCTCCAATGTTGAAGGAGAGAGTCCCATTCTTGCAATCCACTAGACATCCGGAAGTAGCTAGGAAAGGTCTCCCCAAGATGATAGGAACCGGATAGTCCGCCGGGATGTCCAAAACAACGAAGTCTATGGGCACATAGAACTTCCCTAACTGCACCGGAATGTCTTCCAAGATCCCAACCGGATGAGTGATCGAGCGGTCCGCCATGTAAAGAGTCATCTTGACCGGCTTTGGCTCTCCTAGCCCAACCTTGTTGCAAAGTACAAGCGGAATGATGCTCACACTTGCCCCAAGATCACATAGGGCGTCATACTTCACTTCTCCTACTCCGATTGGCACACAAAAGGATCCCGGATCCCTTAGCTTGGGAGGCATCTCCTCCTTCATCGTTTGAATCAACTCCGATGATCTCTTAGTCATCCTTATCTCCCCATACTCCTCCAACTTCCTTTTGTTGGAGAGTATCTCTTTCAAGAACTTGCCATATGCCGGCATCCCTAAAATAGCATCCATGAACGGAATGTTAATATGCAATTTAGACATTAGTTCAAGGAACTTACCAAAGTGATTGTCCAAGCGAGCTCTTGCTCGTGATTGAGGGAACGGTAGTGGTGGCTTGTATGGAGGTGGTGCCACATAGGTTGGCTCTACATCCTTCCTCTTGCCTCCATCTCCTTGCAAAGTCTCTTCTTCATTCACCACTTGCTTCCCTTTAGCATTCCCCTTGGGCAAAGGATCCTTTATGCTTAACCCACTTCTTGTTGTAATTGCCAACACTTGGCCTCTTGGGTTTTCTTCGGTTCTTCCGGGAAGCTTCCCCGGATCTCTATGTGCTTCACCCGCCTTTTGGAACACTTGTGCTTCCAAAACCTTTTGAGCCTTGGAAATGGAAGTCACGGTGCTCTCAAGACCACTCAACCTTCCAAGCAATTGCTCAAACATCATTTCAGTCCTATCCTTTGGAGGTTGAGTAAATCCGGGTGGAGGTTCTTGTGAAGCTTTTGGTGGTGGAGTTGTGCTTGTGGAAGCGGGAGGGTTCAAGGCTCCATCCGGGTTAGAGTAGGAGAACCCCGGATGGTTGTGGTTGGGCCGGTAATTGTTGAATTGCCAGTTTTTGTTGAAGTTCCTTGGGCCTTGGTAGTTGTTGTAGTTGCCCCTTCCCATATAGTTCACATCCTCCTCCTTGGAAGATAGGTTAGCTTGTGGGAGCACTTGAGGAGTTGCTTGGTTCTTCAAAGTTGTAGCACACAACTCTCTCAAGGACTTCAACTTATTGTTGATGGCGTCAAGCTTGAAATTGTTCATGGTGACCTCACTCACCTCATATGCTCCCGCCTTTCTCCCTTCACTCTTCCTATGGGAGTACTTCTCAATCACTAGAGCTTGTTTCTCCACAAACTCCCAAGCATCATCTACATGCTTCTCCATAAATGTCCCACCGGAAAGAGATTGAAGCTTGAATTGGCTATCTTCATCAAGTCCCTTGAAGTAGATCTCCAATAGCTCAATTTTCGGTATGCCATGGTGTGGACAATCTAGGAGAAGGTCTTTGAATCTCTCCCAAGACTTGAACAAACTCTCTCTATCCTTCATCACGAAGGCGTTGATCTTCCCTCTTAACTCGGTAGTCTTGGAAGGTGGGAAGAACTTAGTCAAAAACTCGGTTGTCATCTCCTCCCAAGTACCAACTCGCCCTTGTGGAATAGATTGATACCAAGCCAAGGCCTTGTCCTTAAGAGAGAAGGAGAAAGCCCTTAGCTTATGGTTGTTGCTCTCCAATCTTGGCGGTCTAAGAGTCTCCATCAAAATCTCGTAGTTCATCAAATGTTGGTGAGGAGACTCTCCTTCCATCCCTCCAAATTGATTATGCCGGATCATTTGTAGAACTTGAGAGCGGAGCTCATAGTTGTGGGTTGCGGGATCTCCTAAGTTCACACCCGGACGGTGTGCTCTTTGTGCCGGATCCATACGTCTCCCTAGGGTTTGTGGCTCTTCAATGGCAATGGGCACAACCCTAACATTAGCCGCCGGCTGCGGTTGCTCCACCGGTGGTGGAGGAGGTGGAGGTTGTCGGCGATTAAGCTCTCTTTGAACAAGGGCTTGCCTAATCTCCTCAATCTCCCTCCTAGTTTCCTCTTGCCTCTCATTGGCAAGTCTCCTTTCTTCCTCCAAGAGCTCATCTCTTAGCCTTATTTGCTCTAAGGCTTCATCCAACTCAGCTTGGAGGTTTCTTCCGGCCATCTCTTTCTCTTTTCGGATGTTCTTGGATCTAGATCGAAGGGTTTTCTCCGGTTGGGGATCGAATGGAGCTAAATCCTTGCCACGAGATCTTCGCATACACCTAAAGAGAGAGATGATGTCCTGAAAAGCAAAGACACACACCAAAGAGAGATCAAAAGCAACAAGAAAGATCTACACTATAAACAATCACGAAATGACTCAATCTAGACCTAGTCCCCGGCAACGGCGCCAAAAACTTGTTACGTCTAGGAATAGTGTGATGTGCACGCAATAAGCTTTAAATTTATACTCGTTATAATTATCCTAACTCCTAGCGAACCCGCAGTGTACGGGACGTTTGTAGAAAGGTAAGTATTCCGAGATCGAACACAAAGACTAAGGTGAAATCGAGTCAAACAATGGTCATAGATAGTGTGGATCTAAACTAAGAGAAGAGAAAGAAATAAAGAAAAGAAAATCCAAATGTTTTTGGTGGGTTTTTAGGTGATCAAGCAAGATCACAAATCGAACAAGATATCAAAACAAACTAACAACTCGAGAAAGCAAGGCAAACAAGTAACACAAGCACAAGATATATGATCAATAGAGAATAGTGGATTCTAGAGGTCAAGATTTCCGGTATGGCATCGGACTCAAGGTTCTAAAGATTCTAAGGACAAGCTGCAGTGTTGAGGAAAGAGTGTTTCACTAATGGAAGCAATTACCGGGTAGATCTCTCACTTCACTAATCCCGCATCAAACTCCTATTACCGGGTAGGTCTCAAGGTGTTAGACTAAGGAATTCCACACAAACTAGATACTACTTAAGGGGTAACCCTCTCCTTACCGGGTAAGTCTCGGAATAGGGAAATCTCAAGCAATAACCCTAGCACACTCGATCCAATAGCGGCTTATGAGGCTCACTACTACCTAGCATTCATCTTCTAAGGTATCTAAGATCGGAAATCATCGGGTAGATCTCTTCCCTCACTTAGGTTGATAGCATTAGGTGATCCTAAGCTAAATTAGGCTTAATAAACACTAGGATTTGACAACCTAACACCCCAATCATACAGATTCATCATTAAAAGTGCAACAGAAGAATAAATCGGGCTGTTCTACAGATAAATCGGCCGATTGATCTGATGAACAGGTCGATTTTTCCTTCTGTTGTGAGGTTCGTGCATATAAATCATCCTAAACTGACATATAAGCCCATCCTATCATCACCCTAGCCATAACCAACAATCCATCACTCCAGAATCATAAGAAATTAGCCAATAGTATGCATATTAAGATCCAAAATCATCACACAAGCATACATGGTGTTCATAGATGGATAATGAAAGATAAGCAAGCAAAATCAATAAATCTCAGCTGAATCCAAGTTGTAGCAAAACTTACAAACTCTTAAATGAAGATCCAAAACGTTCCTAACAATCCTTGAAATCGTTCTTCAATCCAAGATTACAAAAATCACTCAAAAGTCACTCAAAATCTCACTAAACTCCTAGAATGGTGTTCTTGTTCTTCCTTCAATCCTTGAGAGCTTTTTCTTCTCCTCCAATCTTTCTACCAAATTGATGAGCTGTGAATGAGAGTGTGGGAGAGGAGAGATGCCCAGCAACCACCTGCAGGACCACTTATATTCTCCACCAAGAGCAAGGACGGACAAGAGATCGTGGGACACGTGGCTTAAGCTGTCAAAGCCCCAAAAATCGACCCAGTGGACAAAAATCGTCCGATTTAGCTGCTAGCTGGTCCGATTTTCTTCAGCAGGAACATGTTATGCTCGTTTAGCCATGAGTTGAACCATTGCTTGCACCAATAGTGGTCTTTGTGTCCTTTGTTGCTCCAATTATGCTCCTCCAAAGCTTTGGATGTGGACCATCATGAGGCTTGGCCCTCAAATGTATCGATTGACGTCCAATAGATCCCTGAATTACCTACAAAACCGATAAAAGGTAGTGTAGACGTCTTTTCTAGAAATGTGCATGAATTGAGGGAAGACGTCATGAACCAATGCCAAAATGTGCATGAATGAGTGAGAAATCTATCTAAATGATTACCTAATCCTAAGTCATAAATCGTGTTATCAAAAATACCCCATACTTAAGGTTTGCTCGTCCCCGAGCAAATTCTCAACTATAGACTACAAGATGACATGATTTATGTATGCAGAAAAATGGCAAAATCTTTTTGGGTTTGTGCTTATAATATTGGATCACCTTCATAGTCATGTTTCATGGCAATGGACAAGCAATTATGTATCAAATAAATGAAGGCATGGAAAGACAATTACACTTAACTTGATAGCATGCAATGAAATGTAAAGATGAAGAAGTCAAGATGATCATGAGCATATCCAATCTAAATCACTTAGTCTTACACACATGCAAGTAGGTCATAAGGACTTGTGAAATAGAAGGCCAAGAAACGTTGCGATTAGGTGGGAGTTTTTCTAGGCTATGTGATGCTAATCCGGGAAAGGAACTAAACAACCACAACTTCAAATTTTCTTATCAACTTCCCTCAAGTGTATATTTTTCTTCATTTTCTTTTCTTTCTTTTATTTTTGAGACAATGGCATTGGTGTACAAAAGCCGAAACCTTGGTGATTAGCCATTCTCGGGCTTTTTCTATTTTTCGAGATGCATCCACACCGGGCACACATACCAAAGCTCGTTAGGACTATCGGTTTATTTGACTTTGGCAAGGCACCAACACCCGATTATGTGAAGTGTACCGAGTTACTTGTCATTTAAACCAACGTCCCCAAACCTATATTTTTGTCTACACTTTCACAACAATTTCAGCATTTCATTCACATCATTCTTTCATCAACAACTTCACCCCACACTTGCTTTTCACACACATCAACACACTAGCATGCTCCTATTCCCGGATGGGTCAAAAGAGGTTAAATTTTTCATCAATTGAGGTGCTTAAACAACATGATCAAGATGAGAAGTAGAGAAAGATGAATTGCCTCATTCATTCCTAATTGATGTGCAAGAACTAGCATGCAATTTCGACTTTCAATACTCAATTCAATCAAGGCAAACATTCATGATCACAATTCAAACATGGGATTCAAGATAAGTACTTCAAGTCCACATATGCTTTCATCTATTCAACACATAAGGCTATCCATAGCCAATTCACAAGACAATTTTCATCATAAGGGTCATTCCCAAGCCTTAGAAGCACTAAAAATTTTTAAAATTTTCTGATTTTTTTGGATTTTTCGAAATATGTATGTACAATGCAAGACATAATGAAACATGTGACAAAATTAAACTATCCTAGATGCTAATCATGCAAGTGATCATGAAAACCCCACCCCATACTTAGAAACACATTGTCCCTAATGTGTAAACTAAATAGAGAAGTGAAAGAGAGTCCTCACAATGTAAAATTGGTGATGCTTTGGTATTTCGGTTCACATTGGATGATGATGGTGGATGATCGATCAAGGATGGTAGAGAGCTCTTGATGTTCATTATGATGTCGAAACCCGCGCTTGGCACCGCAGGCCGTCCAAGTTCCACGTCCGCTCCACCCATACTTGATTGGAGATCATCACTTTCCTTTACAGAGGAAAAATCGGCCCAGTTGCCCAGAAAATCGGCCGATTTTATGCATGAACAGTCCGATTTTTCTGGGTGCTTTCCTCCTCGTCCATGTGCTTGGATCTTGTACCTTCAACTGGTCCATGAGGCTTTCACATGACCTCCAACATCTCATAACTCATGACAATCAACAAGATCTAGCACCCAAAAACACAAAAGAAAAAAACAAAGCACACCAAGAGTGAGATTAAACAAAAGCAAGAAAAAGAAAGGGAAAAATATGTACCAATGGGTTGCCTCCCATTAAGCGCTTGTTTAAGGTCATTAGCTTGACCAAATTCAGGAGCGTTTCAATCAAGGTGAAGCGGGGCAATCACTTCCACCGGGGCTTCCGGGATGTACTTCTTCAATCGATGCCCATTCACCTTGAAGTTACCACAATGATCTCCTCCTATCTCCACCGCTCCATGAGGAAAAACTTTCTTCACCACATATGGCCCGGTCCATCTTGATTTGAGCTTTCCGGGGAAGAGCCGCAGCCTTGAGTTGAAGAGAAGCACCAAGTCGCCTTCATTCAACTCCTTGTAGATCCGGGCATTCTCGTATGCATCCAACCGGATCTCCTCAAGGGCGTTTATATCAAGCAACCTCTTCTCTCCCGCCTCCTTGAGATCAAAATTTAGCCACTTAATGGCCCAATAAGCTCTATGCTCCATCTCTACCGGAAGGTGGCAAGACTTGCCATAGACTAGCTTGTAGGGAGTGGTACCAATTGGTGTCTTGAAAGCGGTCCTATATGCCCACAAGGCATCATTGAGCTTCATAGCCCAATCCTTTCTAGTTCTAGATACCGTCTTCTCAAGAATGGCTTTTATCTCCCGGTTGGAGATCTCCACTTGGCCACTAGTTTGGGGGTGGTAAGGTGTTGCCACCTTATGAGTCACCCCATACTTAGCCAAAAGTGCCCCAAAGTTCCTATTGGTGAAGTGCTTCCCTCCATCACTTATGATCACCCTTGGTGTTCCAAACCTAGGAAAGATCACTCGATTGAAGAACCGCACCACAACCTTGGCATCATTTGTAGGAGAGGCGATTGCCTCCACCCATCTTGAAACATAGTCAACCGCCAATAGGATGTAGAGGTTGCCACATGAAGAAGGGAATGGTCCCATGAAGTCCACACCCCATACATCAAATATTTCTACCTCTTGGATGTTGTTCAAGGGCATCTCATTCCTCCTTGAGATGTTGCCCGTCCTTTGGCAAGCATCACAAGCTACCACAAAGCTTTGCACATCCTTGAACAAGCTTGGCCAAAAGAAGCCTGATTGCAACACTTTAGCACATGTCTTGTGTGAGCTAGCATGCCCTCCACATGGCAAGGAATGACAATGGCGGATCACACTCTCCACCTCATCCTCCGGTATGCATCTTCTAAACATTCCATCCGGCCCTCTTTTGAACAAAAGTGGCTCACTCCAATAGTAGTGCCTCACATCCTTGAAGAACTTCTTCCTTTGGGCATATGTCAATCTGGGAGGCACTTCCTCACACACCAAATAGTTCACAATGTCGGCATACCATGGCTCACTTCCTCTAGACACTTGGAACAAGCACTCCTCCACCATTTGCAATTGCTCATCCCGGAATGAGTCATCAATCGGGATGTCATCTTTCTCAATCTCTAGGGGAGGTAGTCTACTAAGGTGATCCGCCACGGAGTTCTCGGATCCCTTCTTGTCCCGGATTTCCAAATCAAACTCTTGAAGAAGAAGGATCCACCGAATCAACCTAGGTTTGGCATCCTTCTTTGTAAGGAGATAACGGATCGCAGCATGATCCGTATAGACTATGACCTTTGCTCCAACAAGGTATGACCGAAACTTCTCAAAGGCATACACTACCGCTAGCAACTCTTTCTCGGTTGTGGCATAGTTAAGTTGGGCATCATCTAGCGTCTTGCTAGCATAATAAATGGCATGAGTGCGCCCATCTTTCCTTTGCCCCAAAACAGCCCCAACGGCTACATCACTTGCATCACACATGATCTCAAACGGTAAACTCCAATCCGGAGGTTGCATGATGGGTGCGGAGATCAAAGCGTTCTTCAACCTACAAAAAGCCTCAAGGCAATCTTTGGAGAAAACAAAATCAACATCCTTCATTAGTAGGTTAGTGAGAGGCTTAGAAATTTTAGAGAAATCTTGAATGAACCTCCGGTAAAAACCGGCATGCCCTAAGAAACTCCTTACCCCTTTCACCGAGGTAGGTGGTGGCAACTTCTCTATCGTTTCAATCTTGGCCCTATCAACCTCAATGCCATGGTTAGACACCAAGTGTCCTAACACAATACCTTCACTTACCATGAAGTGGCATTTTTCCCAATTTAAGACAAGATTTGTCTCCTCACATCTTTGCAATACTAAGGACAAGTTAGCCAAGCAATCATCGAAAGAAGAACCATAAACAGAGAAATCATCCATAAACACTTCCATGATATTTTCTATGTATTCCGAAAAGATAGCCATCATACACCTTTGGAAGGTGGCGGGTGCATTACACAACCCAAATGGCATCCTCCTATATGCAAAAGTACCCCATGGACATGTAAAGGTTGTTTTCTCTTGGTCATCGGGGTGGATAGGGATTTGGAAGAATCCACTATAGCCATCTAGGTAACAAAAATGGGAATGTTGAGCTAACCTCTCTAGCATTTGGTCAATGAAGGGGAGAGGTAAGTGATCTTTCCTAGAGGCCATGTTAAGCTTTCTATAATCAATACACATCCTCCATCCCGTAACCGTTCTAGTGGGGATTAGTTCATTGTTCTCATTAGTCACTACGGTCATCCCACCCTTCTTAGGTACTACATGAACGGGACTAACCCACTTACTATCCGAGATAGGGTAGATAATTCCCGCATCTAGCAACTTTATGATCTCCTTCTTAACTACCTCTTTCATTATAGGATTCAACCTTCTTTGATGTTCAATAGAGGGTTTATGATTATCTTCCATCATTATCCTATGCATGCACAAAGATGGCTTGATGCCAACAAGGTCATCAATGGTGTATCCTATTGCCTTTCTATACAATTTCAATTCATTCAACAATCGATTAAGCTCATCATCATTCAAAGATGCATTCACAATCACCGGATAAGTAGAATTTGAACCAAGGAAAGCATACTTTAAATGAGAAGGAAGAGGTTTAAGATCAAGTTGAGGAGGACCTTTTTCGGTTGGAGACGATCCATACAATGAAGGTTGAGATGATTGCAAAGCCATGGAAGCCTCCTTGAAGTCCCTTGATGATTGCTCACACTCAAGTGGTTGATGCTGAAAAGACTCAGGAAAATCGGTCCAGGAAGAAAAATCGGGCGATTTATCTGAGGGTGGGTCGATCTGAGTTTCTGTTTTGGCAAAACTGGCTGAAATTTCAGCACAAGTACAAAAATCGGCCGATTTATGCCCTTCAGTCCGATTTTTCTGGCAGTTTTCCTCTTCTTCTAGCACTTCAAACCCAACACTTGGTAGCTCGTCTAATGCATTCAAGGCCTTGATCACTTCATTGCTACTCTCCTCAACTCCTTCCTCCATCAAGCTTAAGCTAAGAACCCTCTCAAGTGGATCCTTGAGCAAGATTGAGCTCACAATCTCTCTAGACTCTTCCTCTTCAACTATGTTGAATACATCTCCATCAAGGGTTGGCCCTTTCATCATTGTTGATAGCTTGAACTTGATGTTCTCTTCTCCAATGTTGAAGGAGAGAGTCCCATTCTTGCAATCCACTAGACATCCGGAAGTAGCTAGGAAAGGTCTCCCCAAGATGATAGGAACCGGATAGTCCGCCGGGATGTCCAAAACAACGAAGTCTATGGGCACATAGAACTTCCCTAACTGCACCGGAATGTCTTCCAAGATCCCAACCGGATGAGTGATCGAGAGGTCCGCCATGTAAAGAGTCATCTTGACCGGCTTTGGCTCTCCTAGCCCAACCTTGTTGCAAAGTGCAAGCGGAATGATGCTCACACTTGCCCCAAGATCACATAGGGCGTCATACTTCACTTCTCCTACTCCGATTGGCACACAAAAGGATCCCGGATCCCTTAGCTTGGGAGGCATCTCCTCCTTCATCGTTTGAATCAACTCCGATGATCTCTTAGTCATCCTTATCTCCCCATACTCCTCCAACTTCCTTTTGTTGGAGAGTATCTCTTTCAAGAACTTGCCATATGCCGGCATCCCTAAAATAGCATCCATGAACGGAATGTTAATATGCAATTTAGACATTAGTTCAAGGAACTTACCAAAGTGATTGTCCAAGCGAGCTCTTGCTCGTGATTGAGGGAACGGTAGTGGTGGCTTGTATGGAGGTGGTGCCACATAGGTTGGCTCTACATCCTTCCTCTTGCCTCCATCTCCTTGCAAAGTCTCTTCTTCATTCACCACTTGCTTCCCTTTAGCATTCCCCTTGGGCAAAGGATCCTTTATGCTTAACCCACTTCTTGTTGTAATTGCCAACACTTGGCCTCTTGGGTTTTCTTCGGTTCTTCCGGGAAGCTTCCCCGGATCTCTATGTGCTTCACCCGCCTTTTGGAACACTTGTGCTTCCAAAACCTTTTGAGCCTTGGAAATGGAAGTCACGGTGCTCTCAAGACCACTCAACCTTCCAAGCAATTGCTCAAACATCATTTCAGTCCTATCCTTTGGAGGTTGAGTAAATCCGGGTGGAGGTTCTTGTGAAGCTTTTGGTGGTGGAGTTGTGCTTGTGGAAGCGGGAGGGTTCAAGGCTCCATCCGGGTTAGAGTAGGAGAACCCCGGATGGTTGTGGTTGGGCCGGTAATTGTTGAATTGCCAGTTTTTGTTGAAGTTCCTTGGGCCTTGGTAGTTGTTGTAGTTGCCCCTTCCCATATAGTTCACATCCTCCTCCTTGGAAGATAGGTTAGCTTGTGGGAGCACTTGAGGAGTTGCTTGGTTCTTCAAAGTTGTAGCACACAACTCTCTCAAGGACTTCAACTTATTGTTGATGGCGTCAAGCTTGAAATTGTTCATGGTGACCTCACTCACCTCATATGCTCCCGCCTTTCTCCCTTCACTCTTCCTATGGGAGTACTTCTCAATCACTAGAGCTTGTTTCTCCACAAACTCCCAAGCATCATCTACATGCTTCTCCATAAATGTCCCACCGGAAAGAGATTGAAGCTTGAATTGGCTATCTTCATCAAGTCCCTTGAAGTAGATCTCCAATAGCTCAATTTTCGGTATGCCATGGTGTGGACAATCTAGGAGAAGGTCTTTGAATCTCTCCCAAGACTTGAACAAACTCTCTCTATCCTTCATCACGAAGGCGTTGATCTTCCCTCTTAACTCGGTAGTCTTGGAAGGTGGGAAGAACTTAGTCAAAAACTCGGTTGTCATCTCCTCCCAAGTACCAACTCGCCCTTGTGGAATAGATTGATACCAAGCCAAGGCCTTGTCCTTAAGAGAGAAGGAGAAAGCCCTTAGCTTATGGTTGTTGCTCTCCAATCTTGGCGGTCTAAGAGTCTCCATCAAAATCTCGTAGTTCATCAAATGTTGGTGAGGAGACTCTCCTTCCATCCCTCCAAATTGATTATGCCGGATCATTTGTAGAACTTGAGGGCGGAGCTCGTAGTTGTGGGCTGCGGGATCTCCTAAGTTCACACCCGGACGGTGTGCTCTTTGTGCCGGATCCATACGTCTCCCTAGGGTTTGTGGCTCTTCAATGGCAATGGGCACAACCCTAACATTAGCCGCCGGCTGCGGTTGTTCCACCGGTGGTGGAGGAGGTGGAGGTTGTCGGCGATTAAGCTCTCCTTGAACAAGGGCTTGCCTAATCTCCTCAATCTCCCTTCTAGTCTCCTCTTGCCTCTCATTGGCAAGTCTCCTTTCTTCCTCCAAGAGCTCATCTCTTAGCCTTATTTGCTCTAAGGCTTCATCCAACTCAGCTTGGAGGTTTCTTCCGGCCATCTCTTTCTCTTTTCGGATGTTCTTGGATCTAGATCGAAGGGTTTTCTCCGGTTCGGGATCGAATGGAGCTAAATCCTTGCCACGAGATCTTCGCATACACCTAAAGAGAGAGATGATGTCCTGAAAAGCAAAGACACACACCAAAGAGAGATCAAAAGCAACAAGAAAGATCTACACTATAAACAATCACGAAATGACTCAATCTAGACCTAGTCCCCGGCAACGGCGCCAAAAACTTGTTACGTCTAGGAATAGTGTGATGTGCACGCAATAAGTCTTAAATTTATACTCGTTATATTTATCCTAACTCCTAGCGAACCCGCAGTGTACGGGACGTTTGTAGAAAGGTAAGTATTCCGAGGTCGAACACAAAGACTAAGGTGAAATCGAGTCAAACAATGGTCATAGATAGTGTGGATCTAAACTAAGAGAAGAGAAAGAAATAAAGAAAAGAAAATCCAAATGTTTTTGGTGGGTTTTTAGGTGATCAAGCAAGATCACAAATCGAACAAGATATCAAAACAAACTAACAACTCGAGAAAGCAAGGCAAACAAGTAACACAAGCACAAGATATATGATCAATAGAGAATAGTGGATTCTAGAGGTCAAGATTTCCGGTTATGGCATCGGACTCAAGGTTCTAAAGATTCTAAGGACAAGCTGCGGTGTTGAGGAAAGAGTGTTTCACTAATGGAAGCAATTACCGGGTAGGTCTCTCACTTCACTAATCCCGCATCAAACTCCTATTACCGGGTAGGTCTCAAGGTGTTAGACTAAGGAATTCCACACAAACTAGATACTACTTAAGGGGTAACCCTCTCCTTACCGGGTAAGTCTCGGAATAGGGAAATCTCAAGCAATAACCCTAGCACACTCGATCCAATAGCGGCTTATGAGGCTCACTACTACCTAGCATTCATCTTCTAAGGTATCTAAGATCGGAAATCATCGGGTAGATCTCTTCCCTCACTTAGGTTGATAGCATTAGGTGATCCTAAGCTAAATTAGTCTTAATAAACACTAGGATTTGACAACCTAACACCCCAATCATACAGATTCATCATTAAAAGAGCAACAGAAGAATAAATCGGTGTTACGTCTAGGAATAGTGTGATGTGCACGCAATAAGCTTTAAATTTATACTCGTTATAATTATCCTAACTCCTAGCGAACCCGCAGTGTACGGGACGTTTGTAGAAAGGTAAGTATTCCGAGATCGAACACAAAGACTAAGGTGAAATCGAGTCAAACAATGGTCATAGATAGTGTGGATCTAAACTAAGAGAAGAGAAAGAAATAAAGAAAAGAAAATCCAAATGTTTTTGGTGGGTTTTTAGGTGATCAAGCAAGATCACAAATCGAACAAGATATCAAAACAAACTAACAACTCGAGAAAGCAAGGCAAACAAGTAACACAAGCACAAGATATATGATCAATAGAGAATAGTGGATTCTAGAGGTCAAGATTTCCGGTATGGCATCGGACTCAAGGTTCTAAAGATTCTAAGGACAAGCTGCGGTGTTGAGGAAAGAGTGTTTCACTAATGGAAGCAATTACCGGGTAGATCTCTCACTTCACTAATCCCGCATCAAACTCCTATTACCGGGTAGGTCTCAAGGTGTTAGACTAAGGAATTCCACACAAACTAGATACTACTTAAGGGGTAACCCTCTCCTTACCGGGTAAGTCTCGGAATAGGGAAATCTCAAGCAATAACCCTAGCACACTCGATCCAATAGCGGCTTATGAGGCTCACTACTACCTAGCATTCATCTTCTAAGGTATCTAAGATCGGAAATCATCGGGTAGATCTCTTCCCTCACTTAGGTTGATAGCATTAGGTGATCCTAAGCTAAATTAGGCTTAATAAACACTAGGATTTGACAACCTAACACCCCAATCATACAGATTCATCATTAAAAGTGCAACAGAAGAATAAATCGGGCTGTTCTACAGATAAATCGGCCGATTGATCTGATGAACAGGTCGATTTTTCCTTCTGTTGTGAGGTTCGTGCATATAAATCATCCTAAACTGACATATAAGCCCATCCTATCATCACCCTAGCCATAACCAACAATCCATCACTCCAGAATCATAAGAAATTAGCCAATAGTATGCATATTAAGATCCAAAATCATCACACAAGCATACATGGTGTTCATAGATGGATAATGAAAGATAAGCAAGCAAAATCAATAAATCTCAGCTGAATCCAAGTTGTAGCAAGACTTACAAACTCTTAAATGAAGATCCAAAACGTTCCTAACAATCCTTGAAATCGTTCTTCAATCCAAGATTACAAAAATCACTCAAAAGTCACTCAAAATCTCACTAAACTCCTAGAATGGTGTTCTTGTTCTTCCTTCAATCCTTGAGAGCTTTTTCTTCTCCTCCAATCTTTCTACCAAATTGATGAGCTGTGAATGAGAGTGTGGGAGAGGAGAGATGCCCAGCAACCACCTGCAGGACCACTTATATTCTCCACCAAGAGCAAGGACGGACAAGAGATCGTGGGACACGTGGCTTAAGCTGTCAAAGCCCCAAAAATCGACCCAGTGGACAAAAATCGTCCGATTTAGCTGCTAGCTGGTCCGATTTTCTTCAGCAGGAACATGTTATGCTCGTTTAGCCATGAGTTGAACCATTGCTTGCACCAATAGTGGTCTTTGTGTCCTTTGTTGCTCCAATTATGCTCCTCCAAAGCTTTGGATGTGGACCATCATGAGGCTTGGCCCTCAAATGTATCGATTGACGTCCAATAGATCCCTGAATTACCTACAAAACCGATAAAAGGTAGTGTAGACGTCTTTTCTAGAAATGTGCATGAATTGAGCGAAGACGTCATGAACCAATGCCAAAATGTGCATGAATGAGTGAGAAATCTATCTAAATGATTACCTAATCCTAAGTCATAAATCGTGTTATCAAAAATACCCCATACTTAAGGTTTGCTCGTCCCCGAGCAAATTCTCAACTATAGACTACAAGATGACATGATTTATGTATGCAGAAAAATGGCAAAATCTTTTTGGGTTTGTGCTTATAATATTGGATCACCTTCATAGTCATGTTTCATGGCAATGGACAAGCAATTATGTATCAAATAAATGAAGGCATGGAAAGACAATTACACTTAACTTGATAGCATGCAATGAAATGTAAAGATGAAGAAGTCAAGATGATCATGAGCATATCCAATCTAAATCACTTAGTCTTACACACATGCAAGTAGGTCATAAGGACTTGTGAAATAGAAGGCCAAGAAACGTTGCGATTAGGTGGGAGTTTTTCTAGGCTATGTGATGCTAATCCGGGAAAGGAACTAAACAACCAAAACTTCAAATTTTCTTATCAACTTCCCTCAAGTGTATATTTTTCTTCATTTTCTTTTCTTTCTTTTATTTTTGAGACAATGGCATTGGTGTACAAAAGCCGAAACCTTGGTGATTAGCCATTCTCGGGCTTTTTCTATTTTTCGAGATGCATCCACACCGGGCACACATACCAAAGCTCGTTAGGACTATCGGTTTATTTGACTTTGGCAAGGCACCAACACCCGATTATGTGAAGTGTACCGAGTTACTTGTCATTTAAACTAACGTCCCCAAACCTATGTTTTTGTCTACACTTTCACAACAAATTCAGCATTCTTATTCATGACATTCTTTCATCAACACCTTCACCCCACACTTGCTTTTCACACACATCAACACACTAGCATGCTCTTATTCCCGGATGGGTCAAGAGAGGTCAATTTATATCAATTGAGGTGCTCAAACAACATGATCAAGATGAGAAGTAGAGAAAGATGAATTGCCTTAATCACTCCTAAATGATGTGTAAGAACTAGCATGTAATTTCGACTTTCAATACTCAGTTAAATCAAGGCAAACATTCATGATTACAAATCATTCATGGGATTCAAAATAAGTACTTTAAGTCCACATATGCTATCATCAATTTGACACATAAGGCCATTCATAGCCAATTCACAAGACAAGATTCATCATAAGGGTCATTCCCAAGCTTTAGAAGCACTAAAATTTTTAAATTTTTCGAAATATGTATGTACAATGCAAGACATAATGAAACATGTGACAAAATTAAACTATCCTAGATGCTAATCATGCAAGTGATCATGAAAACCCCACCCCATACTTAGAAACACATTGTCCCTAATGTGTAAACTAAATAGAGAAGTGAAAGAGAGTCCTCACAATGTAAAATTGGTGATGCTTTGGTATTTCGGTTCACATTGGATGATGATGGTGGATGATCGATCAAGGATGGTAGAGAGCTCTTGATGTTCATTATGATGTCGAAACCCGCGCTTGGCACCGCAGGCCGTCCAAGTTCCACGTCCGCTCCACCCATACTTGATTGGAGATCATCACTTTCCTTTACAGAGGAAAAATCGGCCCAGTTGCCCAGAAAATCGGCCGATTTTATGCATGAACAGTCCGATTTTTCTGGGTGCTTTCCTCCTCGTCCATGTGCTTGGATCTTGTACCTTCAACTGGTCCATGAGGCTTTCACATGACCTCCAACATCTCATAACTCATGACAATCAACAAGATCTAGCACCCAAAAACACAAAAGAAAAAAACAAAGCACACCAAGAGTGAGATTAAACAAAAGCAAGAAAAAGAAAGGGAAAAATATGTACCAATGGGTTGCCTCCCATTAAGCGCTTGTTTAAGGTCATTAGCTTGACCAAATTCAGGAGCGTTTCAATCAAGGTGAAGCGGGGCAATCACTTCCACCGGGGCTTCCGGGATGTACTTCTTCAATCGATGCCCATTCACCTTGAAGTTACCACAATGATCTCCTCCTATCTCCACCGCTCCATGAGGAAAAACTTTCTTCACCACATATGGCCCGGTCCATCTTGATTTGAGCTTTCCGGGGAAGAGCCGCAGCCTTGAGTTGAAGAGAAGCACCAAGTCGCCTTCATTCAACTCCTTGTAGATCCGGGCATTCTCGTATGCATCCAACCGGATCTCCTCAAGGGCGTTTATATCAAGCAACCTCTTCTCTCCCGCCTCCTTGAGATCAAAATTTAGCCACTTAATGGCCCAATAAGCTCTATGCTCCATCTCTACCGGAAGGTGGCAAGACTTGCCAAAGACTAGCTTGTAGGGAGTGGTACCAATTGGTGTCTTGAAAGCGGTCCTATATGCCCACAAGGCATCATTGAGCTTCATAGCCCAATCCTTTCTAGTTCTAGATACTGTCTTCTCAAGAATGGCTTTTATCTCCCGGTTGGAGATCTCCACTTGGCCACTAGTTTGGGGGTGGTAAGGTGTTGCCACCTTATGAGTCACCCCATACTTAGCCAAAAGTGCCCCAAAGTTCCTATTGGTGAAGTGCTTCCCTCCATCACTTATGATCACCCTTGGTGTTCCAAACCTAGGAAAGATCACTCGATTGAAGAACCGCACCACAACCTTGGCGTCATTTGTAGGAGAGGCGATTGCCTCCACCCATCTTGAAACATAGTCAACCGCCAATAGGATGTAGAGGTTGCCACATGAAGAAGGGAATGGTCCCATGAAGTCCACACCCCATACATCAAATATTTCTACCTCTTGGATGTTGTTCAAGGGCATCTCATTCCTCCTTGAGATGTTGCCCGTCCTTTGGCAAGCATCACAAGCTACCACAAAGCTTTGCACATCCTTGAACAAGCTTGGCCAAAAGAAGCCTGATTGCAACACTTTAGCACATGTCTTGTGTGAGCTAGCATGCCCTCCACATGGCAAGGAATGACAATGGCGGATCACACTCTCCACCTCATCCTCCGGTATGCATCTTCTAAACATTCCATCCGGCCCTCTTTTGAACAAAAGTGGCTCACTCCAATAGTAGTGCCTCACATCCTTGAAGAACTTCTTCCTTTGGGCATATGTCAATCTGGGAGGCACTTCCTCACACACCAAATAGTTCACAATGTCGGCATACCATGGCTCACTTCCTCTAGACACTTGGAACAAGCACTCCTCCACCATTTGCAATTGCTCATCCCGGAATGAGTCATCAATCGGGATGTCATCTTTCTCAATCTCTAGGGGAGGTAGTCTACTAAGGTGATC
>BSUD01000005.1:140263089-140301413 GCA_033239045.1 Fagopyrum esculentum
TGTTACGTCTAGGAATAGTGTGATGTGCACGCAATAAGCTTTAAATTTATACTCGTTATAATTATCCTAACTCCTAGCGAACCCGCAGTGTACGGGACGTTTGTAGAAAGGTAAGTATTCCGAGATCGAACACAAAGACTAAGGTGAAATCGAGTCAAACAATGGTCATAGATAGTGTGGATCTAAACTAAGAGAAGAGAAAGAAATAAAGAAAAGAAAATCCAAATGTTTTTGGTGGGTTTTTAGGTGATCAAGCAAGATCACAAATCGAACAAGATATCAAAACAAACTAACAACTCGAGAAAGCAAGGCAAACAAGTAACACAAGCACAAGATATATGATCAATAGAGAATAGTGGATTCTAGAGGTCAAGATTTCCGGTATGGCATCGGACTCAAGGTTCTAAAGATTCTAAGGACAAGCTGCGGTGTTGAGGAAAGAGTGTTTCACTAATGGAAGCAATTACCGGGTAGATCTCTCACTTCACTAATCCCGCATCAAACTCCTATTACCGGGTAGGTCTCAAGGTGTTAGACTAAGGAATTCCACACAAACTAGATACTACTTAAGGGGTAACCCTCTCCTTACCGGGTAAGTCTCGGAATAGGGAAATCTCAAGCAATAACCCTAGCACACTCGATCCAATAGCGGCTTATGAGGCTCACTACTACCTAGCATTCATCTTCTAAGGTATCTAAGATCGGAAATCATCGGGTAGATCTCTTCCCTCACTTAGGTTGATAGCATTAGGTGATCCTAAGCTAAATTAGGCTTAATAAACACTAGGATTTGACAACCTAACACCCCAATCATACAGATTCATCATTAAAAGTGCAACAGAAGAATAAATCGGGCTGTTCTACAGATAAATCGGCCGATTGATCTGATGAACAGGTCGATTTTTCCTTCTGTTGTGAGGTTCGTGCATATAAATCATCCTAAACTGACATATAAGCCCATCCTATCATCACCCTAGCCATAACCAACAATCCATCACTCCAGAATCATAAGAAATTAGCCAATAGTATGCATATTAAGATCCAAAATCATCACACAAGCATACATGGTGTTCATAGATGGATAATGAAAGATAAGCAAGCAAAATCAATAAATCTCAGCTGAATCCAAGTTGTAGCAAGACTTACAAACTCTTAAATGAAGATCCAAAACGTTCCTAACAATCCTTGAAATCGTTCTTCAATCCAAGATTACAAAAATCACTCAAAAGTCACTCAAAATCTCACTAAACTCCTAGAATGGTGTTCTTGTTCTTCCTTCAATCCTTGAGAGCTTTTTCTTCTCCTCCAATCTTTCTACCAAATTGATGAGCTGTGAATGAGAGTGTGGGAGAGGAGAGATGCCCAGCAACCACCTGCAGGACCACTTATATTCTCCACCAAGAGCAAGGACGGACAAGAGATCGTGGGACACGTGGCTTAAGCTGTCAAAGCCCCAAAAATCGACCCAGTGGACAAAAATCGTCCGATTTAGCTGCTAGCTGGTCCGATTTTCTTCAGCAGGAACATGTTATGCTCGTTTAGCCATGAGTTGAACCATTGCTTGCACCAATAGTGGTCTTTGTGTCCTTTGTTGCTCCAATTATGCTCCTCCAAAGCTTTGGATGTGGACCATCATGAGGCTTGGCCCTCAAATGTATCGATTGACGTCCAATAGATCCCTGAATTACCTACAAAACCGATAAAAGGTAGTGTAGACGTCTTTTCTAGAAATGTGCATGAATTGAGCGAAGACGTCATGAACCAATGCCAAAATGTGCATGAATGAGTGAGAAATCTATCTAAATGATTACCTAATCCTAAGTCATAAATCGTGTTATCAAAAATACCCCATACTTAAGGTTTGCTCGTCCCCGAGCAAATTCTCAACTATAGACTACAAGATGACATGATTTATGTATGCAGAAAAATGGCAAAATCTTTTTGGGTTTGTGCTTATAATATTGGATCACCTTCTTAGTCATGTTTCATGGCAATGGACAAGCAATTATGTATCAAATAAATGAAGGCATGGAAAGACAATTACACTTAACTTGATAGCATGCAATGAAATGTAAAGATGAAGAAGTCAAGATGATCATGAGCATATCCAATCTAAATCACTTAGTCTTACACACATGCAAGTAGGTCATAAGGACTTGTGAAATAGAAGGCCAAGAAACGTTGCGATTAGGTGGGAGTTTTTCTAGGCTATGTGATGCTAATCCGGGAAAGGAACTAAACAACCACAACTTCAAATTTTCTTATCAACTTCCCTCAAGTGTATATTTTTCTTCATTTTCTTTTCTTTCTTTTATTTTTGAGACAATGGCATTGGTGTACAAAAGCCGAAACCTTGGTGATTAGCCATTCTCGGGCTTTTTCTATTTTTCGAGATGCATCCACACCGGGCACACATACCAAAGCTCGTTAGGACTATCGGTTTATTTGACTTTGGCAAGGCACCAACACCCGATTATGTGAAGTGTACCGAGTTACTTGTCATTTAAACTAACGTCCCCAAACCTATGTTTTTGTCTACACTTTCACAACAAATTCAGCATTCTTATTCATGACATTCTTTCATCAACACCTTCACCCCACACTTGCTTTTCACACACATCAACACACTAGCATGCTCTTATTCCCGGATGGGTCAAGAGAGGTCAATTTATATCAATTGAGGTGCTCAAACAACATGATCAAGATGAGAAGTAGAGAAAGATGAATTGCCTTAATCACTCCTAAATGATGTGTAAGAACTAGCATGTAATTTCGACTTTCAATACTCAGTTAAATCAAGGCAAACATTCATGATTACAAATCATTCATGGGATTCAAAATAAGTACTTTAAGTCCACATTTGCTATCATCAATTTGACACATAAGGCCATTCATAGCCAATTCACAAGACAAGATTCATCATAAGGGTCATTCCCAAGCTTTAGAAGCACTAAAATTTTTAAATTTTCTGATTTTTTTGGATTTTTCGAAATATGTATGTACAATGCAAGACATAATGAAACATGTGACAAAATTAAACTATCCTAGATGCTAATCATGCAAGTGATCATGAAAACCCCACCCCATACTTAGAAACACATTGTCCCTAATGTGTAAACTAAATAGAGAAGTGAAAGAGAGTCCTCACAATGTAAAATTGGTGATGCTTTGGTATTTCGGTTCACATTGGATGATGATGGTGGATGATCGATCAAGGATGGTAGAGAGCTCTTGATGTTCATTATGATGTCGAAACCCGCGCTTGGCACCGCAGGCCGTCCAAGTTCCACGTCCGCTCCACCCATACTTGATTGGAGATCATCACTTTCCTTTACAGAGGAAAAATCGGCCCAGTTGCCCAGAAAATCGGCCGATTTTATGCATGAACAGTCCGATTTTTCTGGGTGCTTTCCTCCTCGTCCATGTGCTTGGATCTTGTACCTTCAACTGGTCCATGAGGCTTTCACATGACCTCCAACATCTCATAACTCATGACAATCAACAAGATCTAGCACCCAAAAACACAAAAGAAAAAAACAAAGCACACCAAGAGTGAGATTAAACAAAAGCAAGAAAAAGAAAGGGAAAAATATGTACCAATGGGTTGCCTCCCATTAAGCGCTTGTTTAAGGTCATTAGCTTGACCAAATTCAGGAGCGTTTCAATCAAGGTGAAGCGGGGCAATCACTTCCACCGGGGCTTCCGGGATGTACTTCTTCAATCGATGCCCATTCACCTTGAAGTTACCACAATGATCTCCTCCTATCTCCACCGCTCCATGAGGAAAAACTTTCTTCACCACATATGGCCCGGTCCATCTTGATTTGAGCTTTCCGGGGAAGAGCCGCAGCCTTGAGTTGAAGAGAAGCACCAAGTCGCCTTCATTCAACTCCTTGTAGATCCGGGCATTCTCGTATGCATCCAACCGGATCTCCTCAAGGGCGTTTATATCAAGCAACCTCTTCTCTCCCGCCTCCTTGAGATCAAAATTTAGCCACTTAATGGCCCAATAAGCTCTATGCTCCATCTCTACCGGAAGGTGGCAAGACTTGCCATAGACTAGCTTGTAGGGAGTGGTACCAATTGGTGTCTTGAAAGCGGTCCTATATGCCCACAAGGCATCATTGAGCTTCATAGCCCAATCCTTTCTAGTTCTAGATACCGTCTTCTCAAGAATGGCTTTTATCTCCCGGTTGGAGATCTCCACTTGGCCACTAGTTTGGGGGTGGTAAGGTGTTGCCACCTTATGAGTCACCCCATACTTAGCCAAAAGTGCCCCAAAGTTCCTATTGGTGAAGTGCTTCCCTCCATCACTTATGATCACCCTTGGTGTTCCAAACCTAGGAAAGATCACTCGATTGAAGAACCGCACCACAACCTTGGCATCATTTGTAGGAGAGGCGATTGCCTCCACCCATCTTGAAACATAGTCAACCGCCAATAGGATGTAGAGGTTGCCACATGAAGAAGGGAATGGTCCCATGAAGTCCACACCCCATACATCAAATATTTCTACCTCTTGGATGTTGTTCAAGGGCATCTCATTCCTCCTTGAGATGTTGCCCGTCCTTTGGCAAGCATCACAAGCTACCACAAAGCTTTGCACATCCTTGAACAAGCTTGGCCAAAAGAAGCCTGATTGCAACACTTTAGCACATGTCTTGTGTGAGCTAGCATGCCCTCCACATGGCAAGGAATGACAATGGCGGATCACACTCTCCACCTCATCCTCCGGTATGCATCTTCTAAACATTCCATCCGGCCCTCTTTTGAACAAAAGTGGCTCACTCCAATAGTAGTGCCTCACATCCTTGAAGAACTTCTTCCTTTGGGCATATGTCAATCTGGGAGGCACTTCCTCACACACCAAATAGTTCACAATGTCGGCATACCATGGCTCACTTCCTCTAGACACTTGGAACAAGCACTCCTCCACCATTTGCAATTGCTCATCCCGGAATGAGTCATCAATCGGGATGTCATCTTTCTCAATCTCTAGGGGAGGTAGTCTACTAAGGTGATCTGCCACGGAGTTCTCGGATCCCTTCTTGTCCCGGATTTCCAAGTCAAACTCTTGAAGAAGAAGGATCCACCAAATCAACCTAGGTTTGGCATCCTTCTTTGTAAGGAGGTAACGGATCGCAGCATGATCCGTATAGACTATGACCTTCGCTCCAACAAGGTACGACCGAAACTTCTCAAAGGCATACACTACCACTAGCAACTCTTTCTCGGTTGTGGCATAGTTAAGTTGGGCATCATCTAGCGTCTTGCTAGCATAATAAATGGCATGAGTGCGCCCATCTTTCCTTTGCCCCAAGACAGCCCCAACGGCTACATCACTCGCATCACACATGATCTCAAATGGTAGACTCCAATCCGGAGGTTGCATGATAGGTGCGGAGATCAAGGCGTTCTTCAACCTATAAAAAGCTTTAAGACAATCTTTGGAAAAGACAAAATCAACATCCTTCATTAGTAGGTTAGTGAGAGGCTTAGAAATTTTAGAGAAATCTTGAATGAACCTCCGGTAAAAACCGGCATGCCCCAAGAAACTCCTTACCCCTTTCACCGAGGTAGGTGGTGGCAACTTCTCTATAGTTTCAATCTTGGCTCTATCAACCTCAATGCCACGGTTAGACACCAAGTGTCCTAACACAATACCTTCACTTACCATGAAGTGGCATTTTTCCCAATTCAAGACAAGATTTGTCTCCTCACATCTTTGCAATACTAATGACAAGTTAGCCAAGCAATCATCGAAAGAAGAACCATAAACAGAGAAATCATCCATGAACACTTCCATGATATTTTTAATGTATTCCGAAAAGATAGCCATCATACACCTTTGGAAGGTGGCGGGTGCATTACACAACCCAAATGGCATCCTCCTATATGCAAAAGTACCCCATGGACATGTAAAGGTTGTTTTCTCTTGGTCATCGGGGTGGATAGGGATTTGGAAGAATCCACTATAGCCATCTAGGTAGCAAAAATGGGAGTGTTGAGCTAACCTCTCTAACATTTGGTCAATGAAAGGGAGAGGGAAGTGATCTTTCCTAGAGGCCATGTTAAGCTTTCTATAATCAATACACATCCTCCATCCCGTAACCGTTCTAGTGGGGATTAGTTCATTGTTCTCATTAGTCACTACGGTCATCCCACCCTTCTTAGGTACTACATGAACGGGACTAACCCACTTACTATCCGAGATAGGGTAGATAATTCCCGCATCTAGCAACTTTATGATCTTCTTCTTAACTACCTCTTTCATTATAGGATTCAACCTTCTTTGATGTTCAATAGAGGGTTTATGATTATCTTCCATCATTATCCTATGCATGCACAAAGATGGCTTGATGCCAACAAGGTCATCAATGGTGTATCCTATTGCCTTTCTATACAATTTCAATTCATTCAACAATCGATTAAGCTCATCATCATTCAAAGATGCATTCACAATCACCGGATAAGTAGAATTTGAACCAAGGAAAGCATACTTTAAATGAGAAGGAAGAGGTTTAAGATCAAGTTGAGGAGGACCTTTTTCGGTTGGAGACGATCCATACAATGAAGGTTGAGATGATTGCAAAGCCATGGAAGCCTCCTTGAAGTCCCTTGATGATTGCTCACACTCAAGTGGTTGATGCTGAAAAGACTCAGGAAAATCGGTCCAGGAAGAAAAATCGGGCGATTTATCTGAGGGTGGGTCGATCTGAGTTTCTGTTTTGGCAAAACTGGCTGAAATTTCAGCACAAGTACAAAAATCGGCCGATTTATGCCCTTCAGTCCGATTTTTCTGGCAGTTTTCCTCTTCTTCTAGCACTTCAAACCCAACACTTGGTAGCTCGTCTAATGCATTCAAGGCCTTGATCACTTCATTGCTACTCTCCTCAACTCCTTCCTCCATCAAGCTTAAGCTAAGAACCCTCTCAAGTGGATCCTTGAGCAAGATTGAGCTCACAATCTCTCTAGACTCTTCCTCTTCAACTATGTTGAATACATCTCCATCAAGGGTTGGCCCTTTCATCATTGTTGATAGCTTGAACTTGATGTTCTCTTCTCCAATGTTGAAGGAGAGAGTCCCATTCTTGCAATCCACTAGACATCCGGAAGTAGCTAGGAAAGGTCTCCCCAAGATGATAGGAACCGGATAGTCCGCCGGGATGTCCAAAACAACGAAGTCTATGGGCACATAGAACTTCCCTAACTGCACCGGAATGTCTTCCAAGATCCCAACCGGATGAGTGATCGAGCGGTCCGCCATGTAAAGAGTCATCTTGACCGGCTTTGGCTCTCCTAGCCCAACCTTGTTGCAAAGTGCAAGCGGAATGATGCTCACACTTGCCCCAAGATCACATAGGGCGTCATACTTCACTTCTCCTACTCCGATTGGCACACAAATGGATCCCGGATCCCTTAGCTTGGGAGGCATCTCCTCCTTCATCGTTTGAATCAACTCCGATGATCTCTTAGTCATCCTTATCTCCCCATACTCCTCCAACTTCCTTTTGTTGGAGAGTATCTCTTTCAAGAACTTGCCATATGCCGGCATCCCTAAAATAGCATCCATGAACGGAATGTTAATATGCAATTTAGACATTAGTTCAAGGAACTTACCAAAGTGATTGTCCAAGCGAGCTCTTGCTCGTGATTGAGGGAACGGTAGTGGTGGCTTGTATGGAGGTGGTGCCACATAGGTTGGCTCTACATCCTTCCTCTTGCCTCCATCTCCTTGCAAAGTCTCTTCTTCATTCACCACTTGCTTCCCTTTAGCATTCCCCTTGGGCAAAGGATCCTTCATGCTTAACCCACTTCTTGTTGTAATTGCCAACACTTGGCCTCTTTGGTTTTCTTCGGTTCTTCCGGGAAGCTTCCCCGGATCTCTATGTGCTTCACCCGCCTTTTGGAACACTTGTGCTTCCAAAACCTTTTGAGCCTTGGAAATGGAAGTCACGGTGCTCTCAAGACCACTCAACCTTCCAAGCAATTGCTCAAACATCATTTCAGTCCTATCCTTTGGAGGTTGAGTAAATCCGGGTGGAGGTTCTTGTGAAGCTTTTGGTGGTGGAGTTGTGCTTGTGGAAGCGGGAGGGTTCAAGGCTCCATCCGGGTTAGAGTAGGAGAACCCCGGATGGTTGTGGTTGGGCCGGTAATTGTTGAATTGCCGGTTTTTGTTGAAGTTCCTTGGGCCTTGGTAGTTGTTGTAGTTGCCCCTTCCCATATAGTTCACATCCTCCTCCTTGGAAGATAGGTTAGCTTGTGGGAGCACTTGAGGAGTTGCTTGGTTCTTCAAAGTTGTAGCACACAACTCTCTTAAGGACTTCAACTTATTGTTGATGGCGTCAAGCTTGAAATTGTTCATGGTGACCTCACTCACCTCATATGCTCCCGCCTTTCTCCCTTCACTCTTCCTATGGGAGTACTTCTCAATCACTAGAGCTTGTTTCTCCACAAACTCCCAAGCATCATCTACATGCTTCTCCATAAATGTCCCACCGGAAAGAGATTGAAGCTTGAATTGGCTATCTTCATCAAGTCCCTTGAAGTAGATCTCCAATAGCTCAATTTTCGGTATGCCATGGTGTGGACAATCTAGGAGAAGGTCTTTGAATCTCTCCCAAGACTTGAACAAACTCTCTCTATCCTTCATCACGAAGGCGTTGATCTTCCCTCTTAACTCGGTAGTCTTGGAAGGTGGGAAGAACTTAGTCAAAAACTCGGTTGTCATCTCCTCCCAAGTACCAACTCGCCCTTGTGGAATAGATTGATACCAAGCCAAGGCCTTGTCCTTAAGAGAGAAGGAGAAAGCCCTTAGCTTATGGTTGTTGCTCTCCAATCTTGGCGGTCTAAGAGTCTCCATCAAAATTTCGTAATTCATCAAGTGTTGGTGAGGGGACTCTCCTTCCATCCCTCCAAATTGATTATGCCGGATCATTTGTAGAACTTGAGGGCGGAGCTCGTAGTTGTGGGCTGCGGGATCTCCTAAGTTCACACCCGGACGGTGTGCTCTTTGTGCCGGATCCATACGTCTCCCTAGGGTTTGTGGCTCTTCAATGGCAATGGGCACAACCCTAACATTAGCCGCCGGCTGCGGTTGCTCCACCGGTGGTGGAGGAGGTGGAGGTTGTCGGCGATTAAGCTCTCCTTGAACAAGGGCTTGCCTAATCTCCTCAATCTCCCTCCTAGTTTCCTCTTGCCTCTCATTGGCAAGTCTCCTTTCTTCCTCCAAGAGCTCATCTCTTAGCCTTATTTGCTCTAAGGCTTCATCCAACTCAGCTTGGAGGTTTCTTCCGGCCATCTCTTTCTCTTTTCGGATGTTCTTGGATCTAGATCGAAGGGTTTTCTCCGGTTTGGGATCGAATGGAGCTAAATCCTTGCCACGAGATCTTCGCATACACCTAAAGAGAGAGATGATGTCCTGAAAAGCAAAGACACACACCAAAGAGAGATCAAAAGCAACAAGAAAGATCTACACTATAAACAATCACGAAATGACTCAATCTAGACCTAGTCCCCGGCAACGGCGCCAAAAACTTGTTACGTCTAGGAATAGTGTGATGTGCACGCAATAAGTCTTAAATTTATACTCGTTATATTTATCCTATCTCCTAGCGAACCCGCAGTGTACGGGACGTTTGTAGAAAGGTAAGTATTTCGAGGTCGAACACAAAGACTAAGGTGAAATCGAGTCAAACAATGGTCATAGATAGTGTGGATCTAAACTAAGAGAAGAGAAAGAAATAAAGAAAAGAAAATCCAAATGTTTTTGGTGGGTTTTTAGGTGATCAAGCAAGATCACAAATCGAACAAGATATCAAAACAAACTAACAACTCGAGAAAGCAAGGCAAACAAGTAACACAAACACAAGATATATGATCAATAGAGAATAGTGGATTCTAGAGGTCAAGATTTCCGGTTATGGCATCGGACTCAAGGTTCTAAAGATTCTAAGGACAAGCTGCGGTGTTGGGGAAAGAGTGTTTCACTAATGGAAGCAATTACCGGGTAGGTCTCTCACTTCACTAATCCCGCATCAAACTCCTATTACCGGGTAGGTCTCAAGGGGTTAGACTAAGGAATTCCACACAAACTAGATACTACTTAAAGGGTATCCCTCATCCTTACCGGGTAAGTCTCGGAATAGAGAAATCTCAAGCAATAACCCTAGCACACTCGATCCAATAGCGGCTTGTGAGGCTCGCTACTACCTAGAATTCATCTTCTAAGGTATCTAAGATCGGAAATCATCGGGTAGATCTCTTCCCTCACTTAGGTTGATAGCATTAGGTGATCCTAAGCTAAATTAGGCTTAATAAACACTAGGATTTGACAACCTAACACCCCAATCATACAGATTCATCATTAAAAGTGCAACAGAAGAATAAATCGGGCTGTTCTACAGATAAATCGGCCGATTGATCTGATGAACAGGTCGATTTTTCCTTCTGTTGTGAGGTTCGTGCATATAAATCATCCTAAACTGACATATAAGCCCATCCTATCATCACCCTAGCCATAACCAACAATCCATCACTCCAGAATCATAAGAAATTAGCCAATAGTATGCATATTAAGATCCAAAATCATCACACAAGCATACATGGTGTTCATAGATGGATAATGAAAGATAAGCAAGCAAAATCAATAAATCTCAGCTGAATCCAAGTTGTAGCAAAACTTACAAACTCTTAAATGAAGATCCAAAACGTTCCTAACAATCCTTGAAATCGTTCTTCAATCCAAGATTACAAAAATCACTCAAAAGTCACTCAAAATCTCACTAAACTCCTAGAATGGTGTTCTTGTTCTTCCTTCAATCCTTGAGAGCTTTTTCTTCTCCTCCAATCTTTCTACCAAATTGATGAGCTGTGAATGAGAGTGTGGGAGAGGAGAGATGCCCAGCAACCACCTGCAGGACCACTTATATTCTCCACCAAGAGCAAGGACGGACAAGAGATCGTGGGACACGTGGCTTAAGCTGTCAAAGCCCCAAAAATCGACCCAGTGGACAAAAATCGTCCGATTTAGCTGCTAGCTGGTCCGATTTTCTTCAGCAGGAACATGTTATGCTCGTTTAGCCATGAGTTGAACCATTGCTTGCACCAATAGTGGTCTTTGTGTCCTTTGTTGCTCCAATTATGCTCCTCCAAAGCTTTGGATGTGGACCATCATGAGGCTTGGCCCTCAAATGTATCGATTGACGTCCAATAGATCCCTGAATTACCTACAAAACCGATAAAAGGTAGTGTAGACGTCTTTTCTAGAAATGTGCATGAATTGAGGGAAGACGTCATGAACCAATGCCAAAATGTGCATGAATGAGTGAGAAATCTATCTAAATGATTACCTAATCCTAAGTCATAAATCGTGTTATCAAAAATACCCCATACTTAAGGTTTGCTCGTCCCCGAGCAAATTCTCAACTATAGACTACAAGATGACATGATTTATGTATGCAGAAAAATGGCAAAATCTTTTTGGGTTTGTGCTTATAATATTGGATCACCTTCATAGTCATGTTTCATGGCAATGGACAAGCAATTATGTATCAAATAAATGAAGGCATGGAAAGACAATTACACTTAACTTGATAGCATGCAATGAAATGTAAAGATGAAGAAGTCAAGATGATCATGAGCATATCCAATCTAAATCACTTAGTCTTACACACATGCAAGTAGGTCATAAGGACTTGTGAAATAGAAGGCCAAGAAACGTTGCGATTAGGTGGGAGTTTTTCTAGGCTATGTGATGCTAATCCGGGAAAGGAACTAAACAACCACAACTTCAAATTTTCTTATCAACTTCCCTCAAGTGTATATTTTTCTTCATTTTCTTTTCTTTCTTTTATTTTTGAGACAATGGCATTGGTGTACAAAAGCCGAAACCTTGGTGATTAGCCATTCTCGGGCTTTTTCTATTTTTCGAGATGCATCCACACCGGGCACACATACCAAAGCTCGTTAGGACTATCGGTTTATTTGACTTTGACAAGGCACCAACACCCGATTATGTGAAGTGTACCGAGTTACTTGTCATTTAAACCAACGTCCCCAAACCTATATTTTTGTCTACACTTTCACAACAATTTCAGCATTTCATTCACATCATTCTTTCATCAACAACTTCACCCCACACTTGCTTTTCACACACATCAACACACTAGCATGCTCCTATTCCCGGATGGGTCAAAAGAGGTTAAATTTTTCATCAATTGAGGTGCTTAAACAACATGATCAAGATGAGAAGTAGAGAAAGATGAATTGCCTCATTCATTCCTAATTGATGTGCAAGAACTAGCATGCAATTTCGACTTTCAATACTCAATTCAATCAAGGCAAACATTCATGATCACAATTCAAACATGGGATTCAAGATAAGTACTTCAAGTCCACATATGCTTTCATCTATTCAACACATAAGGCTATCCATAGCCAATTCACAAGACAATTTTCATCATAAGGGTCATTCCCAAGCCTTAGAAGCACTAAAAATTTTTAAAATTTTCTGATTTTTTTGGATTTTTCGAAATATGTATGTACAATGCAAGACATAATGAAACATGTGACAAAATTAAACTATCCTAGATGCTAATCATGCAAGTGATCATGAAAACCCCACCCCATACTTAGAAACACATTGTCCCTAATGTGTAAACTAAATAGAGAAGTGAAAGAGAGTCCTCACAATGTAAAATTGGTGATGCTTTGGTATTTCGGTTCACATTGGATGATGATGGTGGATGATCGATCAAGGATGGTAGAGAGCTCTTGATGTTCATTATGATGTCGAAACCCGCGCTTGGCACCGCAGGCCGTCCAAGTTCCACGTCCGCTCCACCCATACTTGATTGGAGATCATCACTTTCCTTTACAGAGGAAAAATCGGCCCAGTTGCCCAGAAAATCGGCCGATTTTATGCATGAACAGTCCGATTTTTCTGGGTGCTTTCCTCCTCGTCCATGTGCTTGGATCTTGTACCTTCAACTGGTCCATGAGGCTTTCACATGACCTCCAACATCTCATAACTCATGACAATCAACAAGATCTAGCACCCAAAAACACAAAAGAAAAAAACAAAGCACACCAAGAGTGAGATTAAACAAAAGCAAGAAAAAGAAAGGGAAAAATATGTACCAATGGGTTGCCTCCCATTAAGCGCTTGTTTAAGGTCATTAGCTTGACCAAATTCAGGAGCGTTTCAATCAAGGTGAAGCGGGGCAATCACTTCCACCGGGGCTTCCGGGATGTACTTCTTCAATCGATGCCCATTCACCTTGAAGTTACCACAATGATCTCCTCCTATCTCCACCGCTCCATGAGGAAAAACTTTCTTCACCACATATGGCCCGGTCCATCTTGATTTGAGCTTTCCGGGGAAGAGCCGCAGCCTTGAGTTGAAGAGAAGCACCAAGTCGCCTTCATTCAACTCCTTGTAGATCCGGGCATTCTCGTATGCATCCAACCGGATCTCCTCAAGGGCGTTTATATCAAGCAACCTCTTCTCTCCCGCCTCCTTGAGATCAAAATTTAGCCACTTAATGGCCCAATAAGCTCTATGCTCCATCTCTACCGGAAGGTGGCAAGACTTGCCATAGACTAGCTTGTAGGGAGTGGTACCAATTGGTGTCTTGAAAGCGGTCCTATATGCCCACAAGGCATCATTGAGCTTCATAGCCCAATCCTTTCTAGTTCTAGATACCGTCTTCTCAAGAATGGCTTTTATCTCCCGGTTGGAGATCTCCACTTGGCCACTAGTTTGGGGGTGGTAAGGTGTTGCCACCTTATGAGTCACCCCATACTTAGCCAAAAGTGCCCCAAAGTTCCTATTGGTGAAGTGCTTCCCTCCATCACTTATGATCACCCTTGGTGTTCCAAACCTAGGAAAGATCACTCGATTGAAGAACCGCACCACAACCTTGGCATCATTTGTAGGAGAGGCGATTGCCTCCACCCATCTTGAAACATAGTCAACCGCCAATAGGATGTAGAGGTTGCCACATGAAGAAGGGAATGGTCCCATGAAGTCCACACCCCATACATCAAATATTTCTACCTCTTGGATGTTGTTCAAGGGCATCTCATTCCTCCTTGAGATGTTGCCCGTCCTTTGGCAAGCATCACAAGCTACCACAAAGCTTTGCACATCCTTGAACAAGCTTGGCCAAAAGAAGCCTGATTGCAACACTTTAGCACATGTCTTGTGTGAGCTAGCATGCCCTCCACATGGCAAGGAATGACAATGGCGGATCACACTCTCCACCTCATCCTCCGGTATGCATCTTCTAAACATTCCATCCGGCCCTCTTTTGAACAAAAGTGGCTCACTCCAATAGTAGTGCCTCACATCCTTGAAGAACTTCTTCCTTTGGGCATATGTCAATCTGGGAGGCACTTCCTCACACACCAAATAGTTCACAATGTCGGCATACCATGGCTCACTTCCTCTAGACACTTGGAACAAGCACTCCTCCACCATTTGCAATTGCTCATCCCGGAATGAGTCATCAATCGGGATGTCATCTTTCTCAATCTCTAGGGGAGGTAGTCTACTAAGGTGATCTGCCACGGAGTTCTCGGATCCCTTCTTGTCCCGGATTTCCAAGTCAAACTCTTGAAGAAGAAGGATCCACCGAATCAACCTAGGTTTGGCATCCTTCTTTGTAAGGAGGTAACGGATCGCAGCATGATCCGTATAGACTATGACCTTCGCTCCAACAAGGTACGACCGAAACTTCTCAAAGGCATACACTACCACTAGCAACTCTTTCTCGGTTGTGGCATAGTTAAGTTGGGCATCATCTAGCGTCTTGCTAGCATAATAAATGGCATGAGTGCGCCCATCTTTCCTTTGCCCCAAGACAGCCCCAACGGCTACATCACTCGCATCACACATGATCTCAAATGGTAGACTCCAATCCGGAGGTTGCATGATAGGTGCGGAGATCAAGGCGTTCTTCAACCTATAAAAAGCTTTAAGACAATCTTTGGAAAAGACAAAATCAACATCCTTCATTAGTAGGTTAGTGAGAGGCTTAGAAATTTTAGAGAAATCTTGAATGAACCTCCGGTAAAAACCGGCATGCCCCAAGAAACTCCTTACCCCTTTCACCGAGGTAGGTGGTGGCAACTTCTCTATAGTTTCAATCTTGGCTCTATCAACCTCAATGCCACGGTTAGACACCAAGTGTCCTAACACAATACCTTCACTTACCATGAAGTGGCATTTTTCCCAATTCAAGACAAGATTTGTCTCCTCACATCTTTGCAATACTAATGACAAGTTAGCCAAGCAATCATCGAAAGAAGAACCATAAACAGAGAAATCATCCATGAACACTTCCATGATATTTTTAATGTATTCCGAAAAGATAGCCATCATACACCTTTGGAAGGTGGCGGGTGCATTACACAACCCAAATGGCATCCTCCTATATGCAAAAGTACCCCATGGACATGTAAAGGTTGTTTTCTCTTGGTCATCGGGGTGGATAGGGATTTGGAAGAATCCACTATAGCCATCTAGGTAGCAAAAATGGGAGTGTTGAGCTAACCTCTCTAACATTTGGTCAATGAAAGGGAGAGGGAAGTGATCTTTCCTAGAGGCCATGTTAAGCTTTCTATAATCAATACACATCCTCCATCCCGTAACCGTTCTAGTGGGGATTAGTTCATTGTTCTCATTAGTCACTACGGTCATCCCACCCTTCTTAGGTACTACATGAACGGGACTAACCCACTTACTATCCGAGATAGGGTAGATAATTCCCGCATCTAGCAACTTTATGATCTCCTTCTTAACTACCTCTTTCATTATAGGATTCAACCTTCTTTGATGTTCAATAGAGGGTTTATGATTATCTTCCATCATTATCCTATGCATGCACAAAGATGGCTTGATGCCAACAAGGTCATCAATGGTGTATCCTATTGCCTTTCTATACAATTTCAATTCATTCAACAATCGATTAAGCTCATCATCATTCAAAGATGCATTCACAATCACCGGATAAGTAGAATTTGAACCAAGGAAAGCATACTTTAAATGAGAAGGAAGAGGTTTAAGATCAAGTTGAGGAGGACCTTTTTCGGTTGGAGACGATCCATACAATGAAGGTTGAGATGATTGCAAAGCCATGGAAGCCTCCTTGAAGTCCCTTGATGATTGCTCACACTCAAGTGGTTGATGCTGAAAAGACTCAGGAAAATCGGTCCAGGAAGAAAAATCGGGCGATTTATCTGAGGGTGGGTCGATCTGAGTTTCTGTTTTGGCAAAACTGGCTGAAATTTCAGCACAAGTACAAAAATCGGCCGATTTATGCCCTTCAGTCCGATTTTTCTGGCAGTTTTCCTCTTCTTCTAGCACTTCAAACCCAACACTTGGTAGCTCGTCTAATGCATTCAAGGCCTTGATCACTTCATTGCTACTCTCCTCAACTCCTTCCTCCATCAAGCTTAAGCTAAGAACCCTCTCAAGTGGATCCTTGAGCAAGATTGAGCTCACAATCTCTCTAGACTCTTCCTCTTCAACTATGTTGAATACATCTCCATCAAGGGTTGGCCCTTTCATCATTGTTGATAGCTTGAACTTGATGTTCTCTTCTCCAATGTTGAAGGAGAGAGTCCCATTCTTGCAATCCACTAGACATCCGGAAGTAGCTAGGAAAGGTCTCCCCAAGATGATAGGAACCGGATAGTCCGCCGGGATGTCCAAAACAACGAAGTCTATGGGCACATAGAACTTCCCTAACTGCACCGGAATGTCTTCCAAGATCCCAACCGGATGAGTGATCGAGCGGTCCGCCATGTAAAGAGTCATCTTGACCGGCTTTGGCTCTCCTAGCCCAACCTTGTTGCAAAGTGCAAGCGGAATGATGCTCACACTTGCCCCAAGATCACATAGGGCGTCATACTTCACTTCTCCTACTCCGATTGGCACACAAAAGGATCCCGGATCCCTTAGCTTGGGAGGCATCTCCTCCTTCATCGTTTGAATCAACTCCGATGATCTCTTAGTCATCCTTATCTCCCCATACTCCTCCAACTTCCTTTTGTTGGAGAGTATCTCTTTCAAGAACTTGCCATATGCCGGCATCCCTAAAATAGCATCCATGAACGGAATGTTAATATGCAATTTAGACATTAGTTCAAGGAACTTACCAAAGTGATTGTCCAAGCGAGCTCTTGCTCGTGATTGAGGGAACGGTAGTGGTGGCTTGTATGGAGGTGGTGCCACATAGGTTGGCTCTACATCCTTCCTCTTGCCTCCATCTCCTTGCAAAGTCTCTTCTTCATTCACCACTTGCTTCCCTTTAGCATTCCCCTTGGGCAAAGGATCCTTCATGCTTAACCCACTTCTTGTTGTAATTGCCAACACTTGGCCTCTTTGGTTTTCTTCGGTTCTTCCGGGAAGCTTCCCCGGATCTCTATGTGCTTCACCCGCCTTTTGGAACACTTGTGCTTCCAAAACCTTTTGAGCCTTGGAAATGGAAGTCACGGTGCTCTCAAGACCACTCAACCTTCCAAGCAATTGCTCAAACATCATTTCAGTCCTATCCTTTGGAGGTTGAGTAAATCCGGGTGGAGGTTCTTGTGAAGCTTTTGGTGGTGGAGTTGTGCTTGTGGAAGCGGGAGGGTTCAAGGCTCCATCCGGGTTAGAGTAGGAGAACCCCGGATGGTTGTGGTTGGGCCGGTAATTGTTGAATTGCCGGTTTTTGTTGAAGTTCCTTGGGCCTTGGTAGTTGTTGTAGTTGCCCCTTCCCATATAGTTCACATCCTCCTCCTTGGAAGATAGGTTAGCTTGTGGGAGCACTTGAGGAGTTGCTTGGTTCTTCAAAGTTGTAGCACACAACTCTCTTAAGGACTTCAACTTATTGTTGATGGCGTCAAGCTTGAAATTGTTCATGGTGACCTCACTCACCTCATATGCTCCCGCCTTTCTCCCTTCACTCTTCCTATGGGAGTACTTCTCAATCACTAGAGCTTGTTTCTCCACAAACTCCCAAGCATCATCTACATGCTTCTCCATAAATGTCCCACCGGAAAGAGATTGAAGCTTGAATTGGCTATCTTCATCAAGTCCCTTGAAGTAGATCTCCAATAGCTCAATTTTCGGTATGCCATGGTGTGGACAATCTAGGAGAAGGTCTTTGAATCTCTCCCAAGACTTGAACAAACTCTCTCTATCCTTCATCACGAAGGCGTTGATCTTCCCTCTTAACTCGGTAGTCTTGGAAGGTGGGAAGAACTTAGTCAAAAACTCGGTTGTCATCTCCTCCCAAGTACCAACTCGCCCTTGTGGAATAGATTGATACCAAGCCAAGGCCTTGTCCTTAAGAGAGAAGGAGAAAGCCCTTAGCTTATGGTTGTTGCTCTCCAATCTTGGCGGTCTAAGAGTCTCCATCAAAATCTCGTAGTTCATCAAATGTTGGTGAGGAGACTCTCCTTCCATCCCTCCAAATTGATTATGCCGGATCATTTGTAGAACTTGAGGGCGGAGCTCATAGTTGTGGGTTGCGGGATCTCCTAAGTTCACACCCGGACGGTGTGCTCTTTGTGCCGGATCCATACGTCTCCCTAGGGTTTGTGGCTCTTCAATGGCAATGGGCACAATCCTAACATTAGCCGCCGGCTGCGGTTGCTCCACCGGTGGTGGAGGAGGTGGAGGTTGTCGGCGATTAAGCTCTCTTTGAACAAGGGCTTGCCTAATCTCCTCAATCTCCCTCCTAGTTTCCTCTTGCCTCTCATTGGCAAGTCTCCTTTCTTCCTCCAAGAGCTCATCTCTTAGCCTTATTTGCTCTAAGGCTTCATCCAACTCAGCTTGGAGGTTTCTTCCGGCCATCTCTTTCTCTTTTCGGATGTTCTTGGATCTAGATCGAAGGGTTTTCTCCGGTTGGGGATCGAATGGAGCTAAATCCTTGCCACGAGATCTTCGCATACACCTAAAGAGAGAGATGATGTCCTGAAAAGCAAAGACACACACCAAAGAGAGATCAAAAGCAACAAGAAAGATCTACACTATAAACAATCACGAAATGACTCAATCTAGACCTAGTCCCCGGCAACGGCGCCAAAAACTTGTTACGTCTAGGAATAGTGTGATGTGCACGCAATAAGCTTTAAATTTATACTCGTTATAATTATCCTAACTCCTAGCGAACCCGCAGTGTACGGGACGTTTGTAGAAAGGTAAGTATTCCGAGATCGAACACAAAGACTAAGGTGAAATCGAGTCAAACAATGGTCATAGATAGTGTGGATCTAAACTAAGAGAAGAGAAAGAAATAAAGAAAAGAAAATCCAAATGTTTTTGGTGGGTTTTTAGGTGATCAAGCAAGATCACAAATCGAACAAGATATCAAAACAAACTAACAACTCGAGAAAGCAAGGCAAACAAGTAACACAAGCACAAGATATATGATCAATAGAGAATAGTGGATTCTAGAGGTCAAGATTTCCGGTATGGCATCGGACTCAAGGTTCTAAAGATTCTAAGGACAAGCTGCGGTGTTGAGGAAAGAGTGTTTCACTAATGGAAGCAATTACCGGGTAGATCTCTCACTTCACTAATCCCGCATCAAACTCCTATTACCGGGTAGGTCTCAAGGTGTTAGACTAAGGAATTCCACACAAACTAGATACTACTTAAGGGGTAACCCTCTCCTTACCGGGTAAGTCTCGGAATAGGGAAATCTCAAGCAATAACCCTAGCACACTCGATCCAATAGCGGCTTATGAGGCTCACTACTACCTAGCATTCATCTTCTAAGGTATCTAAGATCGGAAATCATCGGGTAGATCTCTTCCCTCACTTAGGTTGATAGCATTAGGTGATCCTAAGCTAAATTAGGCTTAATAAACACTAGGATTTGACAACCTAACACCCCAATCATACAGATTCATCATTAAAAGAGCAACAGAAGAATAAATCGGGCTGTTCTACAGATAAATCGGCCGATTTATCTGATGAACAGGTCGATTTTTCCTTCTGTTGTGAGTTTCGTGCATATAAATCATCCTAAACTAACATATAAGCCCATCCTATCATCACCCTAGCCATAACCATCAATCCATCACTCCAGAATCACAACAAACTAGCCAATAGTATGCATATTAAGATCCAAAATCATCACACAAGCATACATGGTGTTCATAGATGGATAATGAAAGATAAGCAAGTAAAATCAATAAATCTCAACTGAATCCAAGTTGTAGCAAGACTTACAAACTCTTAAATGAAGTCACGGTGCTCTCAAGACCACTCAACCTTCCAAGCAATTGCTCAAACATCATCTCGGTTCTATCCTTTGGAGGTTGAGTAAATCCGGGTGGAGGTTCTTGTGAAGCCTTTGGTGGTGGAGTTGTGCTTGTGGAAGCGGGAGGGTTCAAGGCTCCATCCGGGTTAGAATAGGAAAACCCGGGATGGTTATGGTTGGGCCGGTAATTGTTGAATTGCCGGTTGTTGTTGATGTTCCTTGGGCCTTGATAATTGTTGTAATTGCCCCTTCCCATGTAATTCACATCCTCCTCCTTGGAAGATAGGTTAGCTTGTGGAAGCACTTGAGGAGTTGCTTGGTTCTTCAAAGTTGTAGCACACAACTCCCTCAAGGACTTCAATTCGTTGTTGATGGCGTCAAGCTTGAAATTGCTCATGATGACCTCACTCACCTCCTATGCTCCCGCATTTCTCCCTTCACTCTTCCTATGGGAGTATTTCTCAATCACAAGAGCTTGTTTCTCTACAAACTCCCAAGCATCATCTACATGTTTCTCCATGAATGTCCCACCGGAAAGGGATTGAAGCTTGAATTGGCTATCTTCATCAAGTCCCTTGAAGTAGATCTCCAATAACTCAATTTTCGGTATACCATGGTGTGGACAATCTAAGAGAATGTCTTTGAATCTCTCCCAAGATTTGAACAAACTCTCTCTATCCTTCATCACGAAGGCATTGATCTTCCCTCTTAACTCGGTAGTCTTGGAAGGGGGGAAGAACTTAGTCAAAAACTCGGTTGTCATCTCCTCCCAAGTACCAACTCGCCCTTGTGGAATAGATTGATACCAAGCCAAGGCTTTGTCCTTAAGAGAGAAGGAGAAAGCCCTTAGCTTATGGTTGTTGCTCTCCAATCTTGGCGGTCTAAGTGTCTCCATCAAAATCTCATAGTTCATCAAGTGTTGATGAGGAGACTCTCCTTCCATCCCTCCAAATTGATTATGCCGGATCATTTGTAGAACTTGAGGGCGGAGCTCGTAGTTGTGGGCTGCGGGATCTCCTAAGTTCACACCCGGACGGTGTGCTCTTTGTGCCGGATCCATACGTCTCCCCAAAGTTTGTGGCTCTTCGATAGCAATGGGTACAACCCTAACATTCGCCGCCGGCTGCGGTTGTGGTGGAGGAGGTGGAGGTTGTTGACGATTAAGCTCTCCTTTCTTCCTCTAAGAGCTCATCTCTTAGCCTTATTTGCTCTAAGGCTTCATCCAATTCAGCTTGGAGATCTCTTCCGGCCATCTCTTTTCCCTTTTTGATGCTCTTGGATCTAGATCTAAGGGTTTTCTCCGGTTCGGGATCGAATGGAGCTAAATCCTTGCCACGAGATCTTCGCATACACCTAAAGAGTGAGAGATGTCCTGAAAAGCAAAGACACACACCAAAGAGAGATCAAAAGCAACAAGAAAGACCTACACTATAAACAATCACAAAAATGACTCAATCTAGACCTAGTCCCCGGCAACGGCGCCAAAAACTTGTCACGCTAAGATCGTGTGATGTGCACGCAATAAGTCTTAAATTTATACTCGTTATATTTATCCTAACTCCTAGCGAACCCGCAGTGTACGGGACGTTTGTAGAAAGGTAAGTATTCCGAGGTCGAACACAAAGACTAAGGTGAAATCGAGTCAAACAATGGTCATAGATAGTGTGGATCTAAACTAAGAGAAGAGAAAGAAATAAAGAAAAGAAAATCCAAATGTTTTTGGTGGGTTTTTAGGTGATCAAGCAAGATCACAAATCGAACAAGATATCAAAACAAACTAACAACTCGAGAAAGCAAGGCAAACAAGTAACACAAACACAAGATATATGATCAATAGAGAATAGTGGATTCTAGAGGTCAAGATTTCCGGTTATGGCATCGGACTCAAGGTTCTAAAGATTCTAAGGACAAGCTGCGGTGTTGGGGAAAGAGTGTTTCACTAATGGAAGCAATTACCGGGTAGGTCTCTCACTTCACTAATCCCGCATCAAACTCCTATTACCGGGTAGGTCTCAAGGTTCTAAAGATTCTAAGGACAAGCTGCGGTGTTGGGGAAAGAGTGTTTCACTAATGGAAGCAATTACCGGGTAGGTCTCTCACTTCACTAATCCCGCATCAAACTCCTATTACCGGGTAGGTCTCAAGGGGTTAGACTAAGGAATTCCACACAAACTAGATACTACTTAAAGGGTATCCCTCATCCTTACCGGGTAAGTCTCGGAATAGAGAAATCTCAAGCAATAACCCTAGCACACTCGATCCAATAGCGGCTTGTGAGGCTCGCTACTACCTAGAATTCATCTTCTAAGGTATCTAAGATCGGAAATCATCGGGTAGATCTCTTCCCTCACTTAGGTTGATAGCATTAGGTGATCCTAAGCTAAATTAGGCTTAATAAACACTAGGATTTGACAACCTAACACCCCAATCATACAGATTCATCATTAAAAGTGCAACAGAAGAATAAATCGGGCTGTTCTACAGATAAATCGGCCGATTGATCTGATGAACAGGTCGATTTTTCCTTCTGTTGTGAGGTTCGTGCATATAAATCATCCTAAACTGACATATAAGCCCATCCTATCATCACCCTAGCCATAACCAACAATCCATCACTCCAGAATCATAAGAAATTAGCCAATAGTATGCATATTAAGATCCAAAATCATCACACAAGCATACATGGTGTTCATAGATGGATAATGAAAGATAAGCAAGCAAAATCAGTAAATCTCAGCTGAATCCAAGTTGTAGCAAGACTTACAAACTCTTAAATGAAGATCCAAAACGTTCCTAACAATCCTTGAAATCGTTCTTCAATCCAAGATTACAAAAATCACTCAAAAGTCACTCAAAATCTCACTAAACTCCTAGAATGGTGTTCTTGTTCTTCCTTCAATCCTTGAGAGCTTTTTCTTCTCCTCCAATCTTTCTACCAAATTGATGAGCTGTGAATGAGAGTGTGGGAGAGGAGAGATGCCCAACAACCACCTGCAGGACCACTTATATTCTCCACCAAGAGCAAGAACGGACAAGAGATCGTGGGACACATGGCTTAAGCTGTCAAAGCCCCAAAAATCGACCCAGTGGACAAAAATCGTCCGATTTAGCTGCTAGCTGGTCCGATTTTCTTCAGCAGGAACATGTTATGCTCGTTTAGCCATGAGTTGAACCATTGCTTGCACCAATAGTGGTCTTTGTGTCCTTTGTTGCTCCAATTATGCTCCTCCAAAGCTTTGGATGTGGACCATCATGAGGCTTGGCCCTCAAATGTATCGATTGACGTCCAATAGATCCCTGAATTACCTACAAAACCGATAAAAGGTAGTGTAGACGTCTTTTCTAGAAATGTGCATGAATTGAGCGAAGACGTCATGAACCAATGCCAAAATGTGCATGAATGAGTGAGAAATCTATCTAAATGATTACCTAATCCTAAGTCATAAATCGTGTTATCAAAAATACCCCATACTTAAGGTTTGCTCGTCCCCGAGCAAATTCTCAACTATAGACTACAAGATGACATGATTTATGTATGCAGAAAAATGGCAAAATCTTTTTGGGTTTGTGCTTATAATATTGGATCACCTTCATAGTCATGTTTCATGGCAATGGACAAGCAATTATGTATCAAATAAATGAAGGCATGGAAAGACAATTACACTTAACTTGATAGCATGCAATGAAATGTAAAGATGAAGAAGTCAAGATGATCATGAGCATATCCAATCTAAATCACTTAGTCTTACACACATGCAAGTAGGTCATAAGGACTTGTGAAATAGAAGGCCAAGAAACGTTGCGATTAGGTGGGAGTTTTTCTAGGCTATGTGATGCTAATCCGGGAAAGGAACTAAACAACCAAAACTTCAAATTTTCTTATCAACTTCCCTCAAGTGTATATTTTTCTTCATTTTCTTTTCTTTCTTTTATTTTTGAGACAATGGCATTGGTGTACAAAAGCCGAAACCTTGGTGATTAGCCATTCTCGGGCTTTTTCTATTTTTCGAGATGCATCCACACCGGGCACACATACCAAAGCTCGTTAGGACTATCGGTTTATTTGACTTTGGCAAGGCACCAACACCCGATTATGTGAAGTGTACCGAGTTACTTGTCATTTAAACTAACGTCCCCAAACCTATGTTTTTGTCTACACTTTCACAACAAATTCAGCATTCTTATTCATGACATTCTTTCATCAACACCTTCACCCCACACTTGCTTTTCACACACATCAACACACTAGCATGCTCTTATTCCCGGATGGGTCAAGAGAGGTCAATTTATATCAATTGAGGTGCTCAAACAACATGATCAAGATGAGAAGTAGAGAAAGATGAATTGCCTTAATCACTCCTAAATGATGTGTAAGAACTAGCATGTAATTTCGACTTTCAATACTCAGTTAAATCAAGGCAAACATTCATGATTACAAATCATTCATGGGATTCAAAATAAGTACTTTAAGTCCACATATGCTATCATCAATTTGACACATAAGGCCATTCATAGCCAATTCACAAGACAAGATTCATCATAAGGGTCATTCCCAAGCTTTAGAAGCACTAAAATTTTTAAATTTTTCGAAATATGTATGTACAATGCAAGACATAATGAAACATGTGACAAAATTAAACTATCCTAGATGCTAATCATGCAAGTGATCATGAAAACCCCACCCCATACTTAGAAACACATTGTCCCTAATGTGTAAACTAAATAGAGAAGTGAAAGAGAGTCCTCACAATGTAAAATTGGTGATGCTTTGGTATTTCGGTTCACATTGGATGATGATGGTGGATGATCGATCAAGGATGGTAGAGAGCTCTTGATGTTCATTATGATGTCGAAACCCGCGCTTGGCACCGCAGGCCGTCCAAGTTCCACGTCCGCTCCACCCATACTTGATTGGAGATCATCACTTTCCTTTACAGAGGAAAAATCGGCCCAGTTGCCCAGAAAATCGGCCGATTTTATGCATGAACAGTCCGATTTTTCTGGGTGCTTTCCTCCTCGTCCATGTGCTTGGATCTTGTACCTTCAACTGGTCCATGAGGCTTTCACATGACCTCCAACATCTCATAACTCATGACAATCAACAAGATCTAGCACCCAAAAACACAAAAGAAAAAAACAAAGCACACCAAGAGTGAGATTAAACAAAAGCAAGAAAAAGAAAGGGAAAAATATGTACCAATGGGTTGCCTCCCATTAAGCGCTTGTTTAAGGTCATTAGCTTGACCAAATTCAGGAGCGTTTCAATCAAGGTGAAGCGGGGCAATCACTTCCACCGGGGCTTCCGGGATGTACTTCTTCAATCGATGCCCATTCACCTTGAAGTTACCACAATGATCTCCTCCTATCTCCACCGCTCCATGAGGAAAAACTTTCTTCACCACATATGGCCCGGTCCATCTTGATTTGAGCTTTCCGGGGAAGAGCCGCAGCCTTGAGTTGAAGAGAAGCACCAAGTCGCCTTCATTCAACTCCTTGTAGATCCGGGCATTCTCGTATGCATCCAACCGGATCTCCTCAAGGGCGTTTATATCAAGCAACCTCTTCTCTCCCGCCTCCTTGAGATCAAAATTTAGCCACTTAATGGCCCAATAAGCTCTATGCTCCATCTCTACCGGAAGGTGGCAAGACTTGCCATAGACTAGCTTGTAGGGAGTGGTACCAATTGGTGTCTTGAAAGCGGTCCTATATGCCCACAAGGCATCATTGAGCTTCATAGCCCAATCCTTTCTAGTTCTAGATACCGTCTTCTCAAGAATGGCTTTTATCTCCCGGTTGGAGATCTCCACTTGGCCACTAGTTTGGGGGTGGTAAGGTGTTGCCACCTTATGAGTCACCCCATACTTAGCCAAAAGTGCCCCAAAGTTCCTATTGGTGAAGTGCTTCCCTCCATCACTTATGATCACCCTTGGTGTTCCAAACCTAGGAAAGATCACTCGATTGAAGAACCGCACCACAACCTTGGCATCATTTGTAGGAGAGGCGATTGCCTCCACCCATCTTGAAACATAGTCAACCGCCAATAGGATGTAGAGGTTGCCACATGAAGAAGGGAATGGTCCCATGAAGTCCACACCCCATACATCAAATATTTCTACCTCTTGGATGTTGTTCAAGGGCATCTCATTCCTCCTTGAGATGTTGCCCGTCCTTTGGCAAGCATCACAAGCTACCACAAAGCTTTGCACATCCTTGAACAAGCTTGGCCAAAAGAAGCCTGATTGCAACACTTTAGCACATGTCTTGTGTGAGCTAGCATGCCCTCCACATGGCAAGGAATGACAATGGCGGATCACACTCTCCACCTCATCCTCCGGTATGCATCTTCTAAACATTCCATCCGGCCCTCTTTTGAACAAAAGTGGCTCACTCCAATAGTAGTGCCTCACATCCTTGAAGAACTTCTTCCTTTGGGCATATGTCAATCTGGGAGGCACTTCCTCACACACCAAATAGTTCACAATGTCGGCATACCATGGCTCACTTCCTCTAGACACTTGGAACAAGCACTCCTCCACCATTTGCAATTGCTCATCCCGGAATGAGTCATCAATCGGGATGTCATCTTTCTCAATCTCTAGGGGAGGTAGTCTACTAAGGTGATCTGCCACGGAGTTCTCGGATCCCTTCTTGTCCCGGATTTCCAAGTCAAACTCTTGAAGAAGAAGGATCCACCGAATCAACCTAGGTTTGGCATCCTTCTTTGTAAGGAGGTAACGGATCGCAGCATGATCCGTATAGACTATGACCTTCGCTCCAACAAGGTACGACCGAAACTTCTCAAAGGCATACACTACCACTAGCAACTCTTTCTCGGTTGTGGCATAGTTAAGTTGGGCATCATCTAGCGTCTTGCTAGCATAATAAATGGCATGAGTGCGCCCATCTTTCCTTTGCCCCAAGACAGCCCCAACGGCTACATCACTCGCATCACACATGATCTCAAATGGTAGACTCCAATCCGGAGGTTGCATGATAGGTGCGGAGATCAAGGCGTTCTTCAACCTATAAAAAGCTTTAAGACAATCTTTGGAAAAGACAAAATCAACATCCTTCATTAGTAGGTTAGTGAGAGGCTTAGAAATTTTAGAGAAATCTTGAATGAACCTCCGGTAAAAACCGGCATGCCCCAAGAAACTCCTTACCCCTTTCACCGAGGTAGGTGGTGGCAACTTCTCTATAGTTTCAATCTTGGCTCTATCAACCTCAATGCCACGGTTAGACACCAAGTGTCCTAACACAATACCTTCACTTACCATGAAGTGGCATTTTTCCCAATTCAAGACAAGATTTGTCTCCTCACATCTTTGCAATACTAATGACAAGTTAGCCAAGCAATCATCGAAAGAAGAACCATAAACAGAGAAATCATCCATGAACACTTCCATGATATTTTTAATGTATTCCGAAAAGATAGCCATCATACACCTTTGGAAGGTGGCGGGTGCATTACACAACCCAAATGGCATCCTCCTATATGCAAAAGTACCCCATGGACATGTAAAGGTTGTTTTCTCTTGGTCATCGGGGTGGATAGGGATTTGGAAGAATCCACTATAGCCATCTAGGTAGCAAAAATGGGAGTGTTGAGCTAACCTCTCTAACATTTGGTCAATGAAAGGGAGAGGGAAGTGATCTTTCCTAGAGGCCATGTTAAGCTTTCTATAATCAATACACATCCTCCATCCCGTAACCGTTCTAGTGGGGATTAGTTCATTGTTCTCATTAGTCACTACGGTCATCCCACCCTTCTTAGGTACTACATGAACGGGACTAACCCACTTACTATCCGAGATAGGGTAGATAATTCCCGCATCTAGCAACTTTATGATCTTCTTCTTAACTACCTCTTTCATTATAGGATTCAACCTTCTTTGATGTTCAATAGAGGGTTTATGATTATCTTCCATCATTATCCTATGCATGCACAAAGATGGCTTGATGCCAACAAGGTCATCAATGGTGTATCCTATTGCCTTTCTATACAATTTCAATTCATTCAACAATCGATTAAGCTCATCATCATTCAAAGATGCATTCACAATCACCGGATAAGTAGAATTTGAACCAAGGAAAGCATACTTTAAATGAGAAGGAAGAGGTTTAAGATCAAGTTGAGGAGGACCTTTTTCGGTTGGAGACGATCCATACAATGAAGGTTGAGATGATTGCAAAGCCATGGAAGCCTCCTTGAAGTCCCTTGATGATTGCTCACACTCAAGTGGTTGATGCTGAAAAGACTCAGGAAAATCGGTCCAGGAAGAAAAATCGGGCGATTTATCTGAGGGTGGGTCGATCTGAGTTTCTGTTTTGGCAAAACTGGCTGAAATTTCAGCACAAGTACAAAAATCGGCCGATTTATGCCCTTCAGTCCGATTTTTCTGGCAGTTTTCCTCTTCTTCTAGCACTTCAAACCCAACACTTGGTAGCTCGTCTAATGCATTCAAGGCCTTGATCACTTCATTGCTACTCTCCTCAACTCCTTCCTCCATCAAGCTTAAGCTAAGAACCCTCTCAAGTGGATCCTTGAGCAAGATTGAGCTCACAATCTCTCTAGACTCTTCCTCTTCAACTATGTTGAATACATCTCCATCAAGGGTTGGCCCTTTCATCATTGTTGATAGCTTGAACTTGATGTTCTCTTCTCCAATGTTGAAGGAGAGAGTCCCATTCTTGCAATCCACTAGACATCCGGAAGTAGCTAGGAAAGGTCTCCCCAAGATGATAGGAACCGGATAGTCCGCCGGGATGTCCAAAACAACGAAGTCTATGGGCACATAGAACTTCCCTAACTGCACCGGAATGTCTTCCAAGATCCCAACCGGATGAGTGATCGAGCGGTCCGCCATGTAAAGAGTCATCTTGACCGGCTTTGGCTCTCCTAGCCCAACCTTGTTGCAAAGTGCAAGCGGAATGATGCTCACACTTGCCCCAAGATCACATAGGGCGTCATACTTCACTTCTCCTACTCCGATTGGCACACAAAAGGATCCCGGATCCCTTAGCTTGGGAGGCATCTCCTCCTTCATCGTTTGAATCAACTCCGATGATCTCTTAGTCATCCTTATCTCCCCATACTCCTCCAACTTCCTTTTGTTGGAGAGTATCTCTTTCAAGAACTTGCCATATGCCGGCATCCCTAAAATAGCATCCATGAACGGAATGTTAATATGCAATTTAGACATTAGTTCAAGGAACTTACCAAAGTGATTGTCCAAGCGAGCTCTTGCTCGTGATTGAGGGAACGGTAGTGGTGGCTTGTATGGAGGTGGTGCCACATAGGTTGGCTCTACATCCTTCCTCTTGCCTCCATCTCCTTGCAAAGTCTCTTCTTCATTCACCACTTGCTTCCCTTTAGCATTCCCCTTGGGCAAAGGATCCTTCATGCTTAACCCACTTCTTGTTGTAATTGCCAACACTTGGCCTCTTGGGTTTTCTTCGGTTCTTCCGGGAAGCTTCCCCGGATCTCTATGTGCTTCACCCGCCTTTTGGAACACTTGTGCTTCCAAAACCTTTTGAGCCTTGGAAATGGAAGTCACGGTGCTCTCAAGACCACTCAACCTTCCAAGCAATTGCTCAAACATCATTTCAGTCCTATCCTTTGGAGGTTGAGTAAATCCGGGTGGAGGTTCTTGTGAAGCTTTTGGTGGTGGAGTTGTGCTTGTGGAAGCGGGAGGGTTCAAGGCTCCATCCGGGTTAGAGTAGGAGAACCCCGGATGGTTGTGGTTGGGCCGGTAATTGTTGAATTGCCGGTTTTTGTTGAAGTTCCTTGGGCCTTGGTAGTTGTTGTAGTTGCCCCTTCCCATATAGTTCACATCCTCCTCCTTGGAAGATAGGTTAGCTTGTGGGAGCACTTGAGGAGTTGCTTGGTTCTTCAAAGTTGTAGCACACAACTCTCTCAAGGACTTCAACTTATTGTTGATGGCGTCAAGCTTGAAATTGTTCATGGTGACCTCACTCACCTCATATGCTCCCGCCTTTCTCCCTTCACTCTTCCTATGGGAGTACTTCTCAATCACTAGAGCTTGTTTCTCCACAAACTCCCAAGCATCATCTACATGCTTCTCCATAAATGTCCCACCGGAAAGAGATTGAAGCTTGAATTGGCTATCTTCATCAAGTCCCTTGAAGTAGATCTCTAATAGCTCAATTTTCGGTATGCCATGGTGTGGACAATCTAGGAGAAGGTCTTTGAATCTCTCCCAAGACTTGAACAAACTCTCTCTATCCTTCATCACGAAGGCGTTGATCTTCCCTCTTAACTCGGTAGTCTTGGAAGGTGGGAAGAACTTAGTCAAAAACTCGGTTGTCATCTCCTCCCAAGTACCAACTCGCCCTTGTGGAATAGATTGATACCAAGCCAAGGCCTTGTCCTTAAGAGAGAAGGAGAAAGCCCTTAGCTTATGGTTGTTGCTCTCCAATCTTGGCGGTCTAAGAGTCTCCATCAAAATCTCGTAGTTCATCAAATGTTGGTGAGGAGACTCTCCTTCCATCCCTCCAAATTGATTATGCCGGATCATTTGTAGAACTTGAGGGCGGAGCTCATAGTTGTGGGTTGCGGGATCTCCTAAGTTCACACCCGGACGGTGTGCTCTTTGTGCCGGATCCATACGTCTCCCTAGGGTTTGTGGCTCTTCAATGGCAATGGGCACAACCCTAACATTAGCCGCCGGCTGCGGTTGCTCCACCGGTGGTGGAGGAGGTGGAGGTTGTCGGCGATTAAGCTCTCTTTGAACAAGGGCTTGCCTAATCTCCTCAATCTCCCTCCTAGTTTCCTCTTGCCTCTCATTGGCAAGTCTCCTTTCTTCCTCCAAGAGCTCATCTCTTAGCCTTATTTGCTCTAAGGCTTCATCCAACTCAGCTTGGAGGTTTCTTCCGGCCATCTCTTTCTCTTTTCGGATGTTCTTGGATCTAGATCGAAGGGTTTTCTCCGGTTGGGGATCGAATGGAGCTAAATCCTTGCCACGAGATCTTCGCATACACCTAAAGAGAGAGATGATGTCCTGAAAAGCAAAGACACACACCAAAGAGAGATCAAAAGCAACAAGAAAGATCTACACTATAAACAATCACGAAATGACTCAATCTAGACCTAGTCCCCGGCAACGGCGCCAAAAACTTGTTACGTCTAGGAATAGTGTGATGTGCACGCAATAAGCTTTAAATTTATACTCGTTATAATTATCCTAACTCCTAGCGAACCCGCAGTGTACGGGACGTTTGTAGAAAGGTAAGTATTCCGAGATCGAACACAAAGACTAAGGTGAAATCGAGTCAAACAATGGTCATAGATAGTGTGGATCTAAACTAAGAGAAGAGAAAGAAATAAAGAAAAGAAAATCCAAATGTTTTTGGTGGGTTTTTAGGTGATCAAGCAAGATCACAAATCGAACAAGATATCAAAACAAACTAACAACTCGAGAAAGCAAGGCAAACAAGTAACACAAGCACAAGATATATGATCAATAGAGAATAGTGGATTCTAGAGGTCAAGATTTCCGGTTATGGCATTGGACTCAAGGTTCTAAAGATTCTAAGGACAAGCTGCGGTGTTGAGGAAAGAGTGTTTCACTAATGGAAGCAATTACCGGGTAGGTCTCTCACTTCACTAATCCCGCATCAAACTCCTATTACCGGGTAGGTCTCAAGGTGTTAGACTAAGGAATTCCACACAAACTAGATACTACTTAAGGGGTAACCCTCTCCTTACCGGGTAAGTCTCGGAATAGGGAAATCTCAAGCAATAACCCTAGCACACTCGATCCAATAGCGGCTTATGAGGCTCACTACTACCTAGCATTCATCTTCTAAGGTATCTAAGATCGGAAATCATCGGGTAGATCTCTTCCCTCACTTAGGTTGATAGCATTAGGTGATCCTAAGCTAAATTAGTCTTAATAAACACTAGGATTTGACAACCTAACACCCCAATCATACAGATTCATCATTAAAAGAGCAACAGAAGAATAAATCGGTGTTACGTCTAGGAATAGTGTGATGTGCACGCAATAAGCTTTAAATTTATACTCGTTATAATTATCCTAACTCCTAGCGAACCCGCAGTGTACGGGACGTTTGTAGAAAGGTAAGTATTCCGAGATCGAACACAAAGACTAAGGTGAAATCGAGTCAAACAATGGTCATAGATAGTGTGGATCTAAACTAAGAGAAGAGAAAGAAATAAAGAAAAGAAAATCCAAATGTTTTTGGTGGGTTTTTAGGTGATCAAGCAAGATCACAAATCGAACAAGATATCAAAACAAACTAACAACTCGAGAAAGCAAGGCAAACAAGTAACACAAGCACAAGATATATGATCAATAGAGAATAGTGGATTCTAGAGGTCAAGATTTCCGGTATGGCATCGGACTCAAGGTTCTAAAGATTCTAAGGACAAGCTGCGGTGTTGAGGAAAGAGTGTTTCACTAATGGAAGCAATTACCGGGTAGATCTCTCACTTCACTAATCCCGCATCAAACTCCTATTACCGGGTAGGTCTCAAGGTGTTAGACTAAGGAATTCCACACAAACTAGATACTACTTAAGGGGTAACCCTCTCCTTACCGGGTAAGTCTCGGAATAGGGAAATCTCAAGCAATAACCCTAGCACACTCGATCCAATAGCGGCTTATGAGGCTCACTACTACCTAGCATTCATCTTCTAAGGTATCTAAGATCGGAAATCATCGGGTAGATCTCTTCCCTCACTTAGGTTGATAGCATTAGGTGATCCTAAGCTAATCTAGGCTTAATAAACACTAGGATTTGACAACCTAACACCCCAATCATACAGATTCATCATTAAAAGTGCAACAGAAGAATAAATCGGGCTGTTCTACAGATAAATCGGCCGATTGATCTGATGAACAGGTCGATTTTTCCTTCTGTTGTGAGGTTCGTGCATATAAATCATCCTAAACTGACATATAAGCCCATCCTATCATCACCCTAGCCATAACCAACAATCCATCACTCCAGAATCATAAGAAATTAGCCAATAGTATGCATATTAAGATCCAAAATCATCACACAAGCATACATGGTGTTCATAGATGGATAATGAAAGATAAGCAAGCAAAATCAATAAATCTCAGCTGAATCCAAGTTGTAGCAAGACTTACAAACTCTTAAATGAAGATCCAAAACGTTCCTAACAATCCTTGAAATCGTTCTTCAATCCAAGATTACAAAAATCACTCAAAAGTCACTCAAAATCTCACTAAACTCCTAGAATGGTGTTCTTGTTCTTCCTTCAATCCTTGAGAGCTTTTTCTTCTCCTCCAATCTTTCTACCAAATTGATGAGCTGTGAATGAGAGTGTGGGAGAGGAGAGATGCCCAGCAACCACCTGCAGGACCACTTATATTCTCCACCAAGAGCAAGGACGGACAAGAGATCGTGGGACACGTGGCTTAAGCTGTCAAAGCCCCAAAAATCGACCCAGTGGACAAAAATCGTCCGATTTAGCTGCTAGCTGGTCCGATTTTCTTCAGCAGGAACATGTTATGCTCGTTTAGCCATGAGTTGAACCATTGCTTGCACCAATAGTGGTCTTTGTGTCCTTTGTTGCTCCAATTATGCTCCTCCAAAGCTTTGGATGTGGACCATCATGAGGCTTGGCCCTCAAATGTATCGATTGACGTCCAATAGATCCCTGAATTACCTACAAAACCGATAAAAGGTAGTGTAGACGTCTTTTCTAGAAATGTGCATGAATTGAGCGAAGACGTCATGAACCAATGCCAAAATGTGCATGAATGAGTGAGAAATCTATCTAAATGATTACCTAATCCTAAGTCATAAATCGTGTTATCAAAAATACCCCATACTTAAGGTTTGCTCGTCCCCGAGCAAATTCTCAACTATAGACTACAAGATGACATGATTTATGTATGCAGAAAAATGGCAAAATCTTTTTGGGTTTGTGCTTATAATATTGGATCACCTTCATAGTCATGTTTCATGGCAATGGACAAGCAATTATGTATCAAATAAATGAAGGCATGGAAAGACAATTACACTTAACTTGATAGCATGCAATGAAATGTAAAGATGAAGAAGTCAAGATGATCATGAGCATATCCAATCTAAATCACTTAGTCTTACACACATGCAAGTAGGTCATAAGGACTTGTGAAATAGAAGGCCAAGAAACGTTGCGATTAGGTGGGAGTTTTTCTAGGCTATGTGATGCTAATCCGGGAAAGGAACTAAACAACCAAAACTTCAAATTTTCTTATCAACTTCCCTCAAGTGTATATTTTTCTTCATTTTCTTTTCTTTCTTTTATTTTTGAGACAATGGCATTGGTGTACAAAAGCCGAAACCTTGGTGATTAGCCATTCTCGGGCTTTTTCTATTTTTCGAGATGCATCCACACCGGGCACACATACCAAAGCTCGTTAGGACTATCGGTTTATTTGACTTTGGCAAGGCACCAACACCCGATTATGTGAAGTGTACCGAGTTACTTGTCATTTAAACTAACGTCCCCAAACCTATGTTTTTGTCTACACTTTCACAACAAATTCAGCATTCTTATTCATGACATTCTTTCATCAACACCTTCACCCCACACTTGCTTTTCACACACATCAACACACTAGCATGCTCTTATTCCCGGATGGGTCAAGAGAGGTCAATTTATATCAATTGAGGTGCTCAAACAACATGATCAAGATGAGAAGTAGAGAAAGATGAATTGCCTTAATCACTCCTAAATGATGTGTAAGAACTAGCATGTAATTTCGACTTTCAATACTCAGTTAAATCAAGGCAAACATTCATGATTACAAATCATTCATGGGATTCAAAATAAGTACTTTAAGTCCACATATGCTATCATCAATTTGACACATAAGGCCATTCATAGCCAATTCACAAGACAAGATTCATCATAAGGGTCATTCCCAAGCTTTAGAAGCACTAAAATTTTTAAATTTTCTGATTTTTTTGGATTTTTCGAAATATGTATGTACAATGCAAGACATAATGAAACATGTGACAAAATTAAACTATCCTAGATGCTAATCATGCAAGTGATCATGAAAACCCCACCCCATACTTAGAAACACATTGTCCCTAATGTGTAAACTAAATAGAGAAGTGAAAGAGAGTCCTCACAATGTAAAATTGGTGATGCTTTGGTATTTCGGTTCACATTGGATGATGATGGTGGATGATCGATCAAGGATGGTAGAGAGCTCTTGATGTTCATTATGATGTCGAAACCCGCGCTTGGCACCGCAGGCCGTCCAAGTTCCACGTCCGCTCCACCCATACTTGATTGGAGATCATCACTTTCCTTTACAGAGGAAAAATCGGCCCAGTTGCCCAGAAAATCGGCCGATTTTATGCATGAACAGTCCGATTTTTCTGGGTGCTTTCCTCCTCGTCCATGTGCTTGGATCTTGTACCTTCAACTGGTCCATGAGGCTTTCACATGACCTCCAACATCTCATAACTCATGACAATCAACAAGATCTAGCACCCAAAAACACAAAAGAAAAAAACAAAGCACACCAAGAGTGAGATTAAACAAAAGCAAGAAAAAGAAAGGGAAAAATATGTACCAATGGGTTGCCTCCCATTAAGCGCTTGTTTAAGGTCATTAGCTTGACCAAATTCAGGAGCGTTTCAATCAAGGTGAAGCGGGGCAATCACTTCCACCGGGGCTTCCGGGATGTACTTCTTCAATCGATGCCCATTCACCTTGAAGTTACCACAATGATCTCCTCCTATCTCCACCGCTCCATGAGGAAAAACTTTCTTCACCACATATGGCCCGGTCCATCTTGATTTGAGCTTTCCGGGGAAGAGCCGCAGCCTTGAGTTGAAGAGAAGCACCAAGTCGCCTTCATTCAACTCCTTGTAGATCCGGGCATTCTCGTATGCATCCAACCGGATCTCCTCAAGGGCGTTTATATCAAGCAACCTCTTCTCTCCCGCCTCCTTGAGATCAAAATTTAGCCACTTAATGGCCCAATAAGCTCTATGCTCCATCTCTACCGGAAGGTGGCAAGACTTGCCATAGACTAGCTTGTAGGGAGTGGTACCAATTGGTGTCTTGAAAGCGGTCCTATATGCCCACAAGGCATCATTGAGCTTCATAGCCCAATCCTTTCTAGTTCTAGATACCGTCTTCTCAAGAATGGCTTTTATCTCCCGGTTGGAGATCTCCACTTGGCCACTAGTTTGGGGGTGGTAAGGTGTTGCCACCTTATGAGTCACCCCATACTTAGCCAAAAGTGCCCCAAAGTTCCTATTGGTGAAGTGCTTCCCTCCATCACTTATGATCACCCTTGGTGTTCCAAACCTAGGAAAGATCACTCGATTGAAGAACCGCACCACAACCTTGGCGTCATTTGTAGGAGAGGCGATTGCCTCCACCCATCTTGAAACATAGTCAACCGCCAATAGGATGTAGAGGTTGCCACATGAAGAAGGGAATGGTCCCATGAAGTCCACACCCCATACATCAAATATTTCTACCTCTTGGATGTTGTTCAAGGGCATCTCATTCCTCCTTGAGATGTTGCCCGTCCTTTGGCAAGCATCACAAGCTACCACAAAGCTTTGCACATCCTTGAACAAGCTTGGCCAAAAGAAGCCTGATTGCAACACTTTAGCACATGTCTTGTGTGAGCTAGCATGCCCTCCACATGGCAAGGAATGACAATGGCGGATCACACTCTCCACCTCATCCTCCGGTATGCATCTTCTAAACATTCCATCCGGCCCTCTTTTGAACAAAAGTGGCTCACTCCAATAGTAGTGCCTCACATCCTTGAAGAACTTCTTCCTTTGGGCATATGTCAATCTGGGAGGCACTTCCTCACACACCAAATAGTTCACAATGTCGGCATACCATGGCTCACTTCCTCTAGACACTTGGAACAAGCACTCCTCCACCATTTGCAATTGCTCATCCCGGAATGAGTCATCAATCGGGATGTCATCTTTCTCAATCTCTAGGGGAGGTAGTCTACTAAGGTGATCTGCCACGGAGTTCTCGGATCCCTTCTTGTCCCGGATTTCCAAGTCAAACTCTTGAAGAAGAAGGATCCACCGAATCAACCTAGGTTTGGCATCCTTCTTTGTAAGGAGGTAACGGATCGCAGCATGATCCGTATAGACTATGACCTTCGCTCCAACAAGGTACGACCGAAACTTCTCAAAGGCATACACTACCACTAGCAACTCTTTCTCGGTTGTGGCATAGTTAAGTTGGGCATCATCTAGCGTCTTGCTAGCATAATAAATGGCATGAGTGCGCCCATCTTTCCTTTGCCCCAAGACAGCCCCAACGGCTACATCACTCGCATCACACATGATCTCAAATGGTAGACTCCAATCCGGAGGTTGCATGATAGGTGCGGAGATCAAGGCGTTCTTCAACCTATAAAAAGCTTTAAGACAATCTTTGGAAAAGACAAAATCAACATCCTTCATTAGTAGGTTAGTGAGAGGCTTAGAAATTTTAGAGAAATCTTGAATGAACCTCCGGTAAAAACCGGCATGCCCCAAGAAACTCCTTACCCCTTTCACCGAGGTAGGTGGTGGCAACTTCTCTATAGTTTCAATCTTGGCTCTATCAACCTCAATGCCACGGTTAGACACCAAGTGTCCTAACACAATACCTTCACTTACCATGAAGTGGCATTTTTCCCAATTCAAGACAAGATTTGTCTCCTCACATCTTTGCAATACTAATGACAAGTTAGCCAAGCAATCATCGAAAGAAGAACCATAAACAGAGAAATCATCCATGAACACTTCCATGATATTTTTAATGTATTCCGAAAAGATAGCCATCATACACCTTTGGAAGGTGGCGGGTGCATTACACAACCCAAATGGCATCCTCCTATATGCAAAAGTACCCCATGGACATGTAAAGGTTGTTTTCTCTTGGTCATCGGGGTGGATAGGGATTTGGAAGAATCCACTATAGCCATCTAGGTAGCAAAAATGGGAGTGTTGAGCTAACCTCTCTAACATTTGGTCAATGAAAGGGAGAGGGAAGTGATCTTTCCTAGAGGCCATGTT
>BSUD01000005.1:140301980-140641307 GCA_033239045.1 Fagopyrum esculentum
GAAGACGTCATGAACCAATGCCAAAATGTGCATGAATGAGTGAGAAATCTATCTAAATGATTACCTAATCCTAAGTCATAAATCGTGTTATCAAAAATACCCCATACTTAAGGTTTGCTCGTCCCCGAGCAAATTCTCAACTATAGACTACAAGATGACATGATTTATGTATGCAGAAAAATGGCAAAATCTTTTTGGGTTTGTGCTTATAATATTGGATCACCTTCATAGTCATGTTTCATGGCAATGGACAAGCAATTATGTATCAAATAAATGAAGGCATGGAAAGACAATTACACTTAACTTGATAGCATGCAATGAAATGTAAAGATGAAGAAGTCAAGATGATCATGAGCATATCCAATCTAAATCACTTAGTCTTACACACATGCAAGTAGGTCATAAGGACTTGTGAAATAGAAGGCCAAGAAACGTTGCGATTAGGTGGGAGTTTTTCTAGGCTATGTGATGCTAATCCGGGAAAGGAACTAAACAACCAAAACTTCAAATTTTCTTATCAACTTCCCTCAAGTGTATATTTTTCTTCATTTTCTTTTCTTTCTTTTATTTTTGAGACAATGGCATTGGTGTACAAAAGCCGAAACCTTGGTGATTAGCCATTCTCGGGCTTTTTCTATTTTTCGAGATGCATCCACACCGGGCACACATACCAAAGCTCGTTAGGACTATCGGTTTATTTGACTTTGGCAAGGCACCAACACCCGATTATGTGAAGTGTACCGAGTTACTTGTCATTTAAACTAACGTCCCCAAACCTATGTTTTTGTCTACACTTTCACAACAAATTCAGCATTCTTATTCATGACATTCTTTCATCAACACATTCACCCCACACTTGCTTTTCACACACATCAACACACTAGCATGCTCTTATTCCCGGATGGGTCAAGAGAGGTCAATTTATATCAATTGAGGTGCTCAAACAACATGATCAAGATGAGAAGTAGAGAAAGATGAATTGCCTTAATCACTCCTAAATGATGTGTAAGAACTAGCATGTAATTTCGACTTTCAATACTCAGTTAAATCAAGGCAAACATTCATGATTACAAATCATTCATGGGATTCAAAATAAGTACTTTAAGTCCACATATGCTATCATCAATTTGACACATAAGGCCATTCATAGCCAATTCACAAGACAAGATTCATCATAAGGGTCATTCCCAAGCTTTAGAAGCACTAAAATTTTTAAATTTTCTGATTTTTTTGGATTTTTCGAAATATGTATGTACAATGCAAGACATAATGAAACATGTGACAAAATTAAACTATCCTAGATGCTAATCATGCAAGTGATCATGAAAACCCCACCCCATACTTAGAAACACATTGTCCCTAATGTGTAAACTAAATAGAGAAGTGAAAGAGAGTCCTCACAATGTAAAATTGGTGATGCTTTGGTATTTCGGTTCACATTGGATGATGATGGTGGATGATCGATCAAGGATGGTAGAGAGCTCTTGATATTCATTATGATGTCGAAACCCGCGCTTGGCACCGCAGGCCGTCCAAGTTCCACGTCCGCTCCACCCATACTTGATTGGAGATCATCACTTTCCTTTACAGAGGAAAAATCGGCCCAGTTGCCCAGAAAATCGGCCGATTTTATGCATGAACAGTCCGATTTTTCTGGGTGCTTTCCTCCTCGTCCATGTTCTTGGATCTTGTACCTTCAACTGGTCCATGAGGCTTTCACATGACCTCCAACATCTCATAACTCATGACAATCAACAAGATCTAGCACCCAAAAACACAAAAGAAAAAAACAAAGCACACCAAGAGTGAGATTAAACAAAAGCAAGAAAAAGAAAGGGAAAAATATGTACCAATGGGTTGCCTCCCATTAAGCGCTTGTTTAAGGTCATTAGCTTGACCAAATTCAGGAGCGTTTCAATCAAGGTGAAGCGGGGCAATCACTTCCACCGGGGCTTCCGGGATGTACTTCTTCAATCGATGCCCATTCACCTTGAAGTTACCACAATGATCTCCTCCTATCTCCACCGCTCCATGAGGAAAAACTTTCTTCACCACATATGGCCCGGTCCATCTTGATTTGAGCTTTCCGGGGAAGAGCCGCAGCCTTGAGTTGAAGAGAAGCACCAAGTCGCCTTCATTCAACTCCTTGTAGATCCGGGCATTCTCGTATGCATCCAACCGGATCTCCTCAAGGACGTTTATATCAAGCAACCTCTTCTCTCCCGCCTCCTTGAGATCAAAATTTAGCCACTTAATGGCCCAATAAGCTCTATGCTCCATCTCTACCGGAAGGTGGCAAGACTTGCCATAGACTAGCTTGTAGGGAGTGGTACCAATTGGTGTCTTGAAAGCGGTCCTATATGCCCACAAGGCATCATTGAGCTTCATAGCCCAATCCTTTCTAGTTCTAGATACCGTCTTCTCAAGAATGGCTTTTATCTCCCGGTTGGAGATCTCCACTTGGCCACTAGTTTGGGGGTGGTAAGGTGTTGCCACCTTATGAGTCACCCCATACTTAGCCAAAAGTGCCCCAAAGTTCCTATTGGTGAAGTGCTTCCCTCCATCACTTATGATCACCCTTGGTGTTCCAAACCTAGGAAAGATCACTCGATTGAAGAACCGCACCACAACCTTGGCGTCATTTGTAGGAGAGGCGATTGCCTCCACCCATCTTGAAACATAGTCAACCGCCAATAGGATGTAGAGGTTGCCACATGAAGAAGGGAATGGTCCCATGAAGTCCACACCCCATACATCAAATATTTCTACCTCTTGGATGTTGTTCAAGGGCATCTCATTCCTCCTTGAGATGTTGCCCGTCCTTTGGCAAGCATCACAAGCTACCACAAAGCTTTGCACATCCTTGAACAAGCTTGGCCAAAAGAAGCCTGATTGCAACACTTTAGCACATGTCTTGTGTGAGCTAGCATGCCCTCCACATGGCAAGGAATGACAATGGCGGATCACACTCTCCACCTCATCCTCCGGTATGCATCTTCTAAACATTCCATCCGGCCCTCTTTTGAACAAAAGTGGCTCACTCCAATAGTAGTGCCTCACATCCTTGAAGAACTTCTTCCTTTGGGCATATGTCAATCTGGGAGGCACTTCCTCACACACCAAATAGTTCACAATGTCGGCATACCATGGCTCACTTCCTCTAGACACTTGGAACAAGCACTCCTCCACCATTTGCAATTGCTCATCCCGGAATGAGTCATCAATCGGGATGTCATCTTTCTCAATCTCTAGGGGAGGTAGTCTACTAAGGTGATCCGCCACGGAGTTCTCGGATCCCTTCTTGTCCCGGATTTCCAAGTCAAACTCTTGAAGAAGAAGGATCCACCGAATCAACCTAGGTTTGGCATCCTTCTTTGTAAGGAGGTAACGGATCGCAGCATGATCCATATAGACTATGACCTTCGCTCCAACAAGGTACGACCGAAACTTCTCAAAGGCATACACTACCACTAGCAACTCTTTCTCGGTTGTGGCATAGTTAAGTTGGGCATCATCTAGCGTCTTGCTAGCATAATAAATGGCATGAGTGCGCCCATCTTTCCTTTGCCCCAAGACAGCCCCAACGGCTACATCACTCGCATCACACATGATCTCAAATGGTAGACTCCAATCCGGAGGTTGCATGATAGGTGCGGAGATCAAGGCGTTCTTCAACCTATAAAAAGCTTTAAGACAATCTTTGGAAAAGACAAAATCAACATCCTTCATTAGTAGGTTAGTGAGAGGCTTAGAAATTTTAGAGAAATCTTGAATGAACCTCCGGTAAAAACCGGCATGCCCCAAGAAACTCCTTACCCCTTTCACCGAGGTAGGTGGTGGCAACTTCTCTATAGTTTCAATCTTGGCTCTATCAACCTCAATGCCACGGTTAGACACCAAGTGTCCTAACACAATACCTTCACTTACCATGAAGTGGCATTTTTCCCAATTCAAGACAAGATTTGTCTCCTCACATCTTTGCAATACTAATGACAAGTTAGCCAAGCAATCATCGAAAGAAGAACCATAAACAGAGAAATCATCCATGAACACTTCCATGATATTTTTAATGTATTCCGAAAAGATAGCCATCATACACCTTTGGAAGGTGGCGGGTGCATTACACAACCCAAATGGCATCCTCCTATATGCAAAAGTACCCCATGGACATGTAAAGGTTGTTTTCTCTTGGTCATCGGGGTGGATAGGGATTTGGAAGAATCCACTATAGCCATCTAGGTAGCAAAAATGGGAGTGTTGAGCTAACCTCTCTAACATTTGGTCAATGAAAGGGAGAGGGAAGTGATCTTTCCTAGAGGCCATGTTAAGCTTTCTATAATCAATACACATCCTCCATCCCGTAACCGTTCTAGTGGGGATTAGTTCATTGTTCTCATTAGTCACTACGGTCATCCCACCCTTCTTAGGTACTACATGAACGGGACTAACCCACTTACTATCCGAGATAGGGTAGATAATTCCCGCATCTAGCAACTTTATGATCTTCTTCTTAACTACCTCTTTCATTATAGGATTCAACCTTCTTTGATGTTCAATAGAGGGTTTATGATTATCTTCCATCATTATCCTATGCATGCACAAAGATGGCTTGATGCCAACAAGGTCATCAATGGTGTATCCTATTGCCTTTCTATACAATTTCAATTCATTCAACAATCGATTAAGCTCATCATCATTCAAAGATGCATTCACAATCACCGGATAAGTAGAATTTGAACCAAGGAAAGCATACTTTAAATGAGAAGGAAGAGGTTTAAGATCAAGTTGAGGAGGACCTTTTTCGGTTGGAGACGATCCATACAATGAAGGTTGAGATGATTGCAAAGCCATGGAAGCCTCCTTGAAGTCCCTTGATGATTGCTCACACTCAAGTGGTTGATGCTGAAAAGACTCAGGAAAATCGGTCCAGGAAGAAAAATCGGGCGATTTATCTGAGGGTGGGTCGATCTGAGTTTCTGTTTTGGCAAAACTGGCTGAAATTTCAGCACAAGTACAAAAATCGGCCGATTTATGCCCTTCAGTCCGATTTTTCTGGCAGTTTTCCTCTTCTTCTAGCACTTCAAACCCAACACTTGGTAGCTCGTCTAATGCATTCAAGGCCTTGATCACTTCATTGCTACTCTCCTCAACTCCTTCCTCCATCAAGCTTAAGCTAAGAACCCTCTCAAGTGGATCCTTGAGCAAGATTGAGCTCACAATCTCTCTAGACTCTTCCTCTTCAACTATGTTGAATACATCTCCATCAAGGGTTGGCCCTTTCATCATTGTTGATAGCTTGAACTTGATATTCTCTTCTCCAATGTTGAAGGAGAGAGTCCCATTCTTGCAATCCACTAGACATCCGGAAGTAGCTAGGAAAGGTCTCCCCAAGATGATAGGAACCGGATAGTCCGCCGGGATGTCCAAAACAACGAAGTCTATGGGCACATAGAACTTCCCTAACTGCACCGGAATGTCTTCCAAGATCCCAACCGGATGAGTGATCGAGCGGTCCGCCATGTAAAGAGTCATCTTGACCAGCTTTGGCTCTCCTAGCCCAACCTTGTTGCAAAGTGCAAGCGGAATGATGCTCACACTTGCCCCAAGATCACATAGGGCGTCATACTTCACTTCTCCTACTCCGATTGGCACACAAAAGGATCCCGGATCCCTTAGCTTGGGAGGCATCTCCTCCTTCATCGTTTGAATCAACTCCGATGATCTCTTAGTCATCCTTATCTCCCCATACTCCTCCAACTTCCTTTTGTTGGAGAGTATCTCTTTCAAGAACTTGCCATATGCCGGCATCCCTAAAATAGCATCCATGAACGGAATGTTAATATGCAATTTAGACATTAGTTCAAGGAACTTACCAAAGTGATTGTCCAAGCGAGCTCTTGCTCGTGATTGAGGGAACGGTAGTGGTGGCTTGTATGGAGGTGGTGCCACATAGGTTGGCTCTACATCCTTCCTCTTGCCTCCATCTCCTTGCAAAGTCTCTTCTTCATTCACCACTTGCTTCCCTTTAGCATTCCCCTTGGGCAAAGGATCCTTCATGCTTAACCCACTTCTTGTTGTAATTGCCAACACTTGGCCTCTTGGGTTTTCTTCGGTTCTTCCGGGAAGCTTCCCCGGATCTCTATGTGCTTCACCCGCCTTTTGGAACACTTGTGCTTCCAAAACCTTTTGAGCCTTGGAAATGGAAGTCACGGTGCTCTCAAGACCACTCAACCTTCCAAGCAATTGCTCAAACATCATTTCAGTCCTATCCTTTGGAGGTTGAGTAAATCCGGGTGGAGGTTCTTGTGAAGCTTTTGGTGGTGGAGTTGTGCTTGTGGAAGCGGGAGGGTTCAAGGCTCCATCCGGGTTAGAGTAGGAGAACCCCGGATGGTTGTGGTTGGGCCGGTAATTGTTAAATTGCCGGTTTTTGTTGAAGTTCCTTGGGCCTTGGTAGTTGTTGTAGTTGCCCCTTCCCATATAGTTCACATCCTCCTCCTTGGAAGATAGGTTAGCTTGTGGGAGCACTTGAGGAGTTGCTTGGTTCTTCAAAGTTGTAGCACACAACTCTCTCAAGGACTTCAACTTATTGTTGATGGCGTCAAGCTTGAAATTGTTCATGGTGACCTCACTCACCTCATATGCTCCCGCCTTTCTCCCTTCACTCTTCCTATGGGAGTACTTCTCAATCACTAGAGCTTGTTTCTCCACAAACTCCCAAGCATCATCTACATGCTTCTCCATAAATGTCCCACCGGAAAGAGATTGAAGCTTGAATTGGCTATCTTCATCAAGTCCCTTGAAGTAGATCTCTAATAGCTCAATTTTCGGTATGCCATGGTGTGGACAATCTAGGAGAAGGTCTTTGAATCTCTCCCAAGACTTGAACAAACTCTCTCTATCCTTCATCACGAAGGCGTTGATCTTCCCTCTTAACTCGGTAGTCTTGGAAGGTGGGAAGAACTTAGTCAAAAACTCGGTTGTCATCTCCTCCCAAGTACCAACTCGCCCTTGTGGAATAGATTGATACCAAGCCAAGGCCTTGTCCTTAAGAGAGAAGGAGAAAGCCCTTAGCTTATGGTTGTTGCTCTCCAATCTTGGCGGTCTAAGAGTCTCCATCAAAATCTCGTAGTTCATCAAATGTTGGTGAGGAGACTCTCCTTCCATCCCTCCAAATTGATTATGCCGGATCATTTGTAGAACTTGAGGGCGGAGCTCATAGTTGTGGGTTGCGGGATCTCCTAAGTTCACACCCGGACGGTGTGCTCTTTGTGCCGGATCCATACGTCTCCCTAGGGTTTGTGGCTCTTCAATGGCAATGGGCACAACCCTAACATTAGCCGCCGGCTGCGGTTGCTCCACCGGTGGTGGAGGAGGTGGAGGTTGTCGGCGATTAAGCTCTCTTTGAACAAGGGCTTGCCTAATCTCCTCAATCTCCCTCCTAGTTTCCTCTTGCCTCTCATTGGCAAGTCTCCTTTCTTCCTCCAAGAGCTCATCTCTTAGCCTTATTTGCTCTAAGGCTTCATCCAACTCAGCTTGGAGGTTTCTTCCGGCCATCTCTTTCTCTTTTCGGATGTTCTTGGATCTAGATCGAAGGGTTTTCTCCGGTTGGGGATCGAATGGAGCTAAATCCTTGCCACGAGATCTTCGCATACACCTAAAGAGAGAGATGATGTCCTGAAAAGCAAAGACACACACCAAAGAGAGATCAAAAGCAACAAGAAAGATCTACACTATAAACAATCACGAAATAACTCAATCTAGACCTAGTCCCCGGCAACGGCGCCAAAAACTTGTTACGTCTAGGAATAGTGTGATGTGCACGCAATAAGCTTTAAATTTATACTCGTTATAATTATCCTAACTCCTAGCGAACCCGCAGTGTACGGGACGTTTGTAGAAAGGTAAGTATTCCGAGATCGAACACAAAGACTAAGGTGAAATCGAGTCAAACAATGGTCATAGATAGTGTGGATCTAAACTAAGAGAAGAGAAAGAAATAAAGAAAAGAAAATCCAAATGTTTTTGGTGGGTTTTTAGGTGATCAAGCAAGATCACAAATCGAACAAGATATCAAAACAAACTAACAACTCGAGAAAGCAAGGCAAACAAGTAACACAAGCACAAGATATATGATCAATAGAGAATAGTGGATTCTAGAGGTCAAGATTTCCGGTTATGGCATTGGACTCAAGGTTCTAAAGATTCTAAGGACAAGCTGCGGTGTTGAGGAAAGAGTGTTTCACTAATGGAAGCAATTACCGGGTAGGTCTCTCACTTCACTAATCCCGCATCAAACTCCTATTACCGGGTAGGTCTCAAGGTGTTAGACTAAGGAATTCCACACAAACTAGATACTACTTAAGGGGTAACCCTCTCCTTACCGGGTAAGTCTCGGAATAGGGAAATCTCAAGCAATAACCCTAGCACACTCGATCCAATAGCGGCTTATGAGGCTCACTACTACCTAGCATTCATCTTCTAAGGTATCTAAGATCGGAAATCATCGGGTAGATCTCTTCCCTCACTTAGGTTGATAGCATTAGGTGATCCTAAGCTAAATTAGTCTTAATAAACACTAGGATTTGACAACCTAACACCCCAATCATACAGATTCATCATTAAAAGAGCAACAGAAGAATAAATCGGTGTTACGTCTAGGAATAGTGTGATGTGCACGCAATAAGCTTTAAATTTATACTCGTTATAATTATCCTAACTCCTAGCGAACCCGCAGTGTACCGGACGTTTGTAGAAAGGTAAGTATTCCGAGATCGAACACAAAGACTAAGGTGAAATCGAGTCAAACAATGGTCATAGATAGTGTGGATCTAAACTAAGAGAAGAGAAAGAAATAAAGAAAAGAAAATCCAAATGTTTTTGGTGGGTTTTTAGGTGATCAAGCAAGATCACAAATCGAACAAGATATCAAAACAAACTAACAACTCGAGAAAGCAAGGCAAACAAGTAACACAAGCACAAGATATATGATCAATAGAGAATAGTGGATTCTAGAGGTCAAGATTTCCGGTATGGCATCGGACTCAAGGTTCTAAAGATTCTAAGGACAAGCTGCGGTGTTGAGGAAAGAGTGTTTCACTAATGGAAGCAATTACCGGGTAGATCTCTCACTTCACTAATCCCGCATCAAACTCCTATTACCGGGTAGGTCTCAAGGTGTTAGACTAAGGAATTCCACACAAACTAGATACTACTTAAGGGGTAACCCTCTCCTTACCGGGTAAGTCTCGGAATAGGGAAATCTCAAGCAATAACCCTAGCACACTCGATCCAATAGCGGCTTATGAGGCTCACTACTACCTAGCATTCATCTTCTAAGGTATTTAAGATCGGAAATCATCGGGTAGATCTCTTCCCTCACTTAGGTTGATAGCATTAGGTGATCCTAAGCTAAATTAGGCTTAATAAACACTAGGATTTGACAACCTAACACCCCAATCATACAGATTCATCATTAAAAGTGCAACAGAAGAATAAATCGGGCTGTTCTACAGATAAATCGGCCGATTGATCTGATGAACAGGTCGATTTTTCCTTCTGTTGTGAGGTTCGTGCATATAAATCATCCTAAACTGACATATAAGCCCATCCTATCATCACCCTAGCCATAACCAACAATCCATCACTCCAGAATCATAAGAAATTAGCCAATAGTATGCATATTAAGATCCAAAATCATCACACAAGCATACATGGTGTTCATAGATGGATAATGAAAGATAAGCAAGCAAAATCAATAAATCTCAGCTGAATCCAAGTTGTAGCAAAACTTACAAACTCTTAAATGAAGATCCAAAACGTTCCTAACAATCCTTGAAATCGTTCTTCAATCCAAGATTACAAAAATCACTCAAAAGTCACTCAAAATCTCACTAAACTCCTAGAATGGTGTTCTTGTTCTTCCTTCAATCCTTGAGAGCTTTTTCTTCTCCTCCAATCTTTCTACCAAATTGATGAGCTGTGAATGAGAGTGTGGGAGAGGAGAGATGCCCAGCAACCACCTGCAGGACCACTTATATTCTCCACCAAGAGCAAGGACGGACAAGAGATCGTGGGACACGTGGCTTAAGCTGTCAAAGCCCCAAAAATCGACCCAGTGGACAAAAATCGTCCGATTTAGCTGCTAGCTGGTCCGATTTTCTTCAGCAGGAACATGTTATGCTCGTTTAGCCATGAGTTGAACCATTGCTTGCACCAATAGTGGTCTTTGTGTCCTTTGTTGCTCCAATTATGCTCCTCCAAAGCTTTGGATGTGGACCATCATGAGGCTTGGCCCTCAAATGTATCGATTGACGTCCAATAGATCCCTGAATTACCTACAAAACCGATAAAAGGTAGTGTAGACGTCTTTTCTAGAAATGTGCATGAATTGAGCGAAGACGTCATGAACCAATGCCAAAATGTGCATGAATGAGTGAGAAATCTATCTAAATGATTACCTAATCCTAAGTCATAAATCGTGTTATCAAAAATACCCCATACTTAAGGTTTGCTCGTCCCCGAGCAAATTCTCAACTATAGACTACAAGATGACATGATTTATGTATGCAGAAAAATGGCAAAATCTTTTTGGGTTTGTGCTTATAATATTGGATCACCTTCATAGTCATGTTTCATGGCAATGGACAAGCAATTATGTATCAAATAAATGAAGGCATGGAAAGACAATTACACTTAACTTGATAGCATGCAATGAAATGTAAAGATGAAGAAGTCAAGATGATCATGAGCATATCCAATCTAAATCACTTAGTCTTACACACATGCAAGTAGGTCATAAGGACTTGTGAAATAGAAGGCCAAGAAACGTTGCGATTAGGTGGGAGTTTTTCTAGGCTATGTGATGCTAATCCGGGAAAGGAACTAAACAACCAAAACTTCAAATTTTCTTATCAACTTCCCTCAAGTGTATATTTTTCTTCATTTTCTTTTCTTTCTTTTATTTTTGAGACAATGGCATTGGTGTACAAAAGCCGAAACCTTGGTGATTAGCCATTCTCGGGCTTTTTCTATTTTTCGAGATGCATCCACACCGGGCACACATACCAAAGCTCGTTAGGACTATCGGTTTATTTGACTTTGGCAAGGCACCAACACCCGATTATGTGAAGTGTACCGAGTTACTTGTCATTTAAACTAACGTCCCCAAACCTATGTTTTTGTCTACACTTTCACAACAAATTCAGCATTCTTATTCATGACATTCTTTCATCAACACCTTCACCCCACACTTGCTTTTCACACACATCAACACACTAGCATGCTCTTATTCCCGGATGGGTCAAGAGAGGTCAATTTATATCAATTGAGGTGCTCAAACAACATGATCAAGATGAGAAGTAGAGAAAGATGAATTGCCTTAATCACTCCTAAATGATGTGTAAGAACTAGCATGTAATTTCGACTTTCAATACTCAGTTAAATCAAGGCAAACATTCATGATTACAAATCATTCATGGGATTCAAAATAAGTACTTTAAGTCCACATATGCTATCATCAATTTGACACATAAGGCCATTCATAGCCAATTCACAAGACAAGATTCATCATAAGGGTCATTCCCAAGCTTTAGAAGCACTAAAATTTTTAAATTTTTCGAAATATGTATGTACAATGCAAGACATAATGAAACATGTGACAAAATTAAACTATCCTAGATGCTAATCATGCAAGTGATCATGAAAACCCCACCCCATACTTAGAAACACATTGTCCCTAATGTGTAAACTAAATAGAGAAGTGAAAGAGAGTCCTCACAATGTAAAATTGGTGATGCTTTGGTATTTCGGTTCACATTGGATGATGATGGTGGATGATCGATCAAGGATGGTAGAGAGCTCTTGATGTTCATTATGATGTCGAAACCCGCGCTTGGCACCGCAGGCCGTCCAAGTTCCACGTCCGCTCCACCCATACTTGATTGGAGATCATCACTTTCCTTTACAGAGGAAAAATCGGCCCAGTTGCCCAGAAAATCGGCCGATTTTATGCATGAACAGTCCGATTTTTCTGGGTGCTTTCCTCCTCGTCCATGTGCTTGGATCTTGTACCTTCAACTGGTCCATGAGGCTTTCACATGACCTCCAACATCTCATAACTCATGACAATCAACAAGATCTAGCACCCAAAAACACAAAAGAAAAAAACAAAGCACACCAAGAGTGAGATTAAACAAAAGCAAGAAAAAGAAAGGGAAAAATATGTACCAATGGGTTGCCTCCCATTAAGCGCTTGTTTAAGGTCATTAGCTTGACCAAATTCAGGAGCGTTTCAATCAAGGTGAAGCGGGGCAATCACTTCCACCGGGGCTTCCGGGATGTACTTCTTCAATCGATGCCCATTCACCTTGAAGTTACCACAATGATCTCCTCCTATCTCCACCGCTCCATGAGGAAAAACTTTCTTCACCACATATGGCCCGGTCCATCTTGATTTGAGCTTTCCGGGGAAGAGCCGCAGCCTTGAGTTGAAGAGAAGCACCAAGTCGCCTTCATTCAACTCCTTGTAGATCCGGGCATTCTCGTATGCATCCAACCGGATCTCCTCAAGGGCGTTTATATCAAGCAACCTCTTCTCTCCCGCCTCCTTGAGATCATAATTTAGCCACTTAATGGCCCAATAAGCTCTATGCTCCATCTCTACCGGAAGGTGGCAAGACTTGCCATAGACTAGCTTGTAGGGAGTGGTACCAATTGGTGTCTTGAAAGCGGTCCTATATGCCCACAAGGCATCATTGAGCTTCATAGCCCAATCCTTTCTAGTTCTAGATACCGTCTTCTCAAGAATGGCTTTTATCTCCCGGTTGGAGATCTCCACTTGGCCACTAGTTTAGGGGTGGTAAGGTGTTGCCACCTTATGAGTCACCCCATACTTAGCCAAAAGTGCCCCAAAGTTCCTATTGGTGAAGTGCTTCCCTCCATCACTTATGATCACCCTTGGTGTTCCAAACCTAGGAAAGATCACTCGATTGAAGAACCGCACCACAACCTTGGCGTCATTTGTAGGAGAGGCGATTTCCTCCACCCATCTTGAAACATAGTCAACCGCCAATAGGATGTAGAGGTTGCCACATGAAGAAGGGAATGGTCCCATGAAGTCCACACCCCATACATCAAATATTTCTACCTCTTGGATGTTGTTCAAGGGCATCTCATTCCTCCTTGAGATGTTGCCCGTCCTTTGGCAAGCATCACAAGCTACCACAAAGCTTTGCACATCCTTGAACAAGCTTGGCCAAAAGAAGCCTGATTGCAACACTTTAGCACATGTCTTGTGTGAGCTAGCATGCCCTCCACATGGCAAGGAATGACAATGGCGGATCACACTCTCCACCTCATCCTCCGGTATGCATCTTCTAAACATTCCATCCGGCCCTCTTTTGAACAAAAGTGGCTCACTCCAATAGTAGTGCCTCACATCCTTGAAGAACTTCTTCCTTTGGGCATATGTCAATCTGGGAGGCACTTCCTCACACACCAAATAGTTCACAATGTCGGCATACCATGGCTCACTTCCTCTAGACACTTGGAACAAGCACTCCTCCACCATTTGCAATTGCTCATCCCGGAATGAGTCATCAATCGGGATGTCATCTTTCTCAATCTCTAGGGGAGGTAGTCTACTAAGGTGATCCGCCACGGAGTTCTCGGATCCCTTCTTGTCCCGGATTTCCAAGTCAAACTCTTGAAGAAGAAGGATCCACCGAATCAACCTAGGTTTGGCATCCTTCTTTGTAAGGAGGTAACGGATCGCAGCATGATCCGTATAGACTATGACCTTCGCTCCAACAAGGTACGACCGAAACTTCTCAAAGGCATACACTACCACTAGCAACTCTTTCTCGGTTGTGGCATAGTTAAGTTGGGCATCATCTAGCGTCTTGCTAGCATAATAAATGGCATGAGTGCGCCCATCTTTCCTTTGCCCCAAGACAGCCCCAACGGCTACATCACTCGCATCACACATGATCTCAAATGGTAGACTCCAATCCGGAGGTTGCATGATAGGTGCGGAGATCAAGGCGTTCTTCAACCTATAAAAAGCTTTAAGACAATCTTTGGAAAAGACAAAATCAACATCCTTCATTAGTAGGTTAGTGAGAGGCTTAGAAATTTTAGAGAAATCTTGAATGAACCTCCGGTAAAAACCGGCATGCCCCAAGAAACTCCTTACCCCTTTCACCGAGGTAGGTGGTGGCAACTTCTCTATAGTTTCAATCTTGGCTCTATCAACCTCAATGCCACGGTTAGACACCAAGTGTCCTAACACAATACCTTCACTTACCATGAAGTGGCATTTTTCCCAATTCAAGACAAGATTTGTCTCCTCACATCTTTGCAATACTAATGACAAGTTAGCCAAGCAATCATCGAAAGAAGAACCATAAACAGAGAAATCATCCATGAACACTTCCATGATATTTTTAATGTATTCCGAAAAGATAGCCATCATACACCTTTGGAAGGTGGCGGGTGCATTACACAACCCAAATGGCATCCTCCTATATGCAAAAGTACCCCATGGACATGTAAAGGTTGTTTTCTCTTGGTCATCGGGGTGGATAGGGATTTGGAAGAATCCACTATAGCCATCTAGGTAGCAAAAATGGGAGTGTTGAGCTAACCTCTCTAACATTTGGTCAATGAAAGGGAGAGGGAAGTGATCTTTCCTAGAGGCCATGTTAAGCTTTCTATAATCAATACACATCCTCCATCCCGTAACCGTTCTAGTGGGGATTAGTTCATTGTTCTCATTAGTCACTACGGTCATCCCACCCTTCTTAGGTACTACATGAACGGGACTAACCCACTTACTATCCGAGATAGGGTAGATAATTCCCGCATCTAGCAACTTTATGATCTCCTTCTTAACTACCTCTTTCATTATAGGATTCAACCTTCTTTGATGTTCAATAGAGGGTTTATGATTATCTTCCATCATTATCCTATGCATGCACAAAGATGGCTTGATGCCAACAAGGTCATCAATGGTGTATCCTATTGCCTTTCTATACAATTTCAATTCATTCAACAATCGATTAAGCTCATCATCATTCAAAGATGCATTCACAATCACCGGATAAGTAGAATTTGAACCAAGGAAAGCATACTTTAAATGAGAAGGAAGAGGTTTAAGATCAAGTTGAGGAGGACCTTTTTCGGTTGGAGACGATCCATACAATGAAGGTTGAGATGATTGCAAAGCCATGGAAGCCTCCTTGAAGTCCCTTGATGATTGCTCACACTCAAGTGGTTGATGCTGAAAAGACTCAGGAAAATCGGTCCAGGAAGAAAAATCGGGCGATTTATCTGAGGGTGGGTCGATCTGAGTTTCTGTTTTGGCAAAACTGGCTGAAATTTCAGCACAAGTACAAAAATCGGCCGATTTATGCCCTTCAGTCCGATTTTTCTGGCAGTTTTCCTCTTCTTCTAGCACTTCAAACCCAACACTTGGTAGCTCGTCTAATGCATTCAAGGCCTTGATCACTTCATTGCTACTCTCCTCAACTCCTTCCTCCATCAAGCTTAAGCTAAGAACCCTCTCAAGTGGATCCTTGAGCAAGATTGAGCTCACAATCTCTCTAGACTCTTCCTCTTCAACTATGTTGAATACATCTCCATCAAGGGTTGGCCCTTTCATCATTGTTGATAGCTTGAACTTGATGTTCTCTTCTCCAATGTTGAAGGAGAGAGTCCCATTCTTGCAATCCACTAGACATCCGGAAGTAGCTAGGAAAGGTCTCCCCAAGATGATAGGAACCGGATAGTCCGCCGGGATGTCCAAAACAACGAAGTCTATGGGCACATAGAACTTCCCTAACTGCACCGGAATGTCTTCCAAGATCCCAACCGGATGAGTGATCGAGCGGTCCGCCATGTAAAGAGTCATCTTGACCGGCTTTGGCTCTCCTAGCCCAACCTTGTTGCAAAGTACAAGCGGAATGATGCTCACACTTGCCCCAAGATCACATAGGGCGTCATACTTCACTTCTCCTACTCCGATTGGCACACAAAAGGATCCCGGATCCCTTAGCTTGGGAGGCATCTCCTCCTTCATCGTTTGAATCAACTCCGATGATCTCTTAGTCATCCTTATCTCCCCATACTCCTCCAACTTCCTTTTGTTGGAGAGTATCTCTTTCAAGAACTTGCCATATGCCGGCATCCCTAAAATAGCATCCATGAACGGAATGTTAATATGCAATTTAGACATTAGTTCAAGGAACTTACCAAAGTGATTGTCCAAGCGAGCTCTTGCTCGTGATTGAGGGAACGGTAGTGGTGGCTTGTATGGAGGTGGTGCCACATAGGTTGGCTCTACATCCTTCCTCTTGCCTCCATCTCCTTGCAAAGTCTCTTCTTCATTCACCACTTGCTTCCCTTTAGCATTCCCCTTGGGCAAAGGATCCTTCATGCTTAACCCACTTCTTGTTGTAATTGCCAACACTTGGCCTCTTGGGTTTTCTTCGGTTCTTCCGGGAAGCTTCCCCGGATCTCTATGTGCTTCACCCGCCTTTTGGAACACTTGTGCTTCCAAAACCTTTTGAGCCTTGGAAATGGAAGTCACGGTGCTCTCAAGACCACTCAACCTTCCAAGCAATTGCTCAAACATCATTTCAGTCCTATCCTTTGGAGGTTGAGTAAATCCGGGTGGAGGTTCTTGTGAAGCTTTTGGTGGTGGAGTTGTGCTTGTGGAAGCGGGAGGGTTCAAGGCTCCATCCGGGTTAGAGTAGGAGAACCCCGGATGGTTGTGGTTGGGCCGGTAATTGTTAAATTGCCGGTTTTTGTTGAAGTTCCTTGGGCCTTGGTAGTTGTTGTAGTTGCCCCTTCCCATATAGTTCACATCCTCCTCCTTGGAAGATAGGTTAGCTTGTGGGAGCACTTGAGGAGTTGCTTGGTTCTTCAAAGTTGTAGCACACAACTCTCTCAAGGACTTCAACTTATTGTTGATGGCGTCAAGCTTGAAATTGTTCATGGTGACCTCACTCACCTCATATGCTCCCGCCTTTCTCCCTTCACTCTTCCTATGGGAGTACTTCTCAATCACTAGAGCTTGTTTCTCCACAAACTCCCAAGCATCATCTACATGCTTCTCCATAAATGTCCCACCGGAAAGAGATTGAAGCTTGAATTGGCTATCTTCATCAAGTCCCTTGAAGTAGATCTCCAATAGCTCAATTTTCGGTATGCCATGGTGTGGACAATCTAGGAGAAGGTCTTTGAATCTCTCCCAAGACTTGAACAAACTCTCTCTATCCTTCATCACGAAGGCGTTGATCTTCCCTCTTAACTCGGTAGTCTTGGAAGGTGGGAAGAACTTAGTCAAAAACTCGGTTGTCATCTCCTCCCAAGTACCAACTCGCCCTTGTGGAATAGATTGATACCAAGCCAAGGCCTTGTCCTTAAGAGAGAAGGAGAAAGCCCTTAGCTTATGGTTGTTGCTCTCCAATCTTGGCGGTCTAAGAGTCTCCATCAAAATCTCGTAGTTCATCAAATGTTGGTGAGGAGACTCTCCTTCCATCCCTCCAAATTGATTATGCCGGATCATTTGTAGAACTTGAGGGCGGAGCTCATAGTTGTGGGTTGCGGGATCTCCTAAGTTCACACCCGGACGGTGTGCTCTTTGTGCCGGATCCATACGTCTCCCTAGGGTTTGTGGCTCTTCAATGGCAATGGGCACAACCCTAACATTAGCCGCCGGCTGCGGTTGCTCCACCGGTGGTGGAGGAGGTGGAGGTTGTCGGCGATTAAGCTCTCTTTGAACAAGGGCTTGCCTAATCTCCTCAATCTCCCTCCTAGTTTCCTCTTGCCTCTCATTGGCAAGTCTCCTTTCTTCCTCCAAGAGCTCATCTCTTAGCCTTATTTGCTCTAAGGCTTCATCCAACTCAGCTTGGAGGTTTCTTCCGGCCATCTCTTTCTCTTTTCGGATGTTCTTGGATCTAGATCGAAGGGTTTTCTCCGGTTGGGGATCGAATGGAGCTAAATCCTTGCCACGAGATCTTCGCATACACCTAAAGAGAGAGATGATGTCCTGAAAAGCAAAGACACACACCAAAGAGAGATCAAAAGCAACAAGAAAGATCTACACTATAAACAATCACGAAATGACTCAATCTAGACCTAGTCCCCGGCAACGGCGCCAAAAACTTGTTACGTCTAGGAATAGTGTGATGTGCACGCAATAAGTCTTAAATTTATACTCGTTATATTTATCCTAACTCCTAGCGAACCCGCAGTGTACGGGACGTTTGTAGAAAGGTAAGTATTCCGAGGTCGAACACAAAGACTAAGGTGAAATCGAGTCAAACAATGATCAAAGATAGTGTGAATCTAGACTAAGATAAGATGAGGAACAAAGAAAATGGAAAACACAATGTTTTTGTTGGTTTTTGTGGTGATCAAACAAGATCACAAGTCAATCAAGATTATAAAACAACTAACAACTCAAGCTAGCAAACGAACAAGTAACACAAAGCACAAGTATATGATCAAGAGGGAAAAGTAGATTCTAGAGGTCAAGATTTCCGGTTATGGCATCGGACTCAAGGTTCTAAAGATTCTAAGGACAAGCTGCGGTGTTGAGGAAAGAGTGTTTCACTAATGGAAGCAATTACCGGGTAGGTCTCTCACTTCACTAATCCCGCATCAAACTCCTATTACCGGGTAGGTCTCAAGGTGTTAGACTAAGGAATTCCACACAAACTAGATACTACTTAAGGGGTAACCCTCTCCTTACCGGGTAAGTCTCGGAATAGGGAAATCTCAAGCAATAACCCTAGCACACTCGATCCAATAGCGGCTTATGAGGCTCACTACTACCTAGCATTCATCTTCTAAGGTATCTAAGATCGGAAATCATCGGGTAGATCTCTTCCCTCACTTAGGTTGATAGCATTAGGTGATCCTAAGCTAAATTAGGCTTAATAAACACTAGGATTTGACAACCTAACACCCCAATCATACAGATTCATCATTAAAAGTGCAACAGAAGAATAAATTGGGCTGTTCTACAGATAAATCGGCCGATTTATCTGATGAACAGGTCGATTTTTCCTTCTGTTGTGAGTTTCGTGCATATAAATCATCCTAAACTAACATATAAGCCCATCCTATCATCACCCTAGCCATAACCATCAATCCATCACTCCAGAATCACAACAAACTAGCCAATAGTATGCATATTAAGATCCAAAATCATCACACAAGCATACATGGTGTTCATAGATGGATAATGAAAGATAAGCAAGTAAAATCAATAAATCTCAACTGAATCCAAGTTGTAGCAAGACTTACAAACTCTTAAATGGAAGTCACGGTGCTCTCAAGACCACTCAACCTTCCAAGCAATTGCTCAAACATCATTTCAGTCCTATCCTTTGGAGGTTGAGTAAATCCGGGTGGAGGTTCTTGTGAAGCTTTTGGTGGTGGAGTTGTGCTTGTGGAAGCGGGAGGGTTCAAGGCTCCATCCGGGTTAGAGTAGGAGAACCCCGGATGGTTGTGGTTGGGCCGGTAATTGTTGAATTGCCGGTTTTTGTTGAAGTTCCTTGGGCCTTGGTAGTTGTTGTAGTTGCCCCTTCCCATATAGTTCACATCCTCCTCCTTGGAAGATAGGTTAGCTTGTGGGAGCACTTGAGGAGTTGCTTGGTTCTTCAAAGTTGTAGCACACAACTCTCTCAAGGACTTCAACTTATTGTTGATGGCGTCAAGCTTGAAATTGTTCATGGTGACCTCACTCACCTCATATGCTCCCGCCTTTCTCCCTTCACTCTTCCTATGGGAGTACTTCTCAATCACTAGAGCTTGTTTCTCCACAAACTCCCAAGCATCATCTACATGCTTCTCCATAAATGTCCCACCGGAAAGAGATTGAAGCTTGAATTGGCTATCTTCATCAAGTCCCTTGAAGTAGATCTCCAATAGCTCAATTTTCGGTATGCCATGGTGTGGACAATCTAGGAGAAGGTCTTTGAATCTCTCCCAAGACTTGAACAAACTCTCTCTATCCTTCATCACGAAGGCGTTGATCTTCCCTCTTAACTCGGTAGTCTTGGAAGGTGGGAAGAACTTAGTCAAAAACTCGGTTGTCATCTCCTCCCAAGTACCAACTCGCCCTTGTGGAATAGATTGATACCAAGCCAAGGCCTTGTCCTTAAGAGAGAAGGAGAAAGCCCTTAGCTTATGGTTGTTGCTCTCCAATCTTGGCGGTCTAAGAGTCTCCATCAAAATCTCGTAGTTCATCAAATGTTGGTGAGGAGACTCTCCTTCCATCCCTCCAAATTGATTATGCCGGATCATTTGTAGAACTTGAGGGCGGAGCTCATAGTTGTGGGTTGCGGGATCTCCTAAGTTCACACCCGGACGGTGTGCTCTTTGTGCCGGATCCATACGTCTCCCTAGGGTTTGTGGCTCTTCAATGGCAATGGGCACAACCCTAACATTAGCCGCCGGCTGCGGTTGCTCCACCGGTGGTGGAGGAGGTGGAGGTTGTCGGCGATTAAGCTCTCTTTGAACAAGGGCTTGCCTAATCTCCTCAATCTCCCTCCTAGTTTCCTCTTGCCTCTCATTGGCAAGTCTCCTTTCTTCCTCCAAGAGCTCATCTCTTAGCCTTATTTGCTCTAAGGCTTCATCCAACTCAGCTTGGAGGTTTCTTCCGGCCATCTCTTTCTCTTTTCGGATGTTCTTGGATCTAGATCGAAGGGTTTTCTCCGGTTGGGGATCGAATGGAGCTAAATCCTTGCCACGAGATCTTCGCATACACCTAAAGAGAGAGATGATGTCCTGAAAAGCAAAGACACACACCAAAGAGAGATCAAAAGCAACAAGAAAGATCTACACTATAAACAATCACGAAATGACTCAATCTAGACCTAGTCCCCGGCAACGGCGCCAAAAACTTGTTACGTCTAGGAATAGTGTGATGTGCACGCAATAAGCTTTAAATTTATACTCGTTATAATTATCCTAACTCCTAGCGAACCCGCAGTGTACGGGACGTTTGTAGAAAGGTAAGTATTCCGAGATCGAACACAAAGACTAAGGTGAAATCGAGTCAAACAATGGTCATAGATAGTGTGGATCTAAACTAAGAGAAGAGAAAGAAATAAAGAAAAGAAAATCCAAATGTTTTTGGTGGGTTTTTAGGTGATCAAGCAAGATCACAAATCGAACAAGATATCAAAACAAACTAACAACTCGAGAAAGCAAGGCAAACAAGTAACACAAGCACAAGATATATGATCAATAGAGAATAGTGGATTCTAGAGGTCAAGATTTTCGGTTATGGCATCGGACTCAAGGTTCTAAAGATTCTAAGGACAAGCTGCGGTGTTGAGGAAAGAGTGTTTCACTAATGGAAGCAATTACCGGGTAGGTCTCTCACTTCACTAATCCCGCATCAAACTCCTATTACCGGGTAGGTCTCAAGGTGTTAGACTAAGGAATTCCACACAAACTAGATACTACTTAAGGGGTAACCCTCTCCTTACCGGGTAAGTCTCGGAATAGGGAAATCTCAAGCAATAACCCTAGCACACTCGATCCAATAGCGGCTTATGAGGCTCACTACTACCTAGCATTCATCTTCTAAGGTATCTAAGATCGGAAATCATCGGGTAGATCTCTTCCCTCACTTAGGTTGATAGCATTAGGTGATCCTAAGCTAAATTAGTCTTAATAAACACTAGGATTTGACAACCTAACACCCCAATCATACAGATTCATCATTAAAAGAGCAACAGAAGAATAAATCGGTGTTACGTCTAGGAATAGTGTGATGTGCACGCAATAAGCTTTATATTTATACTCGTTATAATTATCCTAACTCCTAGCGAACCCGCAGTGTACGGGACGTTTGTAGAAAGGTAAGTATTCCGAGATCGAACACAAAGACTAAGGTGAAATCGAGTCAAACAATGGTCATAGATAGTGTGGATCTAAACTAAGAGAAGAGAAAGAAATAAAGAAAAGAAAATCCAAATGTTTTTGGTGGGTTTTTAGGTGATCAAGCAAGATCACAAATCGAACAAGATATCAAAACAAACTAACAACTCGAGAAAGCAAGGCAAACAAGTAACACAAGCACAAGATATATGATCAATAGAGAATAGTGGATTCTAGAGGTCAAGATTTCCGGTATGGCATCGGACTCAAGGTTCTAAAGATTCTAAGGACAAGCTGCAGTGTTGAGGAAAGAGTGTTTCACTAATGGAAGCAATTACCGGGTAGATCTCTCACTTCACTAATCCCGCATCAAACTCCTATTACCGGGTAGGTCTCAAGGTGTTAGACTAAGGAATTCCACACAAACTAGATACTACTTAAGGGGTAACCCTCTCCTTACCGGGTAAGTCTCGGAATAGGGAAATCTCAAGCAATAACCCTAGCACACTCGATCCAATAGCGGCTTATGAGGCTCACTACTACCTAGCATTCATCTTCTAAGGTATCTAAGATCGGAAATCATCGGGTAGATCTCTTCCCTCACTTAGGTTGATAGCATTAGGTGATCCTAAGCTAAATTAGGCTTAATAAACACTAGGATTTGACAACCTAACACCCCAATCATACAGATTCATCATTAAAAGTGCAACAGAAGAATAAATTGGGCTGTTCTACAGATAAATCGGCCGATTGATCTGATGAACAGGTCGATTTTTCCTTCTGTTGTGAGGTTTGTGCATATAAATCATCCTAAACTGACATATAAGCCCATCCTATCATCACCCTAGCCATAACCAACAATCCATCACTCCAGAATCATAAGAAATTAGCCAATAGTATGCATATTAAGATCCAAAATCATCACACAAGCATACATGGTGTTCATAGATGGATAATGAAAGATAAGCAAGCAAAATCAATAAATCTCAGCTGAATCCAAGTTGTAGCAAGACTTACAAACTCTTAAATGAAGATCCAAAACGTTCCTAACAATCCTTGAAATCGTTCTTCAATCCAAGATTACAAAAATCACTCAAAAGTCACTCAAAATCTCACTAAACTCCTAGAATGGTGTTCTTGTTCTTCCTTCAATCCTTGAGAGCTTTTTCTTCTCCTCCAATCTTTCTACCAAATTGATGAGCTGTGAATGAGAGTGTGGGAGAGGAGAGATGCCCAGCAACCACCTGCAGGACCACTTATATTCTCCACCAAGAGCAAGGACGGACAAGAGATCGTGGGACACGTGGCTTAAGCTGTCAAAGCCCCAAAAATCGACCCAGTGGACAAAAATCGTCCGATTTAGCTGCTAGCTGGTCCGATTTTCTTCAGCAGGAACATGTTATGCTCGTTTAGCCATGAGTTGAACCATTGCTTGCACCAATAGTGGTCTTTGTGTCCTTTGTTGCTCCAATTATGCTCCTCCAAAGCTTTGGATGTGGACCATCATGAGGCTTGGCCCTCAAATGTATCGATTGACGTCCAATAGATCCCTGAATTACCTACAAAACCGATAAAAGGTAGTGTAGACGTCTTTTCTAGAAATGTGCATGAATTGAGCGAAGACGTCATGAACCAATGCCAAAATGTGCATGAATGAGTGAGAAATCTATCTAAATGATTACCTAATCCTAAGTCATAAATCGTGTTATCATTAAGCGAGTTGGAGAGGCAGCATACAGACTTGCTTTGCCACCGAGACTCGAGGGTGTTCACCTAGTCTTCCATGTGTTTCAGCTATGGGATTACAAACCGGACCCGAGGCACATCGTCAATCATGAGGATTTAGCAATCGAGCTAGACCACACGTTCGTAGAGCACCCGGTGGTTGTCTTGGAGCGTAGTACGAGACCCTTGCATTCGAAAGACATCCCGATGATGAAGATTCAGTGGTCAATGCGAGGAGTTGAGGAGGCGACTTGGGAGACAGATGATAGTATCCAGAGAAACTATCCGGAGTTTTACGATGAGTTGGATGCACCTATAGTGTAGTCGTTTGTTTCAGTTTTTCCCTTTGTTGCATTGCGTACGCTTTTTGTGACGTTTTGAGTTACGTGCCCCATGTGGGAATTTATGAGTTCAGTTTTGTTTCGGTGTGTTGTTGTGATCGTTAGGATTTTACAAGTTTCGGGATAAAACTTCTTTTTAGGGGGATCTGATGTTAGACGCTAGTCTTTTGCCTTCACCGCCCCCGCGGCGAAGAGTGTCACCCCTGCGGCAGGACGCAGCCGCGGAAGGGTCATCCGCCCCTACAGCTGACGACAGATCGCGCCCGATCTTTCTTTCGTCCGTTTTATCTCCCTTCCATAGATAGAATAGCCAATATTCTATCTTATGGACCGGTTTTCTTATCTTCTTTCTGACTCTAAACGTCCTTCCTTCTATCTTTCCAACCTATATATTCCCTTATTTTCCTCCTTTTTCCCGTTTCTTGCATTCATCTTCAACCCTAAGAGCTGCAGTCGTTCCCTTGCTTCCTGCGACCTTGCTGAACGTGTAAGTTCATCTCTTCTGGTTTCTTCATCATGTTCTTATAGTTATTGCATGCCTTCTCCTTTTATTTCGTTTTCTTCTTCATTCTTCCCTTTAATTCTTCTCCAAGAATCAAGTTTGATCCTTGATTCTTGTGGAGCGTTCCGTTGTTGATCCTTTGATGTTCACAGGCTCCCTTGGTTGAGTAGTGACGTGGTTCTGCATTGAGAAGATCAAGCTTTGGCCTTTGCTGTGTTCCTTGCTGTCAAAGGAGCCGACAACGCTTTTGCATTGTAAACCACCCCCGCACCTCTGCCGTGCCGTCCCCGCGGCCATCCACCCTAGCGTCTTGTCTAGCCGCCCCTGCGGTTTCCTCTGCAGTAACTCCCGTTCTTGTGAGTTGCTTCCTTCCTTGCTTTCCTTGTCACTTTCATCTTTTGGATGTTCCCTGTTCCTAAGTATGATGTCAGACTAACGTTGAGCTCTTAGCTTGTGGAGATCCCTTAGAGATCATTGAGACTAGAAGTTATAGACTTCTAGCAACCGTTTCGTTCCTGATTCGTGATGCTTGTGTGAACAGGCTTTCCTTGCTCCTTTCCTGAGGGAAACGGAGTTGCTTCTGAGTTGTTCCTGAGTTGTTGCTGAGTTTTGTTATCTTTGTGAGGTAAGTCCCTTAGACTTACGTAGCTTCATTTCGCGTATTAGTTGGATTGTAGTGGCTTGTTTGTGTTGTTTATTATTGTCATAACGGATAACCGGAATAGGATTCACCCTTTATAACCTTAATTGGCTCAAGTGTATGATAAACGGGCGGTGACCACTTGTCTAGTTCTACAAAAGACTAGTGATAAGTGATGAAATCACTATCAATTAGGTTAAGTATTAGAGTCTTTTCATTGTATTAGAGTCGGTTTATGCTACTAACTTATTAATCCAGAAGAAAAAGTCAAAACGAAACTAAAAGAGAAGTTAGAAGTACTTGGGAGTTGAAGATCATTCATGAAGACAAGCTTCTGGTGCCACACCGCCCCCGCGGAGAAGTGTCACCGCCCCTGCGGGTGACACTGCCTTCCGGAACGCAGTCAGCGCCTTCTCCAGCGCCCAGAACGAGCAAGTCAACACACCTGAGGCTACCCTTGGACGTCCCTGTGGTGACTCACATTGAGGAAGTGAAGCCGGCGCCCCAGCGCCTCTGCCTGCGGACCAACCTACGGAGCTGTGAAGCCAAAGAGCCAGTGCCACCGCCCCTGCGGTGACATTGGGCCGCCCCTGCGGCTCAACATCAGAAGCGACAGAAATATGAAGAGTCAGACGTTTGAAGAGCATTAAAGAACCGCCCTTGCGGAATTGTCAGGCCGCCCCTGCGGCCATGACGAACACCAAACGTTTTGGCCTGAATCGCCCCTGCGGCTCTGAAGGCCGCCTCTGCGGTTCAGCGCCAAAGACTTTACTCCGGCTGTTTACACCACCTTTATGGCATTAAAGGTGGCTGTTTAGGATGGCCTTTTACTCCCTTTTACTGCCAATTCTAGTATAAATAGGTCCATGGTTGATTGCTAGAATCATCCACCATTTTCCCATTTTATTCTCTCTTTTCTCTTGCTTCCTTTGTGTAATGAGCTTCTAAATTTCTTGCTACATTGGGTTGTTTTGAAGCTGTATTGCTGCTTTGGTTGTAAGTCCTTTTTAATATAAGTATTATTCAGTATATGTTTTGTATTCCTTGAGCTTCGCTTATTTAATTGCATGTTTCTTACCACTTAGTTTGATCACCTTAGTGTCTAAATTGCATGCAAAGAACTAGGATTAATAGATTCCGGGTTCGCGTCTTTAATCTAGTAGAAACCTTTAGGTAAAAACTGGTTGTGATTACTTAAGGGAAAAGGAATACAAATATAAAGAAAAGTCTAATGGTTTTATTCTTCTCTTTATATCTCTTTGTCTTTATTTGCAAGCTAACTTGTGACTTGTTCTTGTAGGTTTACGGAACATTAACTTGTTAAGTTGTGTTGATGCCGGTTGACTCAACACATACATATAATCAAGATGAGAACGTTGCTAATAAACTTATAAAAGGAACCAACCAAAGTAGCAATTGCATGCTAAGATTCAACCTAGTGTAGTTCATCTCTCATCAATCTATTCACCTCTTTATTTTTTTCGTATGCTTTGTCTTGTTACATTTCAATCCACCCCCCCCCCTTTTATTTGGTTATATTGTCAATATTCTAATCTAATCAAAACATCAACCAAACTCTCTTGGGTTCGACCCTTACTTAACCACTATACTTGCTTTAGTGTTAAGTTGGGAAATTACTTTGATAAGATAAAAACGACATAAGAATTAGTCTTGTCAACTAGAATGTGCTCTTGCAACCCAGACCCGTAGGTAACGGATATTACTGATCTATTCCTATTGGTAGACAGAAGCGGGGGCGAGTTTTGGGAGATTCTCGTGTGACAAAAGAAGTTGAATTAGTAATGGATAACCTTAAGAAAGATAATAACCGGTTGAGTGCAAGCATGCTATGTGTTTTCTTTACCTTATGTGTGTTTGTGCCTTTGCACTCTTGCTAGTATCTAGAATGTTAGATAACGGTTTATACCGTCGTTGTAGATGTTCCGCAGGTTCAGGATGCTGCTGAGTGATCCGGATGGTGTGGTCAGCCGGGGTTCTCGTACATTATAGGACGGGATTGGGTTTTTGTTTCTTTGTTGTTTCCCTCTTATTTTGAACTCGGCTGTGAGTCTTTTACATTTTCCTTTGTTTGAACCTTTGGTTTTATATTGAGTTTTGGTTTTCATTTGTCTGTGTCTTGTTCTAAGATCAGTTTGATGTTGCTACTCTGAGGGTCGGGACCCATTGTGCGATCCTAGCTCGTAGCGCGTCGAGTTCCCAAAACTTGGGGTGTTACACAAACTATCAATCTTACTTGATAATCGATGTGGGACTGAAAATATTTAGCAATCCACAAAACAATAGGTCGACGACCCACAAAGCAGTAGGCCAACGACCCACAAAACAGATATTAATCCATTATGAATATGTAATTATACTTCAATTTGGCCAAAAGGCAAATAAATCTATGATTTGTTTAATCTACAAAACTCTATTTATACAAGTTATCAAACTATCAGTCTTACTTGATAATCGATGTGGGATTGAAAATATTTAGCAATCCATAAAACATTAGGTTAACGAGCCACAAAATAGTAGGTCAACGACCCACAAGTTATCAAACTACTAGCCTTACTTGATAATCAATGTGGGATTAAAAATATTTAACAACCCACAAAATATTAGGTCAACAACCTACAAAGCAGTAGGTCAACGACCCACAAAGCAGTAAGTCAATGACCCACAAAGCAGATATTAATCCGTTATGAAAAAAAATTATACTTCAATTTAACCAAAAGACCAACAAATGTATGATTTGTTTAATCTTCAAACCCTATATATATCCAAGTTATCAAACTATCAGTCTTAATTGATAATCGACGTGGAATTGAAAATATTTAACAACCCTGAAAACATTATGTCAATGGCCCACAAAGTAATGGGCAATTCGTTATGAATAAAACTTATACTTCAACTTAGTCAAATGACCAAGAAAATTTTGATTTGTTTAATATTTAAACCCACTGTTTATACACGTTATCAAAATATTAGCATTCGTTGATAATCGATATGGGATTGTAAATATTTAGCAACCCACAAAACATTAGGTCAACGGCACAATAAATAGTAGGTCAACGACCCAGAAAGCAGTAGACAATTCGTTGTGGATAAAAATTATACTACAACTTAGCCAAGTGGCCAATAAAATTTTTTATTGGGATAATTTGACATACTAGGCCTTTTTGAGTTTTTGTTTAAGAAAGTGTACCCCAATTTTTTTACCACTTTCATTTACTAGTAGGTAAAAAATATTAACCCTTCTATTTAGAAAAAATAATAAATGATGTTTGTTATTTGTTATATAAGTATAAGTTTTAATTTTTAATTACTGATTTTGTTTTGTTTTATTATTTTTCTTGCCTTTTTTTATTTTATTTTTATTTTCTTTTTTATTTCCTGAACTGAATTTCTCATACCTGAATTTTCGTACCAGAATTTTCATACCAGAATTTTCATACCAGAATTTTATCATACCAGAATTTTATCATACCATAAATTTTCTCATACCAGAATTTGTAATACCAGAATTTGTCATACCAGAATTTGTAATACCAGAATTTTCCACATGTTCTACATACCAGAAATTTGCATACTATAAATTTACATACCAGAAATTCGTAGCAGATTTTTATACCAGAAAATTTCATACCATAATTTTTATACCAGAAAATGAACATACCAGAATTTTCATAATAGAATTTTCATACAAAAATATGAACATACCAGAATTTTCATAATAGAATTTTCATACAAATATATGAACATACCATACCCCAAATACAAATCACAGTGACTAAGCAACACAATTTTCTTCTATGTCTTGGAATGATTTTCTTAATAGAATTTCATGTGGCTTTTTGACTTTGGCTTTAATAGTTCTCAAACCTAATACAACTTCGTCACAATCATCTAGTAAAGGCTCTTTCACTTTCACTTTAACTTCTTCATTTTGGTTACTGCGACCACGCTCATGTGGCTTACCTGGTCTTGTTGTAAGGGAATACACCACACTCACAATTCAGTCATTTTGGAATCATAACGACGTTCATCATACTGTGATCCTTCTAGAGCTACACCTGCCATGATTGCGCTCCCAAATGACATAGTAGTGAAAGGATTAATATAAGGCTATCAAGCAAAATATGATAAATGTAACAAATTGGCAAAATATGTATTTTTGAGTTTGTATCGATGTTATAATCTTCTAAGAAAACAACTCCAACTTTTGAAGATCACACATAAATGAACAAATGAATAAAAAAAACTAGAAAATAAATGCATATCTCACTTCCAAGGAATTGCAGAAGAACTTAACCGAAAGTGAAATAGGAGATACCTAATGAGAATTGTGCAAAATTTGAGAGTAAACTACAAAATTTGGAGCAAGATAATTGGTGTGATAAAATTATACTATTTGGTCATGGAGCAAGATATTATACTTTACTGTGTGAATTATAAAATTAATTGACAAGAAATGTGAGATTTTTCATACTCCGATTTTCATCTATATATGCAAGCTTAATATGATTTCAGTCATGGAGCAAGATATTATACTATTTGGTATGAGATTAAAGAACTATACCAGCAAGAGGACCATGGTGGACAAGGTAAGCTGTAATTTGATTCTCATCAATGGGGATGTTGGTGAAGTTTGCAACCTTAACAGCTACCTTATTAGCATCGAACTTGCACTCGCCTTGAGTTCCGGTGTACGGATACGAGCTTTCTTCCTGTAACCCTCCTGCTTCCATTACGTACTTGTATGCGTTCGTCATCAACCCTCCACCGCAACCACTGTCACACTCATCTTTCTTACTAAGATCACGCTGCAACAATTGATTGCAACACAACAAATTGATTACAACCCGAATCACATGGATATCCGATCCGAATGAATAGAGTTGACCGTGTGATCGCAATCAACAAGTTGTTGCTCGCTGAGGTTGAGCAGCTTACCAGTAGCTATGAAATTGGCTCCTTCTATGGCTCCTGTTGTGCTAAATGCACAACACGATCCACACGCACCCTTGACAAGATTCAATTTCATATTCAATTTCAACTAATTTCAACAAATTAGAGCAAAAATCTGCAAAATACCTGAGTCTTGATGTTAGTGACAGCCCCTTTCCGCTGTCTTTTTCTCCTCGCTTACATGAAGTCCAAGCCCTTCCTCATGACCCTGTCACGTGACAGGCTAGAACTAGATCTGGATCTGGATCTAGATCTAGAGCTAGATCCAGATCCCAACCTGAAACAAATAGAGAGAAAAATGTCAAAATTAGGGCTCAAAGAAGACTAGATAAGCTGAGTGCCTTTCTGGTATAATTCATACCAGAAAAATCTCAAAATTAGGGCTCAACGAAGAAGATGAAGATGAACCGAGAAGTAACAGCGACGGTGGATGGTGGTGGTGGTCTTCGTTCCGACATCGGCGAAATTAAATGGATAGAAGATAGCAAATTACAAAGCCATCATGAATACAACAAGACGCCTCGTACCATAAGTAAAATCAAATGGATAGACAGAAGTAAAATCGAATCAAAGTAAAATCAAATGGATAGACAAAAGTAATACCGAAGGTTAACGCGCCATGGAGACTGTAGGTAGGATCGAGCAGTTGGGCAACGAGGACTGTAGGTTTATTGTTCCGGCGAGGATCGAGCAATTGGCGACCGAGGATTGTAGGTTTATTGTTCCGGCGAGTATCGAGCAGATTGGAAGGAAGATGGAGCATATCGGAAGGAAGATCGTGGGAATCCGGAGGTAGCTCTCATACCAGATCTAAAGATTGAAGGAAGTAGAGGAGAGAGAGAAAAGAGGCGATATGTCGCGTTTGTGAGGAAGATACGGGAGAAGCTGAAGAATAAGTGACGGCTAGGTTTTCACGGTAAAAAATACAAAAGGGGTACATTTACTTTACCATAAAATACAAAAAGCCTACTTAGTATTTTGTTTTTTAATAAAGCCTACTTACCAAATTTGCCCTTTTTTATTTGTTTAAATTTTAAACTTTCTATTTATACAAGTTATCAAACTATCAGTTTTACTTGATAATCGATGTGGTATTGAAAATATTTAGCAACCCACAAAACATTAGGTCAACGGCCCACAAAGTAGTAGACAATTCACTGTGAATAAAAATTATACTTCAACTTAGCGAGAAGGTCAATAAATGATTGATTTGTTTAGTTTTCAAACTCTTTATTTATACAAGTCATCAAAACTATCAACCTTACTTGATAATCGATGTAGGATTAAAAATATTTGATAATCGATGTGGGATTGAAAATATTTAAAAACCCACAAAACATTAGGTCAACTAACCACAAATCAGTAGGCCAACAACCCACAAAGCAGTAGGTCAACGACCCACAAAATAGTAGGTCAACGCCCCACCAAACATATATTAATGAATAAAAATTATATGAAACAATTTGGTTTACTAGACTTTTTCTAGTTTTGTGTTTAGTAAATATACCCCTTGAGAGAAGAATGTGTAGAGTTTGAGAATAAATACAAAAGGTTGGGGTATATATACTTAATTGAAACATTAAAAAGTCTAGTTACTACTATGGTTTTTCAAAAAGGCCTAGTTACCAAAATTGCCCAAATTATATTTCAATTTAGCCAAAAGGCCAATAAATCTATGATTTGTTTAATCTTCAAATCATCTTTTTATACAAGTTATTAAACTTTCAGTCTTACTTGATAATCGATGTGGGATCGAAAATAATAAAAATTATACTTCAACTTAGCCAAAAGGCCAAAAAATGTATGATTTGTTTTAATCTTCAAACCCTCGTTTTAATCTTCAAATCCTCTATTTATACAAGTTATCAAACTATGAGTCTTGCTTGATAATCGATATGGGATTGAGTTATCAAACTATCAGTCTTACTTGATAATCGATGTGGAATTGAAAATATTTAGCAACCCATAAAACATTAGGTCAACGACCACAAAGCAGTAATCCAACGACCCACAAAGCATAAGTCAACGACCCACAAAACAGATATTAATTCGTTATGAATAAAAATTATACTTCAACCTAACCAAAAGGTCAATAAACCTATGATTTGTTTAATCTTCAAACCATTTATACAAGTTATTAAACTTTCAGTCTTCTTGATAATCGATGTGGGATGTGAGATTGAAAATAATAAAAATTTTACTTCAACTTAGCGAAAAGGTCAAGAAGTGTATGATTTGTTTAATCTTCAAACCTTATATTTATACAAGTTATCAAACTATCAGTTACTTGATAATCAATGTGGCATTGAAAATATTTAGCAACCCACAAAACATTAGGTCAACGGGCCACAAAGCAGTAGGCAATTTGTTATGAATAAAAAGTATACTTCAACTTATGCAAGTGACCAAGAAAATTTTGATTTGTTTAATCTTTAAATCCTCTATTTATACAACTTATCAAACTATCAGTTACTTGATAATCGATGTGGTATTGAATATATTTAGCAACTCACAAAACATTAGGTCAACGACTCACAAAGTAGTGGGCAATAAACTATGAATAAAAATTATACTTCAACTTAGCGAGAATGTCAATAAATGTTTGATTTGTTTAGTCTTCGAACTCTCTATTTATACAAGTCATCAAATATCAGCCTTACTTGATAATCGATGTGGGATTGAAATATTTAATAATCGATGTGAGATTGAAAATATTTAGTAACTCACAAAATATTAGGTCAACAACTAACAAAATAGTAGGTCAACGACCCACAAAACAGATATTAATCCGTTATGAATAAAATTTATACTTGAACTTAGCGAGAAGGCCAAGAAATGTTTGATTTGTGTAATTTTCAAACCCTTTATAAATACAAGTTATCAACAACCAGCCTTACTTGATAATCGATGTGGGATAGCAAAATCCCTGAAAATATTTAACGTAAAAATCTTTCTACAAAAATTTTATTGAAAATTTAATATTTTAATTTTATATGGAGATTTTCTTAACAAATATTGGTTGTGATTTGGTAGTTATACAAAATTTATTTTGGTAATATAAAAAAAAAGAATTTCTGACTTTAATAGAGAAAGCTCGATTTCAACATACTCGCACCAGGAAGCGTCACATCAGCATGTTAGTACTCTACTTTAGTAGTAACTAGTTTTAATACCCGTGCCTTGCACGGGATTTGTTAAATTATAACAATTATATGTACTAATTTCAAAGTTTGTAGGTTAAATTTGTACTTTATGTGATGTGATAATAAAATTTATTTTCTTGTAATATACTAATTTCAAGATTTGTACCTTAAATGTAATTGAAAATTATAGTATTAACATGTTCAAATTTATAAAATAACAATTTATCCAACTTGATGATCTTGTTACTAAGTATGAAGTTTAATTATGAAGATCATTTATTGTAAAAAATTATAATACCCAAAAATCACATTGTTAATTTTAGATAAAAATAAAGTTCAATTTAAAATTAAAAAAAAAACATAAATAAACAAAATACTAAGATCTTTAAAATTATTAAATAAAACATATAGTAAATTTTAAAAAAATAACAACGTTCAATTGAATAATTAGAAAAAGTAACCAAATGTTAAGATTAAAAAATAAAATATATAAGTTTTAGAAAAAAAAATAAAGTTCAATCGAAAATTTAAAATATAAGTAAATAAAATATTAAGATCTTTCCAATTAGATTGCAATCTTAATAATTTCGATTTATAGATTATAATTAATTAAGTATCAATTAATCTTTGATAATACGAAGGATGTGGCTTCATAAAATTGTGACATGTGGCAAAATAATGAGATGGTGATACTAAACTGTGTCAAGTGTCACGTTACGGTCTGCTTTAGTATATAAGATAGATATATTGATTGATTGATGAGTTATTACTTATTAGTAAATAAAAATGAACTAAAATTATATTTTAATAATTTGTTATTGCAGATTATTTTTGATACTTTTTCCATGGACTTTTATATAGTGGTTATTATTTTAATTTGAATTTTATGTATTGTTAGTTTATAGTTTGTGTCAAATACTTTTACTATTAGTTTATATCTTATTTTTACTATTCTCATTATTTTTTGAACTACTTTATTAGTGCATGTTATTATACTATTTGCTAGTTAAAAAAAATACTATAAGTTCAAATAGTGTGTTTACTTAGTTCAAATATTTGTTTATTAGTTCATACTTTATTTTATTATTTACTAGTTATGTTTGTCCAAAATATTTCTACTATTACATATCTTGAACTTTTATACTATCAATTCAAATTTGTCCATTAGTTTTGTATTCCAGTATTCTAAACATAAAAAAGTTATGTAACAACTCAAATTTTTTATTCGGTTGACATCCTGAGTCACCGTGATCGCGTCAGTTTTTCTTACATGCTGTTGCGCCCCGTCGTCGAGATCGCGATGAAATAACAGATCATGTCTTACCTTTGTAACCGTCGAGATACATTCTTTCCTTATCTGTTTAATCCGATCTTTTGGTGGCTAGATCCTTCTCATAACCTTAGCAGACCTCTTGTTCTCTCATTCACGTAACTTCATCATTTCTCCTTCCTCTCTTCTCCTTCTCTCCTTCAACATTGCTCCCATTCAAGCGAGTGAGAGACTTTTTCGCTTTTCTGTAAACGCTTGCAAGGAACCGTCTTTGTACTTCTACTGAACGACCAATAAGCAACCCCTTCTCCTCCTTCTTCCTTTCTTAATCTTCCATTCTTTATATAAATTATCAAAGATTAATATAAGTGATAATTCTAAAACTATTTTTGTACTATTTAAATAAAGAAGAAGAAAATAGTTTGATGTATAAATAGTCCGTATATGTACAAAAATCAAAACTGTTGAAAAGTAAAATACGTCCATATAATTATATAAAAGGATAGTGGTATTAAAATTTTAAAGATTAAAACAAATAATTTCACAAAGTTGAGGAGTCAATAGGGAGATTTTGTCAATGTTAAATAAATAGAAAACCTTGTCAAAAAAAAAAAAGAAAAAGGAGGGCGTCGGTACCGTCTCTACGCCACTCGAGCGATAGCGACGACAATCACAGGAGACCGATACACGTGGCGCCTCCATCTTGTCTGGACCACTTCTGATTGGGACCACTTTAGCATGCGCCTTTGAACGAATCAGATCCCTACACGTGGTCGAATTTCAGGGCGTCAGGACCACCTGAGCACTTTGACCCGCTCACGCCCAACTGTATGAAGAAGAGAGAGGAAAATTGAATCCAGGTTTTTCGGTTCTATCAAACTAATATACTTCATACATAATCACTATTTCTGTAATTTAATTGAAATAATAAAATTTGAAACGTATAAATACCTCCACTATAGCTTATATACTTCGTATGAGTTGATCCAATGCAAACAAGTTACGTAATATGATATCATCTATGAATATGTGGAGACAAAGAATACATAGATGAATATTTGATGTACAATTACAAAATATGTATCCGATATAAACAAACACAAGTTGTATTTTCTCGACAAGAGCCCCCAACTTTCGTATTTAAACTGAAATTTTAAATTGAGTTCTGATTAAATTTGCGATTAATTTAGGATGAAAGTAAAATATAAATATAAATACAATTATTTGAATTATTTTTTATTAAAAATTAAAAATATATTCTAATATTTGTAAAAGTTGTAATGAAAGTAAAATTTAATTTAAATAAAAATTTTGTTAAAAGAAATAAGTAACTCTAGTATATATATATATATATATATATATATATATATATATATATATATATATATATATATATATATATATATATATATATATATATATATATATATATAGATCATATGAGAACACCCCCTATTGTGAGAACATCATAACAGATTCGTAATTATTATTAGTTTTGTTACGAATGTGTCATATCGTTTAATGTATTATTCGTAGTTATTGTTGGTTGAGTGGATTATTCGTAGTTATTGTTGGATTCCTAATTATTATTATTCCTAGTTATTATTAATTATCATATCTACTCTAAATCTCAACCCTTAATACTCACCATCCAACGGTGTACGATTGCTCTCATGTTCTCACGTTAGGGGTGTTCTCATGGGAACCACATCCTATATAGAATATATATATATATATATATATATATATATATATGATGACATATTTTCAATGACATGAGTGATTTATTGTTTTATGTCGACAAAAGTGCAGAGTTATCAACTTCGATGTGAGATTAACTGGAGTCTAAATATATGGCGGAGGATGCCTTATCTCGCAATTCTTAGTCTCAGATTTTAACTCGTATAAAATGGTGGGCTCAAGGCCATAATGGAAGAATATAATGAATTGCTCTGAATTCTTGGGAGGTTCGTGATAGCATCAAACTTACGTGTTTTCTACCCTCTTATTCATCTTTCTTTACACATCTTTTGGCAAGATATATACGTTTATAACGTATAATGTGTTCATATCATGTTTTCAGTATTTACTTCCGGTTATTTCATATTTCAGGATCTCAAGGCTCGTTATGAAGTATTTACCGCCCAAATTCACTCAAGGTTCAATAAAAGTTCGATCTTCCCTAAAGTCGGACATCGGGAGGAGAAAATCTCATATGACTGAAGATCGACTCCTCAAGAAGCTCAAAAAACACTATGGATTGGAGCCAAGAACTTCCCTACTATGGAGCATAAAATCACACAAGACAATTTTCAAATGAGCTGGAACAACAAGTGAAACGCCCACCCTAGGGGCACCATACGGCCTTCCCATGACCGTTTGCTTGGCAGTTCTAGATGATGTTTGAATCAACCCAACTTCTTTGAAGTTCAACCTAATGATCGAAGAACCAAGACCTATACGGCCACTAGACGGGCACCATTGGCCGTTTCACTTGGCCGTTTGCCCACAGCGGCGGCTTTGCGACATGACCTAATTTTCTTGTATCAGTTTAGCCCGAGTCTTATCCTATATATTCCCCCTTAGACCTCTAGGGTTAGAACTCATCTCATAATCCACCATACTTCTCAATACTTGCAAGATACGGTTTCAAGGTTTTACATTCATGTTAGAGGTTAGACTTATTTTGCTTTTCTTTTTTTTTTTGAGTTTTGTTATATGGAAAGATTATTCTTTTCATATGACTTCTCTTCCTTTTCTATGTCTAGCTAAGTATCCTTCAATCTAAGGGGTTTGTTGAACTCTATGATGGATCGATGGTGATTATATATGTGAGTTTCTGAATTGCTATCAACAAGTTTATGTTTCGTTTCAAAGTGCTTTACTCCACTTATTAATTACCTTCGAAAGAAGTGGTGTTTTAACTGGTTGAGATAAAACAAATGAAGGGCCAAAAGTGAAGTTTATTTTATTGAATTTATTAAAAAGAACTTTGTTTCGAAAGTAGTGTTTTATCAAAGCTTCGAGGATTTCTAATCATCGCAGAAATTTTCAGTCTTTGTACCCTTTTAAACTGAAGGGCCACAACCGAAGGCTTTTCTTAATCTTTTCCGGATTTATAAATGCTTCATGGGTTTTTTTGTCCTCGTCGAACCGCTAGATTGAAAACTACCTAAGTTGGAAAGCGCGGTCTTTATTTGTCTATGTCAAAGACTATTTTAGATGGTTACCTACATGATTGCTGATTAAAGTTCATGTCGTTCTCATATGTTATTACTATTTGATTTATCATAACAGGGATTTACATTTCCTTAGATTATTCACCCATATCATATCACCTCACACTTTGTTACAAGTTGTTGTGTGTTCTTTGTTTTCTAATAATGCAAACTAATTATCTCTATTTCCTTCCCCTTAGGTTAGTATACATGCTTATTTGTTCCAACCAACATAGATGTGGCCCTTGAGAATTTGATGCCCGGTTGTAATACATTTGATTCCGGCTCCTTGCGGGGCATATTGTTTATACTTCAGTAAAACTTCTACGATTAGTTTAATCAACATGTCATGCATATGGATGAGGTTATTGCAGTTTCGTCTATAATTGATAAGCTTCCCCTTCATGGAAGGATTTCCACCATGTGCTAAAGCACAAGAAGGAAGAACTCACATTGGTAGAACTTTCTCACCTTCAAATTGAACAAGACCTTAAGGAACAAGAGGGTGGAAGAAGGAGGATAAAATTTCTACTTTCCACGAGGCTAACATGATGGATAGAAAGGGTAAAAGGAAAGGACAAAGACAATGATACGAGAAAGAAGTCCAAAAATTCCTACAAGGATAATGCTGACAAGAAACCAAAATGTGCTTGATTTAAGGACGATGGATCCAATGGTGAAGGCCAAAGTAGTCAAAACCTTCCAAACCAAGGTGACTCTCTTATGAGTCTTGATTCTAATTTTGATATAAATTCTGATTTGAATTATGTGCCATTGACTTTTGTATGATTTTTCATGTAGGATGATAATCTTGGGTGGTGGGTGGACTCGGGTGCAACAACTCACGCTTGCAAAGATCGACGTTGGTTGAAGACATACGTCGTCGCTAACAATAGAGCACCCATGGATATGAAAAACGAGTCTATAACCCCCATTCTAGGAAGAAGATGGGTTGATCTATACTTCACAAGTGGCAAGACACTAGTCTTGTCAAATGTACTATATGCACCGACAATTAGAAAGAACATGGTTTTTGATGGTTTACTCAATAGGTTTGGCTTCAAACAAGTCATAGAAGCCGACCACTATGCATTATTTAGGAGAGGAACATTGTAGGCTTTGGCCATTGGAACAACAATATGTTTTTTTTCTCTCTTTATGTAATAATCTTTCTAGTATTAATAAGAATAGTTTGTTTACGTTGTCCTCTTCTTCCAATTGCGATTTTGTTAAATCGCATGCACGACTTGAACATGTTCACTTTAAAGATATGAATGACACAACTAAGGATGATATTTTACCTAAACTTGACTTGTCAAAAGATAAGTGTAAAATGTGCATGTTGACCAAGATAACAAGACTTTTATTTCCTAGAATTGAAAGAGCACAATCAATGCTTGGCTTAGTCCACTCCGACCTAGGTGACTTGCATTGTACTCCTTCATTAGGAAAGAAAAATTATTACGTAACATTCATAGATGATAAATGTGAAAGAAAAGATGTCGATTGCCTTGACGCATACGCTCTAGTGGCTAGGATTACTACCATTAGGTTTTTAACAGATATGGTGGTTATTAACAATCTAGTGATTCATCAAATCGATGTCAACCCTAGGGGTGTCTATGGGTCGGGTTTGGGCGGGGAGTACCCTACCTTCCCTGTTTAGTATAAAATCCCCTTCCCCATCCCTACTCGGATTCATTGGGGAATCCCCGTTCCCATTTAATTTTCTCCTTTTTTAAAGTTTTATGGTTTTTCCCCGTAAAAATTCCCGTCTCCATCGTCATCACCATTTACTTTAAAAAGTTTAACAAGATCATTAACTCAGACAATTTTGGTGGGAAGGAGGGTCAGTGGCCTCCGGCGCATCTGGACATTAACTTAGACAATAACGGTGAAATCAGGCAATAAAATACGAAATTGTTACTTTGCTTAACTATATAAACAAAACACATTAGGGAAAAAAAAAACTCCATTTTTTAGTACAAATTTGCAAAGTAAAGGTATACCGTTTATATATTAGGTTTCGTTCATTCAAGTAGTATCGAGACTCGTCGTACAAACTAGTGTAAACAAAAATGATTATATCTGACTAGCATTTAGATTATGATCTCAAGATAAAGTGTTATATAATTTTATCATTTTAATTTTACGGTTAACGATTTAGGTTGCACACCAAAACATGTATTTAAGAGATTAAGACACAAAGAAAACACAACATGTAGTGTGTCATGTATTTGATCATCGTGATTCGACATTTACGAAGCATTCAAAAATTTCATGAGGGTGTTATCCTCATACGATCAAAAACCCTATTAACATAGGTTAACATTAGCATAATTTACACATTGTTATCAAATAAATATTTAAACATAAAAATATTTTTCAGAATACATTTTGTGTAAGTAGGAACGACTACGAGACTCTTAAGTCTTAAAATACAAAAGTGTATATAGTTTGAAATTTTCGTAATCATAGACAAATTTTGAATTCAAACATAGTTTCTAAATTAAATTTCGATTAAACTAGAAATTACAATGAAAGTCTAACATAAATAAAATTTGTTTATTTATGTACCCCGGCGGGGTTTTCCGTCAGGGTTCCCCGACGGGTTTGGGTTCAGATCGGGGTGGATACCCCTATCTTCATCATCGTCCTCATCCCCGAATGAGGAATCGATTTATTCCCCATCTCCGTCCTCATGCCCGTTTAAAATCCACATCACATTACGATTAATACCCGTGAATTTTGGGGAATACCCACCCAGTTTACACCCCTAGTGAAGACGACGTTTCTTAATGATGATCTAGATGATGAAATATATATATATATATATATATGAGACAACTGGAAGGATTTGTTTTAAAAGAACAAGAGCACAAAGTGTGTCGCTTGGTCAAATCCTTGTATAGACTAAAGCAAGCTCCAAAACAAAGGTATCAAAAGTTTGATGATGTTGTACTGTTGAATGGTTTTTAAGACAAATCACGCAGACAAGTGTGTATATATTAAGTTTGATCATATCAGTCAAGGTGTGATCATAGAAGGATATCCGGATATTCATTCAGAGTTTTTTTTTTTTTAAATAATCCGATCCGATCGAATCTGCATGGGTATCGAACCAGACCGACCCTGACCCAAATCTAAAAACTTGGACGTAAAACTAACCTGATGTATTAGGTGTCGGTCTAAAGTGATCGAAGTGTCGAACTGTCCGGATCGATACAACTTCTCAGTCCGATCCAAATTCTTCTATCCGGATCTAACATCCCTACAACCAAACATCCGGAAAGAGTATATATAGGAGCCAACCACGAGTTAAAAACCTATTACCCATATCAATGTTAGGTCACTAAAGTAAGCTTTTTGCAAAGGAATAATTACATTCCGATGCATTATATAAAAATCAATTAATAATTATAAATATTCTATTGATTTGTATAAATAAAATCTGCTTTTTATAGTAAATGTAGGAATTCATTATCATACAAATTTCATCCCGGTTCTTATTCTAATGTTAGGCAGTTGTCACATGGATTAAGAAAATAGGTGATGTGTATCAGTAAGTAAATTTAATTAATTGATCGAATCCTATACGGATGATAATATAAAAATGTTAATAAATCAATTTTCTTGTGCGTAATATTCTGTAAATGATAGCCCAAAAGGTGTAATATAAAACGAAACGCAAAATCTGGCCTAAGTTGGTGGAACATGTACTCCGATGTTGTCAAAAATATTATAGCAAATACTTTTGGAGATATGACAAGTAGGAAACTTAAATAAGTCACTTATATTAATTAAAATGAAGAAAGTAATCCAACTTTAATAAAACGTGTACTTGTACCGAATCTAATGTTTATTGGAAATATTATATGGGTGGACGTAGATGTTACCAATTGTAACACAATCGCATTTTGATTTGCAAGAATACAATTCGAAAATCTAGTTAAAGTTTGATCATTTATTTTTCTTAAGTGATAAGGTAAGGTTTGAAGTATTTCATTTGGTTAACAAATTAAGGGTGTGTTAGGCTAAAGATTGAGTCACTGTCGAAGTCCGATATAGACGGACCGTTAGAAGGTGGGCCGTGTCAAAGTCCGATACAGACGGACCGGTAGAGCGGGGGTCGTGTGCATACGAGTGCACATGCGTATTAGGCTCAAGTCCAACACATAAATCCGGCAAAGTTCCATCCTAAAACCAATTAGTAATAGGAGGAGTAGTCCACCGACCTTATATACTAGGCTCGGAGTGTCCCATCTTTCGATGTGAGACTACAATCACACTTTATTGATAGTTAAGCTTTGAATGGTTTAAGTTGGTATGATTTTTTTTTTTTTTAGAATGGAGTATAAAGTATGTACTTATTTTGATAATCAATTATTGTAATTTTTGTGTTTTTACTGGTATTGTTAAAATGTAAATAAATGTGAAATATATTTTTATAATTATAATTAAAAAAATATTTTTTAATTTATTAAAACCGTAATATATTGTAATATTTTGGTATTCAAAGATTAAGTTTGTAAAAAAACCTACACAACAGAATATATTAGAAAACAAATATATGAAAAATAATTTATTTATTAAATTAAAATGTATTTAGAAGGTTAAAGTATTTTCATTTTAGAAGGTAAAAATATATTTTTAAGTAACACTATATAATAAATTACTATATAAGTTAAATATTATTTTTTGACCAAAAAAAGTTAAATATTATTTATTGATTTACATTAAATCAATGTTGATTTTGGAGGAAAAGTATTTTTAAATCGAAGTTTTTCTAGTTAATTAAATTTATTGAAAAAATCTATATATAGCATTTTTGAAATTCTTTTAATTTTATTAAATGTTATAAAATAACTATAAAATTTAAAACTTTAATTAAACAAGATCTAATATATATTATTAGAGGGTATTTTCTCAATTTAGATAACCTACAAAAATGAACTTATCCTATTCACTTGTTCCACATATCTTTTTCTTGACTTTAGTTTAATGAGTATTATTCTAAATTAGTTGGAGATGGAATGAAACTAAAAAGAACATGCCAGAATCCATTTCCTAAGAACAGTAGATTAATTTTGTTCTTGAAATAGAATCATTCTCGAAAATCGAGCCATCATTGTCATATGTCAACTGATCGGGATGTAATATGGGATGACACTCCCTTCCTCAACCTTAAATAAATCACCAACTAACTATTATCATTAACTAATTCATTCATTTATTTTGTCTTTATTATTTTTTAATTTTACAAAAGTATTTATCTTTTTATTCTCTAGGTAAAATATATTATCAATTTTATTCATTTAATTTGAATATTTCATATTCAAATTTACTTTCTTTTATCAGCAACATAGCTTTGTTGAAGTGTGTTTATTAATAAGAATATTTAATACTTTTATTAATTTGTATGTAATATTCTGATAAGCTGATTATTCTTTAATAAAGGAGTATAAAAATTGGGAAGCGGGGCCTAAAGAGCCTTGAGCAACAAGTGTGATTGCACGTAGTCATATTCGATCTTCGTAGTAAATTATTAGTTTAGGTCATTAGAACATTCTCAATATAGTAGTTTCCTTTATATAAATATAATATCACTTAATAGTTTTATAACCTGCATATGTAAACTTGCAGCTTGCCTCCAAAATATTTATGTTAATAACTATCAATATTGTATAATATTTATTTATAACATTAATATTACTATTTATTTGTACTATTAATTTATATAAAAAAAATCCAATATAGTAAAATAAAAGATTTTTACTTATAAAAAGGTAATTTTCTGGTTATATTAACATACTATACATGGGATAAACTATATAAATGAAGAGTATATTAGGGCATCTTTATTGGTGTAACACTTAAGTAACAATGATCATTTATAAATATAAATAAAACTTTCTTAGGTAATCAAGACAATAAATAAAGAGAGGTTTCGTTTGGTTGATATTTACATTTTAGTTTTAATTTAATATTCATTTTTTTTCTTAATAGGTTTAAGAGATGGAGAGTAACGGAACAAAATCACGGAAGAAAATGTTGGACATCTTAAATAGTGTTATTATGAATAACACTAGATATTTATTAAAGAAAAAAATATGTCGGATATACCAGGTAAATCAATGTAATTATTAGATAAAAATAAGTCGGGGTTGAATTGTAAATTTTATTACTTTATTTTAAAATTTTTTTATATAATTATGAGATTTAGAGTAATAAAGTAGAGAATGTTGATGAAAAAAACGCTATTAACGGACTGTTAATGGTGTACGGGCTTGAAATATATGTGTGGTGGAAGAGTGTTTGACAGTTGGTAGATACCAAATAATGAGGGCAAATTAATAATGAGCTGCACCATTGAATTGAATTAGCACCTCATCAATATTGGTAACAATTTGGACCACCTTACCACTCCCAAAGCATTTTACAAATTTATAAAAATGGACCACAATTCCACATTGCAAATCTCTCCATATCACAACACAAGATTATATTTCTTCAACATGCATCCCATCTCCATCCTAATTAGCTTCTTCTTCAATCTTCAACACCACTCAAAACAACCAATTTATCAAACATTTACATTTTCTATTAAATGAGCTTATTCATGTAGAATACCTCTTCTTAATACATTTGTGGTGTGGTGTCTATGTAGTACCTCTCATATTTTTCCATTACATATATTTTGCTTTTTGTTTTTGGTATGTGTGGCATGGATCATGACCATTTTGATAGATCATTTAGTATTAGTGTAAGGTGAGAATCCACTTTTTAGCCATATCACTCAATAATTCCAAGATGTTGATGAACTTTAAATGAACAAATATCAAGAACTCTCACACTTTGACGAAAGTTCTCTTCTTTGAAGTAACAAGTGAAAGATAGTGGGGAAAGTGAAAGGGGTGAAGTGCATCTTCCCCATATAAGACACAAACAAGGTGATATGATGGATGAAGGAAAAGGAATCATCATATTACATTCAACGTATTCAAGTGAAACATTGTTTATGTATATAGGAATAGGTTCGGTGAGCACCTCTCTCTTATGTGGAGAGTTAGTGAAGGATAAGTCAAACACTATGGAAATAGCACATCTAAAAAATATTTACAACAAACTAGACTAGATCTATTGAGAAAAATAAAGATGAAACTCCAAGGAAGTCTCCTGACAAACGGAGCCGTCAAGAAAACACAATCATGACCTCGATCAAATATGAATCAAAGCATACACCATAATCAACAGAATAACCATGAACACACAAAAGCACAACTTCAAGTACAACCCATGTTCTTCTTTTGAACATATTTTTCAGGTTTGCTTGAAAAATAAAGACATGTGAGGGGTGAAGAGTTTCATAGCCACAAACTTATGAACGAGGACCGACTCTTTGTTTAGAATTTGTTTGTTTTCCTTCTCACCAAGATCCAAGAAGAAGATGAAAACAAATTTGTTCAAATTAATTTTTCAAGATAAATATTTGTTCATAGATTTAGAAAATTGTATCAACACGGTTGTATACATCAACAAATTTTCAAGGAAACAATTAACTTATAGGTAAAACGAGGAATACATATTTTTCAAAGCAGTAATTTATAATATCCTTCCAAAACGCTTGTATTTTTTTTCAAGGTATTTATTTGCGGGTTTTCCTTTGTTTATTCCATGATTTAGGAAATTGTAGCAATACACGATTGTACAAAACAACAGGTTCTCAAGAAAAAATCTCGGCTAATATTTTAAAATTTTACTAATAGTTTAGATAACTTTCATAGACAAAAAAAAACCCTTTTTTCCAATGTCATTTTCTTAGAAATTGACAATGTTTTAAATCTACTGTTAGAGTTGATAGATTTTAAATCTACATTAGAAGGGTTGTTGAAAGATAAGATATTTTTTGTAGGTGGACCGAAGAGAAGATGGATACTGATTAGGATGTCCATAAGTGACACAATCTTTGAATGTTCAAGAGAATAAGTGAGGAAACACTAAAAAGAAAATTTTACATATAGACAAGAGATCTCACACTCCAAATTTTTCACAAGAGTATATATAGTTTGAGATAATTCAAAAAATGAGCTAAGCAATCGATATTTGTACAAAGGGTATACTCAACTGCTCAAGATTTTTCAGAAAATATATTCGGTTTGAGAAAATTAAGGCTTCACATTGGTTATTCTTCTTGTTCTTCCACTTAACTCAAAGGTCGAGTGTTGATGGATGGTTATTGCCATATCGGTTCTAAGTTGATTTGTGGTCAGATTATATATAGATTTGAGACGAGAAACATATTGTAAGCTACGAACATTGTGAATATAGTTCAGTTTTGAAGAAACTTTCAGCAAAGACCGACAATTAGATCGAGGTACAAGAAAGAATGTTGAGTTACATGGTTTCTTTTTTACAAAGAAAAACTTTGAGGGTTAAATGACTAATTGACTATAAGTAAAGTAAAACTAGATGATGAGGTTGATTAGCTTTTATTGTTTGATCTTGTTTATTTAAAATGTGCCATTGAGTTGGAAAAAGAAGGTGAGAAGAGGTGGAATTGAAGGATACTAATACAAAAGAAAAAGTATCTACAAGTATTTATTGAATTTGTTTTTATTTCCAATAGCATGATATGCACACATTTTGACAATTGTAGTAGAGATGGATGAGGAGGTGAATCTTCCCTGATAGCAAAGATTTGATGGTACACAAATCTACATACTTCACTTTTGCCCCCCACCTACATAATGCAGTGAGTAGAGATATATAGCCATTTAGCCTGAGATGTCATTCTTACCTTTCTACATATTAGGTAGGCCATAATAAAAGAGCAAAGCTAGCTTCTCACATGCTCTCTTGTTTTCAACTTTCACAAGCATGGGAGACTTTGGTAAAGATCTTCAATTTCTCTTTCCTGCTTTATTTACTGCTCCATTTACTTTTTCTGGTGAAAAAAATATTATATCAAAATAAAACAATGGACTAGTAATTGGTATGTTCATGTTGAGCTCGTTTAGAATCGAGTCGGTTCTAATGATCGACTCGTCCAGTCATCTTTTAGTTTGTTATCCAATCCGAACGAGTGGAGTTTTGATACATTGATGCTCAACTATTAAAACCAAGTCGAGTTTAAATTGAACCTAATTTGAAATCGAAATTCAAATTTTTTTTTTTTTAGAAAAGATAAATCTATTTATCATTAATATCATCCTCCTCAATAGAAACAAGAGAAGCTGGGAAAATAAAAACAGAATAGAAACAACATGGGCTGCAAGGATAGTGTAAAGCCCATATAAGAAGGATAGTGTAAAGCCCATAATGAAGCCCATAATGAAGCCCATAACGAAGCCCAACGAATTCTAACCAGCCCCTCTAAAACCAATTTCACAGCTACCTCGGATTCTCGTAATTATGAAAATTAAAATGAAAAAAAAATGTATAAGATGGGCATGTGGGATATTACGGTAAAGAAGTACACAATCAAGACTTATACGTTTCGTAACTACTTTGATCTCGCCAATGGTAACAATATTATTTATTTTCTCTTCTAATCTGTAGATTAGTTTTCCATAACAACTTTAACATCATCAATGACAACAAATCGGACGGTTTCTTTTTTGCAAAATACACAAAACATATATTTCGTTTAGAATCAATAGTAATTACACAAGTTATTTTGAAATTTTAGTTACAAAAGCAACATAACACAAAACTGTTTCGAAAGTTTTTTAAGTCTAATTACATAAGCAACAAATACATAAAGCAAATATGCGAGAGTTGCGAAGAAAACCTTCGGTGAAACCTTTATTACACTTGTTTATAAGCAACAGATACACAAAGTAGTTTCGTTTAAAGTCCATAGTATCTACACAAGTTATTTCGGTAGTTTGGTTACATAAACAATTGTTACCCAAGACAACAATTACACAAAATAACTTATGCACAAACCATTTTTGAAAATTTAGTTACAAAAGCAACAAATACAAAAAGCAATTTCGGAAATTTAGTTAGAGAAGCAACATATACACAAAAGCAATTTCAGAAATTAAGTTCCAAAAGCAACAAGCACACAAAGTAATTTCGGAAATTAAGTTTCAAAAGCAACAAACACACAAAGTAATTTCGGAAATTAAGTTACAGAAGCAGTAAACACACAAAGCAACAAATATACAAAGCAGTTTCGAGCTTTTTCGCAATACATGTACGAATTTTCGCAGATTTGATGTTCCGATCTGTAAGAAGTACAAATTTCGATTTGAAGAAGATAGAGTTCCGATCTGGAGAAGATTAACCGCATATTATGAGCGAGAGAGAGAACCACAAATTAGGAGAGCGGGTAATTTGTTAAAGTAAACGCAAATTAGGGGAGGGGATAATATTCCGAGTAACTCGCCCATAATCGATTACCAAAATTTTTAAAACCATTTAGGGCTCGTTTGGTACGATTCCCATGGAATCAGGAATCGGAATCGGAATGAGTCATACCAATACCTCGTGCTTGGTAAGATTTGGAATCGGAATGAGAATGATTCCATGGAATGACTCATTCCAACTCTAAAGAAGAGGTTGATTCCAGGATTTAAAGGTGGGTATCCCATTCCAACGTAAACTCATTTTAAATTTAAAACTATATTTATATATTTTTATTATATATATATACTCGCTTTTAGTTTCACGAAATAAAATTAATATTTTTTATAATTTTTTTTATTGTCCATCAATTAATTTAAATTATATAGTTATTTTGTAGAAAAACAAGATTTTGACAAAAAAAATTTGTTTACCTATAATACGGATATTTCATTAAAGAAGTAATGTAACCGAAAAATGCTCAAAAATAATATAACTTGTTCAATTAGAAAATATATATTTGATAGAAGAAATATATATGCCTATTTATTTGGGTTGACGGTTGTTTAGTGTTTAATCTTTAAGTTATTCGTTATTCTTCATTTTTCTTAAATGTAGTTTTAAAAATAACATATATTTACATTATAAACATTCACTCATATATCATTAAATATGATGATTTCTCGTTTCATAACTCATATAAAATCAAAAACATGTGTCAAAAATATTTTATTCCAACATCATACCAAACATCAAGTATCAGGAATAACTTATTTCAATTCCTCATTCCATTCCGATTCCTTATTCCAAACCCATTCCAACAGTCATACCAAACGAGCCCTTATTTTTTTTAAAGAGTTTTAATACCTTATTTTACATTTTTGTCTTTAAATTTTTTTATATTTTACAGCCAATAAAGCTGGCTTGAAACAATTTGGTTTAGTAGGCTTTTTCTAGTTTTATGTTTAGTAAATGTACCCCTTGAGAGAAAAGTGTGTAGAGTTTGAAAATAAATACAAAAGGTTGGGGTATATTTACTTAATTGAAATATTAAAAAGATTAGTTACTACTCTAGTTTTTCAAAAAGACCTAGTTACCAAAATTGCCCATAAAGCTTTACCCTACCAATCTTCTGAAAAAAAAGGATTTTTCCTCTTGGTGCCCTCGAGGTTTGAACTTATCCTCTTGGTATCCACCAAGTTTCAAAAATTCTCTTGGTACCCTCATGGTTTTACTTGTTTCCTCCTTATACCCATTCTTGATATATTACATTAAAAAGTCATTATAAAATAACAAAAATAAGAAAAATAAATTAAAAATTAATTATGACCTCATTGAAAAAATAATCTAATAAATTTATGATAGAATTTTTTTTTATATATAACTTTATATTTTGAATTAAAGGTAATATTTATTTCATTAATTAAAATATTTTTTTATCTTATATTTAAAATAAAATATATATAAATTAAACTAAAAACATTTTTTTAAGGTGCTAGAAATTTAAAAATATAGTAATTTTTTTTAATTTAATTGATATCATTTATTTTAATTCGAAATTTTATTAAAAAATTATATTTTTTTAATTTAAGAATCTGTAAAATAAAGAACTAAAAATATAAAATAAAATAAAATTTCGAATTAAGATATTATAGAACTTCAAAAAAAATTACAATAATTTTAAATTTTTAGACTCTTAATTTTTTTTTAAATTTTTTTTATATATTTTATTTTAAATCCGAAATTAAAAAAATTTATTTTCATTAAAAAAATAAATTTATCTTTCATTTACTTTTTAATTAAAAATATAAAATTAAAAATTTATTAGTTTAATATTTAATGTGGTCAAAATTAGTTTTAATATATTTTTTTGATTTTTAATTATTTTTCTGATTTTTAATTATTTTATAATGAATTTTTATTGTAATATATTAAGAATGGTTATAAAGAGGAAAAAAATAAAACATGAGGGTACCAAGAGGATTTTTGAAACTTAGTGGATACCAAGAGGATAAGTCCAAACCTTGAGGGCACCAAGAGGAAAAACCAAAAAAAAAAAAATCTATATCTTCAATTTGAAATTAATTCTTAAGATACAAGATTTTCTCATTTTTAACAAAAATATCTACGTTCTTTTCTCAATTTTAATTTTTTTATTGGGTTTTTTTTATAATTTATCAAATTCTAAATCATTTAATTGAAATCACGTAGAATAATAATAATAAAAACATTAATAAATAAAGATACAAGCAGACCTTCAGTATGCACAGATTTGCATTTCATTGCTGGAAGTGAACAAGGCTCTGCTTTTACTCTTTGGGGACACAATTTGCTAGTTACTTCAAGATAATTGTCTAGGATCGCCTTCTTTCAATCATAAAAGGAAAATTTTCAGAAGCCATCAACAATTGTCTATGGTCAACACTCAGGACAGTGAAAGTTTACTTAGGTAAACTGCAGATTGAACAGCAAGTAGCCAGGCAAGTGATTTCAGTACCCAATCACCTCTAGTTTTAAATTTTAACCAACATCTTTGCTTCTTCACTCCACTTCATATAGCATACAAATTATAGAAAGGGACCCCGAAAATATGCAAAATTGCAAATTGAATAATTCATCGTTTAAACCTTACAATGCCAATAACCTCATTCTTGTAATGAGAGACGAGGATATTAGTAACTTAGTAATATTCTACAACACAAGGAAAGAAAAGGAATCATTAAAATCTCATCTAAGAAACTGAGCATAAAATGTGGACCAGTATGGAGAATAAATTTAGTTCTTATCATATCAAGAGAGCTACTCACAAGTCACAATACATATGATATGATTGGTGTGTATTGATCATCGAATACTTCAACGAACGACGACCCGGAAAGGGGGTCCACGGCATACAATGGGCTCTTCAGGAGAGACACTTTTGGCACGAGCTCTAAGAATGGCGTTGGCGTCATAAATCATGGCTGCAGCAACGAGTGTGTACTCACCAGGTACAAGAAAATACAAGGTGAAATAATGCTTGATCTCCTGCAATGGCGGAACTTCCATAGCAATCCCGCCAAGAACACCTATCAAGCAAGTCACTATTACATGGACCCTCCAGTTTTCAAAGCAATTTACGGTATCATAAGACCTCTAAAATCCATACACACCAAGAGAGCACAAAACTATGATAAAGTGGAAAGTGCATCATATAAATTAGTTTATGTTTGCTACATTTGATTCATCTGGTAATAGTTTTGTTACCTATTTTGCTAGTCTTCAGAATCCCAGTTTCAAAAATTTATACCTTCCAAAGAGTACCACAAAACACAAGACGGAATGTAAATGCATCAAATTTGCAATATTCCAATTTCCATTGAAAAGTTGGATGCCCCGATGTTTGCATTTTAGCTATATGGCTATATACAGCGGTGACTATATAGGTCATTCGTTACATTTCTAACCAGACAAACTAAATAAGTCGTTTGTTACATTTCTAACCAGGCTAATAGAATAAATTATTTGTTACATTTCTAATCAAGCAAACAAATAATTTCTATTGCACATTACAAAGCGCAACGGACGGCTAACAGATCTCACTTCTTTTAGACCCTACAAATCTACCATTAGGTGTCACGAGAAAACATGCTTAAATCTCTCTCACTTCTTAAAACGTCTTTGCACAATTTCTTAATGTTCATTTTCCAGAAGAATATTATGTACATCCATTTGCGAACTTCTAAAATTTGTTCTCCGTAGTTATACTTTGACAGAAATAACCAGAAGACTGATATGCTTCAATATCAGAAAAATAAAAGAAAAGTAATAATAGAGCCTTACCAGTCCACAAGACAGTACCATTGGGCCCATCAACACAGTTCTCTCCAGCAACATCTCTGCACGTAATGCTCAAATTCATCTTGATCATCTCCTTGGTGTTATTGCGCACCAAAACTTCCATAGAGGTCATGTCATGTGCCACCACAGAGCGTCTGGTTATGGAAGACGAATCCTGATTACTCTCAGGGTTCACTCCTGAAAGCCTAAAGCCGAGAGTCAGAGGATCAGGCAACAGGACATCCATTATAGTTGTCTGAAGAGCTGACTGCATTGCATCTTTAATATTAAGTTCTCCCAAATTATTCCGTCCAGATTCCCACTTGACTTTTATCCTAGAAACCATGTTCTTTATAGAAGTATTTAACTCTGTTTTAGTACTCTTCTCTGAGAAGCTAGAACTTCTACTGTCTGAACCTGGGGAATCTTTGACTAGGAAGGAGCCATCAAGAACAGGTAATTTGAAATGCTCTAGCGGTATCAAAACCCTTGCAGATGAATCCCTGTCTATCTTTGTTTTTGGATACCCATTATCCAAGGTATCTTGATCAGAAAAAGAGCCACTCCCTTCATTTGAACTCTCCATCTGGACAGAGACAGAAATCTTGAATGTAGTGTCAGTCGGATTAGACAACTCTAGCTCAAGAAAGCGTAATCCCCAACTGCCTCTGTAAGGATCCATCTTCACCAATGTTTCAAACTTATCATCCGAACTACATGGCGTTGCCACAGATTCATACTCTCCGTGAGATGAGTCAGGGAGCTTTTCCCCAACATGGGCAGGAATTTCCATTGATAGCATGCGTGCTTTGACAAAGGACAAGCCCTGGACAACACAGACATTCAGGGGAAGAACCAAACGTCGACCGGGTGGAATGGTAGATCCATCAGCTTCAGGTACTTCCAGTGGACCTGAAAATAGTTATGAAACATTAATTATATGGTTCATACTAAGGCAACAAAACTATAATCGTTAAATAAATCATTATACGTCAAAGGGAACAAAAATATTAAGCACAGTTTATCCTTAGCTTGTAAGAACGTTAGATCAAATTGAGGCGCCCAATGCCATGGATTTTTACCATTACTAAATCTCCATATGTGAATAAAATGGTATACAAGGGTAGTTTTTGTTTGTTTTTTTTTCTTTTCAGGAGAGCTGGATAATTTAGAGAAACTGGTCTAGAATTCTCATTGGAATCCAAAGCGACGACATATCATGGCGTTCTACTCCCTACATGCTCCTTGCAACTGCTGAAAGAGAAGTTTGAACTGTTCGTTTTTAGAAAGATAAAGGGGTTTGTCATGCAACAATTTTTTTTTTCTTTTACGGTACTTACAGGTGCTTCTTCCTTGGTCTTTCTCCTTTTTTTCCTCTTTAAGGACATCATTTACATCATTTTTTTACTACCTCAACTCTGATAAAAAAAGATTTTTTTCATTTAAAAAGCTTCAAAATTGTTGCAGTTTACAAGGTCGTTCTTATAAATTAAGCAGTTACCACTTACCTGCATAATGCACCATAAGGATTGGGCTGCGCTCATCCTTTGTTAACCTTCCTGTATTTCCAGAAGTCATTTTGCTTGCAGCAGTTTCAATGTCCTGTACACCAAGCTGCCAGGCCCTTATGGTTATCGATAGTGTCACCTCTGCACCAGGCTTTAGTGGTAAGGCAGATTTTAAGGTTTCAGATGAAATTGAAATGATCGAGTCTTGGTTCTTTCCTGATAATGATATATGAGCCTGCTCTATTGGAACTGTACCGGCATTAGCCAAAGTTATCATTAGATCCTTATTTTCACCCTCGTACAGTATGACAGCACCACCTCCACCCACATGTGACACCAGCAAAGGAAGCGGAGGCACCACTGAAATACTTGGAACCAACACATTTCTCAATGTTGGAGAGCCACAAGAACGGAAGGGATCAGACAGCACTAACCCTTGTGCCGCTCCAAGCAACAGGTTATCAACATCCTTAAATAAATGTTCAGTAATGACCCCAAAGCAATGTACTATACATCCAGGAACTGTAATCGGACCCACAGCAGTGGGAATCCCAGAAAGAGTAATCACCTTTGATGAATTAGGGGACAGAGTCACGCTGATCGGAAAAGCATCAAAATTCCCAGTAGGAACCCAGAGATACAAACTCTCAACCTTCAAATCGAAGCCACATGGGTTTGCTAATTCAATTAGCACCTGAATTGGTTCCCCAACAACCCAAATCAACTCCTGCTTACCATTATTCTGAGTTTCACCTTTGCTAAATGGAGTGTATATAAATGGTCCAGATGGAGCAGATCCGGCCCACCAATCAGCTTTTCCAGGATTCCGCTTTACAATGTCCATTTGTGAGGGATTGACAGGAAAGCAGTGTAACCTGGAAAGAGTATAGATAGCAATTACCCCCAAATTAATCAGGTTCCTTGCAACACTTTTCTTTCCTTTCCAAAGCACCTCGATGTTAGGAAAGAGTTCACAACAAAAGTTCCAAATATATCAAAGAATATGAAACAACTAGACCATACAAACCATTTATCATGGACCTGTTGAATATATCTTTTCTACTCTAGCAGCCCAAAACTATATAATGCAATATATAAAGCACATGCAGAAGAGCACATCAAAAAAGCCTCAGCTTCAGAAACTATCAGTGCAAAGAAGTCAAGACAGAAAACAATGATCCCTTATGTGGATGTATATGGTGGATTAGTGCACAAGTCTAACATAGACAGTGATACTCGGCATCCCATCAATCTGATTTAAAATGAATCTTATAAGTTCTCTTTCTTCCTTGCACAATATTTAATTAAATTAAATGCCACCTCATATATTGCTCACACTGAACTAGAAGTTTAGAAGCACGGTGAAAAGAATGACCGATGGAATACCTTATGAAAGGCAAAGCAGGATCAGCACAACGTATTCCACAAGGAAGCCTATCTGCTGAATTTAAAAGAGCATTTGCTAGCCCATTTTGTCCGGCTGGTGTAATCAGAGGGTAGTAATTTCTTAGCAGACGAGCAGCAGCACTCCAAGCAGCCAGAGGATCTCCAGCCCTAACAGACGAAAGAAGGATTTCTCTCAGTACAACCATCTGTAGGGTACTCCATTGAGATTCAAACAACGAAACGACTGAATGATGGTGCAACTTTCCCCCATCAGCATTACTTGGCCCATTATCCTAACATGCAAATCAGCAGATAAAGGATTATCCAAGGAAAATATAACACTAATACTCCCCTAGAAAAATGATACAACACTAAATACTCGACCAATGGCTCCTTATACTTGAAAAACAAAGAAGCATGCAACCATGGTTCTTAGCTATTAATAAGCTGTATGAATAAGGAGCACTTCTAGCGTAGAGTTATCACACGCAGTATGGTGTCAATAATGTACAAATATCACTCTCTCAGAACTGATAAACTTCATATTTTCACACCATAGAAACTTTTTATTCTGCCTACTGAGTTGTTAAAAAGTAGTCATTACAATAATGCAGGATACAAGAATTGGATAACAAAAAAATCTGCTAAGCAAGAAACATTTTTTTTATCTTAAACAAAAGAAACTTACACTTGATGTAGATATAGATGCTTTGCTTTGAACACGATAAGCCCTTGTTGATAAAGCCAACACCTGCATGGCACTCATAGCAGCCAACTTATTCTCTTGTTGCAGATACAGTTGAGCCACTTGTCTTGAGAAAAAGGCAGCTTTCCTCTCATAACCAAGGCTAGCATATAAGCGTGCGATCTCCACAAACAATACCAATCTGTCAGTTGCATCTATCAAAGACTTAGCACCATCTGCAGCATTCGTCAGCAACTCCACCGCTTCTTTTGCTAGCTCTCTCCTGTTGAAACAAAGTACCATGATCAAAGGAGTCGTTAACATGGCTCCACATCAATTATATCCCAAAAGAGCAAATATCATTAAAGCTATCCAAAGACTATATAGTCAATGAACTTGATGAAACATGGAAGGAAAGCCAGGCTGGCAGTGACAATAGCTTTGCAAGAATGTAAGTTCAGATAACTTTGCTATCTACTCTAACAACACAGGTTTCATAAGATTATCATTTTGAGGGCCACAAGAACCAAAATTTCTCATCTGATTTAAATTGTTTAAATATACAAACAAAACAATGCTATACTTTTTGCACAAACTGATTAGATGTAGCCTTTTTCCCCCCTCTTCAAAAACTGGATATTTGACTTTACATTTTACAACAACAAAGCAACCCCTCTCTTCCAGAATTCAATCTCTCATCTGATTTGAATGATTTACATATGCAGAACCATGCTTTATAGCAAAACTGATTACACGTTGCCTTTTTCCTCCTCTCTTCTAGGATTTTATATATTTTACTTTACAACAATAGAATAACCCACAGGTAATTGTGCTTTGATGGAAAATATTCAGTAATGGGGAAAAACATCCTCTATCCTTCACTTCTTTCCAATCCCAATTCCAAAACCAAGCAAAGTCGTGACATTGTATGTAGTATAGGTTTTGTTGTGCCCAACAATGACCTGAAGAACTTAAGTGAGGAGTACCACAGGTATAAGAACAGATTACTTACTAATCAGCATAAAGTCAAGAAGAAGGTTCTGATATGAGAAAGGAATACAAAATGTAGAAAGGTAGAATAAAAGAGAATTTCACATAACCATCTAAATTTGTATACAGTTACCGGAGACTGGAAAGAAGAATGTAAATAAATCCAAACAAATAATCAGATATGATATGTTAACATCAGAGGAACTAGTACCTGCAGAGGAAACGAGCCAATTTCAATGTAGCCTCGAGTTCAAAGCTTAGCGGTGAAACTCTGGAAAACAAAGTTACTGAAATGAGTGTAGTTCAATCAATAATCAATAACAGAGAGCTAATATCATTAACTCCAGTATAATTTGACTCAAAACTGAATCATACTCCTACTCCTAACTCCTGATGAAATTCTTCAAACATCTCCGAAGTGTATCTACATTAGAGGCTGTAATTGATACTTAAAGATGCTTATTTTTGTTCCTTGAATTAATAAATAAACATTCTTTTTATCCATGGAATAAACTTAAACATTAAAAAAAATTGAGGCTGATAGACGTACAAGAAGAAAGGAGGAAAAAGAAAGATGTACCTCTGGGCATTATCCTGAATGAACGACTTCCTATAATGCATAACAACATTGTTATACCGATACTTCACCTCATCCTCCAACACAGGATCTCTCTGATCCACTCGATCCATCTGACAGTTAAATGATCAAGTTGACAATTTCAGAGACTTTTTGTTCGCTTATTTTATGTTTTCTAATTTTTCAGTTTATAGCTCACTTAAACAAGTTTGGCTTCGTTGGAGTAACATCAATGCAAGAATAAAAGCATGCAAATTCATCACAACCATATACGATCAGAAAATGTTGTACGCAAAGAATTGTTATCCATTTAGATCACACATACCAATAAAGCACAGACACTGCCTTCTAGCGCTCCAGCATACCAGAAAAAATCCCCTGTCAACCGAGCGAGCTCTAAAGCAGTGTTATAATGGGCATTGGCATCAAGAGGTGACCCCGCTAATAAACAATAGTCTCCGATCGTTTTCTGAGCACGACCAAGTCTCCGTTTTTTAGCCTTGAGTACCTGTTAGAATTCCGCCATTACGACAAAACAAACTTAGACACAACATGAACAGGGAAACCACTCAATAAAGATGGCAATCTAATCCATATGACACCTAAACCATAAACCTCCTCTGAACTGAGACTGGCTTGAGAATCGAGAGGTGTTTTCACAATCGTTCCAGCAGATTCAGCCTTAAGGGCCCACTTTTCAAACTCCATCATCAGTGATGCAGCAATATCTTGCATCATCGTGGACATGTGCATCTCAAGCGTCGGCCTGTCAGCAGGAGGAAACAAGACCAGGTTGCCCTCTTTCCTACGTCCATCTCCCAACTGGATCATAACAGAAAAGGTCAATAATGGGAATATTCTCATCGTCTAGAATATAAACTATGACACAACCCCAACCAGTCCAATACAAACATTTAACTGGCATTTTGATCCAGATTCAACAAAACCCTGACTACTTACCCTCGTTTCCCTTGCAAAAACACACTTAACCTCCAATTTCAACCAAACAATACTTCCACGCAAATTAAACCAAACAATGGCGTTCTTATTTCAGGAAAGGACTAAAATCTGACCTGATCATTACCGGGACAAAATCCGAAACAGCGGAGGACGAGAGCCGATGAGTAAACTTTCGAAGCAGCAGCGAACTGATCGGAGACGAAATCAAGATCCGAAGAGGTAGGGCAGTGGAAGATTCCGACGACAGCGAGGATCTTGCGATTGGACTGGAAGTCTTCCCAGGGGGAGGGAGGGGAGCCGCCGGGAATGAAGCGGAAGCGCAGGGCGCCACCGGAGTCCCATGATTGCTGAGCGAAGGGAGACTTCTGGTGCTCGGTGTAGAATGAGCTAATTAAGGAGAGACCGATCTTAGAGTGGGGGGAGAGGAGGGAGGCGTAGTCACGGAAGAGTGGGAGAGGGATGCCGCCGATGGGGAGGACGGCGACCCTGATTGTGCACATAGATTCGATACTGACGTCTGGCTCCATCGATGGAGTTTGGGGGAGAGAGAAAGACAGGGATGGTGAAACAGTGGAGAGACTGAGATCGGAGCAGAGAGATGTGTGATAGCTTCGCTTTCGACGGTTTGGGAAACAAATTTGGTCCGACCTCTTCCCAAATGCGTTAATTAATTGCAGTTGGTAAAGGTGAATGCTACCAAGTGATTTGTAAAACATTTAAATCTGAAAGTTGGAATATTAAGGGCACGGCGGTCGATTTCGTATACGCATCACGTCTACGTGGATTTATGACCGTTGAGATTCGAACGTTGTAATTCGAACGTTGTAATTCGAACGTTGTAAAAGTGACCGTTGTAATTTGAACGTTATTGATTTCATTTGGTTATATAAAGATAGTAATAGAAGATGTGAAAAACGCTCACAACATCTTCGAAAAAACAACACAACGTTTTCTGGAGAACAGCTGCGAGAATGTCAACACACGAGGATGATGAAGTGATGATTCCGTTCGACGATACAAAATTTAGTGATCCAGACGAGTTTCTTCGGCATTTCGAGGTAAGTACTTTATAACCGAAAATATAGAAAAACTAGAATTGTTGTATATAATGTATTTTTAAGTTAGATATAGTTGCAATTAATTAGGAAACATTTATTATAATTCGTGTTTTTATTATTTGGAAATTAGTAAACCGAAAACTAGAAATTTTATAGTTTTTTTATTCAATGTGAACTAGGATCTTCCGAATTATTCTCGTGACGAAGGGAGTGATTATTCGCGAATGTTTGAAATTCGCGGTTTTTTCCATGATCGCGAGACGATGGTGGATTGGGCTCGATTCATGGGTGGAACCATGAACATGGTGTTGGTTACTAGTAGGTCGTGGAAGAATTCTGGGGGTTCGTTACGTTTCGTTTGACATGCGAACGTTTTGGAGCCCCTCGTAAGAAGAAAGATGTGGATCCTGATACCGAGTCATCTTCTAGCCGAGCACAGAAATCGAAGAAGGACGGATGCTGTTTTGAGCTTGAGGGCGTACAAAGCGAGGCTGAGAAGTGGACGTTGCATGTTATAAATGGAGTGCACAATCATACACTTCCCGAGCAGTTGAAGGGACACACATATGCTGGGAGATTGACGGAGAAACAATTTCGGAAGGTGGGACGTGAGCTTGGGTCGGGTTTCAAGCCGAGAAATATATTGAAGTCAATAAAGTTAGATGATCCATACAACGTCAGCACAATCGAACATACAATGCTGGAATGAAGATTAGGAAGCTACAAGCCGAAGGACGGAGTCCTCTCCAACAAGCACTACATATTTTAGAGGAGCGTCGTTATTATGTAAATGTGAGAAGATGCTCGGAATCGGAAGAAATTTCAGATTTTTTCATCATGCATCCGGATTCAAGACATCTCCTCAACCTATTTCCTTATGTCATCATAATGGACACGACGTACAAGACGAACGAGTAAGTTTTAATATACATGTTATTATGATTTTAGTTTAATATAAATGTAAACTCATAATATATCCTATATAGGTACAAGATGCCGTTGTTAGAGATTGTCGGTATCACTAGCACGAGGTTGACGTTTGCAATAGCATTTGTTTTCATGGCCAAGGAAAACGCCAATCATTACTAGTGGGAATTACGGAGACTCCGACATGTGTGCGGAAATGTTACACCGGGGTGATTGTGACGGACAGAGAGTTAGGACTCATAAGTGCCCTCGGTGTTGTTTTTCCGGATGTGAAGCACATGATTTGCACCTTTCATATAAAGTGCAACATCCAACATAGATCTTGGGCGGTGACTCGGTCAAAGGAATTACAAGCTGTTTTTGCAGCACACTACCATGCTCTTATTGAATCTAGATCGCCTGAGAGTTACGAGCGTCGTTTGGGTGAAATGAAAGTGCATTGGCAAGCGTATCCGAGGTTGATGGAGTATTTGGAAACTACATGGCTAATCCCCTACAAGGAAGCAATTGTTCGATATTGGTGCGACTTGTATCTACACTTTGGCACGAGGACAACGAATGCGTAAGAACTTATTTTTATATTGTTTGCAATTGTTTTCTAATGTTTGTCTTGTAGATTAATTTATTGAATTGATATTGGTTGTTAGGTGTGAGTCAGCACACTCATTGTTGAAGGGTACATTGCGTTCTACCGTTCAAGGATTTCAGTTGGTGATGGAGAACATTGACTTGATGGTAAATGATCAGATTGATAAGATTCAAGTGTCAATAGAGATGTCACGTGAGAGGATGTTGTTGGCTGTGCGTGTGCTTATATTTGATTTGCTCCGAAACAAAGTAAGCAACGAGTGCTTTTTGGAGTTGTTGGAGATCTACGAGAAGGCAAAGCAAATTAGAAGCTTGACAACATGTAAGGATTCATATTGGAGGGAAGCTCATGGATTGCCTTGTACGCACGAGTTCTATATTGCTATTAGGCATCGGGAGCCAATACGTTTGGATCAGATTCACCCTTATTGGAAGCAAGTACGATGGGAAAAATTGAATCCGATGCATGAAGATGAGGTTGTCCATATTGATCCATACATGGAGTCACTCAATGACTTTAGGGAGCGATTGGACAAGAATTTGCTTCCGAGAGATGTGCTTGAACGGATGGCTTCATCATATGAAGGTATTACAAGTCCGGGAAAATCAACGCTGAGAGTACCAGAGAAGAAAGTCAGAACTAAAGGAAGACCACCAAAGTACGGCATTCTTTCAACAAGGAGAGAACCAAGTCGGTTTGAACATGGTTCTGGATCGGCACGTCCACGTCCTCGAGGTCGTCCACCTAAAGCAAGACAACATGTGGAAGTTAAAGTGGAGGAGCCCGAGCCTGAAGAGGCCAAAGTTGAAGTTAAAGTTGAGGAGGCTGAGCCACGTGGTAAGAAAGGCACCACCAGACGTTCTAAGAACTATCGGTTCAAGGGTGATCAGATGCAAAAGTTCATAAAACCCTTCATCCTTTCAGCCTATGATGTTAAAGGAGATGGGCATTGTGGATTTAGATCTCTTGCCGTGGTTTCGGGATACTCGGAAGAAGATTACTTGATTGTTAGAAAGGAAATGGCTACGGAGTTGTTGATGAGAAATGACTTGTACGCACGTGTGAGTATTTTTTGTTGATAACCCCTTCATCCCTTTCTTTGATTTACTATATTTTGTTGATAAAATGATAAATTTCACTAATATTTGTTTTTTTTTGTCAATAGTCGGCGGTAAAATGGACGGTTGATCAAGTTATCGAGGCCACTTGGTGGACTGATCCTATACCTTGTGGGCCGGAGAATTGGATGAAGTGTCCACTTGTTGCAACAGTAGCAGCGACATATTACCGGTGTGCAGTTGTTATACTTGGCTCTACCCCCGAGACATGTTTACCAATTGTTACAACGGTTGAGAACCAAGAACCCCCAACAGAGATTTCGTGCAATAGCGTGGGTCAATGGCAATCACTTTGTAGCCGTAAGTTTTCTTTCTTTCTACACCACTTATATCTCATATATTCTGTTACTTTTATTCAAGGATGACAAAAAAAGGTAATCAATTTTTCATTTGGCAATCATCTTTCGTTAGGTTTGGCTTAAACCAGACTCTCCATTACCACATTTGACCCTTCCATGGAGGCGTGGACATGATTCTAGCGTTGATGGATGGAATGCACACTTCCGTGATAGATTCAAGATGTACGACGACCTCCGGCGCAAAGAGTGTCCTAGAGAAGTGTGGGTCAATCTCGTATCTTATTCAGACGTTTCAGATTCAGAGAGATATGTTATATGTGTTTCAGGGTTTCATTTGGTTGATGGATGTTTGTATTGTAAGGCAAGCTTATGAAGTGATAGTCAATCTCTTAATCTTTTCTTCTTCGTCGATCCTAACCATTCTTCTCTTCTTCATCGGAAATACTAATGGATGATTCGTTGCTACTAGCTATGACTACAATGCTCCACTTGATGAATATTAAGGAATGAATTCATTAAACTTCATAAGCTTCATAAGCTTCAATAAACTTGTAAGCTTCAATAAACTTTCAATAAGCTTCAATGGATATTAAGGAATGAATTCATTAAACTTCATAAGCTTCATAAGCTTCAATAAACTTGTAAGCTTCAATAAACTTTCAATAAGCTTCAATGGAAAGGAGACAAATGAAGACTTCATAACTTTCAATAAACTTGTATACACCAAAAGTTAAAATACATGACATGTATGTCCTCCATACTACAAAATGTAAAGTACATCAATCTCGTCGCGGCTGTGTCGCCCTGACCTGAGATGGTGCTATATGAACGTCCTGGCCAACAGACTCCTCGTACATCGTATGTATGTCCTCCATAGTCACTGAGCCACGACTAATAATATCCCGTAGGCGGGCCTGAATAATGTGTAGCCTCTGCATTGGAAAATAAAGTTGTCAGTTAAAGGTAAAGCATAATACTTTAAAACTATAAAGATAAATATATCAGCACATACCCGAGTATCTGAAACAGGGACCGGAGGAGGACGATCTACCGGTGGAGACTGCATAGCTGAGCCAGGAAGGAGAAATGGATGGCACCGCTCGCTAAACCAGGACATGTAGTCCTCAGATACTGTCCATGGTAAAGGGGCCCTAGTCTGACCCTGAAGCGCAAATCTGCTCGCCTCCTCGTGTCTATCAGCCCAGCGATCATCTGCGCCATGGAATCTCACCCTATACCCTCTACTGCCAGAAGCGGGGCGTTGCTCCAAATAAGGGACAATCCTCTGAAGTGGGATCGTCTGAATGTACCCAAACTGTCGGAGGACTCGATCCGGCATATATGCCTCGATGATATCTCCTATCTGGATCGTCCCTCGGTACCTCGACACAGCAAACTCGCCCTCAAAATCTAACACTCTATCGCTATATGGCATGAACTTGATGTCCTCCGCTCTCATCTGATCTAACTGTGAGCGCAAGGATCTCAACCTCTCAAGAGTGGGTGCTGGTGTCCTCGGAACAAACAGTCTAGAAGCCCATATGGCCGATCCATGACGTCCTGGATCCTCTGCCGCTGAACAACCCAAGGACGGGAAGTGGGCATAGATCCAGAACTGTAAATATTAAAGTAAATGAAAGATGTTATTAGTAAGATTAACAAATGAAAGTTCTTATCTAAAGTGACTAATTACAATGAAAGTTCTTACCTGTAGAAGGGATGTACATCCTCCTATCGTCTTCACCTTCAGTCGTGAGGCATCGCCAACATATTGTAGGTAAAGTCCAGATTTGTCATTTTATCATAATAGTAACAATAAAAATTTATTAGGTATTGAAGTAGAGTGATAGTTATACGTACGAGTACAAGTACGCTAGGACGCCGGTGCCCCAAGCATAGTCTCCAGTCCGCCCATGGTCTCGCACCAAGTCGATCAAAAAAGGTCGAATCTTGTTCGTCGATTTATCGACGAACAAGGATGACCCTAAAAAGAAAAGAAGAAATACAGATGCCACCTCCTCAGCTGGGGTAGCTGGGTCGCGCCGAATGACATCATACGTAGTCCTTAACAAGTCCACTAGTAGAGTTGTCTGGTGACTCCTAGCCTCCACCTCTGATATGTGAAATGTATCACTCAGCCACCTAACCCTATCTCGTGCCAGCATAGATGTGACCATGGCCTCTCCATCAATCCTAATGCCTAGGATGACGGCTACATCGTGAAGGGTGATGGTCATCTCACCCCAAGGTAGATGGAAGCTGCTAGTCTCTGGATGCCAGCGCTCCACAAATGCATGTATGAGGGCGTGGTCAACTCCAGCAAAAGAGACATCTAGCAAACCCATCAAGCCACTCTGAGATGCTAAAGCAAACCAGGAAGTGGGATCCGCTCTATCAGCGTCGGAAATCCATCTACTGAGTGTCTGAATGTGCTCTATCCGCCGTAAAGCTGTCATCGGCCTCCTGTAATCCTCCTTCATAACACAACGAATATTCAATTAAACGTTTTATTAATTTAGTTTTTGTAAGATAATGTGTTGTAATTGTGATTAGTTATCTACCTCTCCCATCCAGACACCTCGAGCACGGTGTCCGGCATAGCGAGTGAGCACATCGCTGATCAATGGTGCCCTTGTATCAGCAACTACACGGCCTCGATCAGCCGGTACAAATGGCTCCTGCTGCGGCGGTACTACAGGATCTGCAGCTGGAGCATCGAAGTCAAAATCTCGCTGCTCGGTATGATCGCCAACAGGTGGCTCTACCTGCTCCTCAACAGGAGTATCTGCAGCTGTCTCCATATGCTCGTCAACAGTAATATCAGTAGGTGGCTCAACCTGCTCGTCAGCAGTAGTATCAACGCGTTCGCCAACTGTGGGATCTATCTCCCCTGCCTGTACAGAAGGACGGGCCACATCCTGGTCCGAGTCAGATCCATACGTCGGTGGTGGAAGAACCTCCCGAGGGAGAGCCGGAGATGCATCTGAGATGCATGGTCTCTGTGGCTGCTGTGGTGGTGGTGTGTCGGCAGCCGAACCAGCTACCTGGGACCTCCTCCCCATCGTAGCCCTCGCGGTGGCGAGACCATCTCTACGAGCCGAGGCCGTGGGACGCCTCCGTCTATGTCTCTGCATGGCCTGTAATATCTATATTTGATATTACAGGCCAATTTAATTAATTTTCTTTTATTTAGTTTCCTTTACTTTCATTTAAATTGAATTTAAAAGAAACTAAAACAAATTAAATAAATTATAATTACATAAATAAAATTAGGGGGAAAAAGTAAAGGTAGAGATTTTAATTTTATATATTTTTAATCTATTTTATTTTATATATTTCTAATCCATCTTATTTTAAAGTATAATGGATAAACTAATTTAATAAACTAATTCCATTTTCTTTTATTTAGTTTCCGTTAATATATTACAATTAAATTTACTAGATATATTTTTATTCCATTTATTATGAATTAATATACATTAATTAAAATTATATAATATTAATATATTTAATACAATATTTATAATCCATTTTATTTTAAAGTATAATGGATAAACTAATTTAATATATTACAATTAAATTAATTAGATATATTTTTATTCCATTTATTTTGAATTAATATACATTAATTAAGATTATATAATGTTAATATATTTAATATAATATTTTTAATCCATTTTATTTTAAATTAAATTAGATAAACTAATTTAATATATTTAATATGTTACAATTAAATTAAATAAATATATTTTTATTTAATTTAATTTGTATTTATTATTCTTTAATAAAATTAATTTTTTAAATTTAATTATATATTTAATATATTTTTATTTAATTTAATGCATTGGAATGCATTATAATGCATTCTAATGCATTAAAAGATGAACAGTGCTCCCACGGTTTCGCACTGAGTGACCGTGGGAGTACTGTTCATCTTCTTCGACAGTCCGCCATTGAAGGCGGACTGTCGAAGCTCATATGTCCACATATTCAACAATCTCTCTTCAATCAACCTAAAACTAACTAATTCAACAACAATCTACCCTATTCATGTCCATTTCATGCTCAATTACGAACCGAAAAGTGAAAAACGAAAACCGAGCAAAAACCGAACAAAAATCGAACAAAAATCAAACGATACCTCTCTCGGGTCGTGTTTCCGCTTCTGAAATGGCCTTCCTTCGTTACCGTCTTTGTCCATTGCTGATTTTGTGTTGAATGGTGCTTGATTCGGCTTTGTTAGGTGCTCCTCTTTCGTCGTCGCCGTCGCTGTTGCCGAAAGTTTTTTTTTTGAATGAAAGCGCTTACGGATTCTCATTCCGTAAGCGCTTTTAGGGCGTGAAAGGGTCACGCATTCGCAATGCGTGACCGTCACGGTCACGCATTGCGAATGCGTGACCCTTTCACTCATTCGCAAAGCGTGAACGTAAGGCCACGTTCACGCTTTGCGAATGAGTCGTGCAATACCTAAATCCTGAACCGTGCGAATACGAGTTCCGAAGTTTTATTATGTAGGAGCTGACTTTTTTTTATGGGAAATTCCGGTTGGTACCCCTGTGGTATGGGGTATTCCGGAATTTACCCAACAATTTTTTCAAGTTCGGATTTTGCCCTTAAGTTTTTACAATTTTCGGAATATGCCCACCGTAGTCTTTTTTACTAACCCTGGTTAAATATATTAGGTTAAGGTTAAAAAAATAAGGAAAAAAAAGAGAGTTTGTAGGCTGGTCTTCTTCTACTTCGCTCGAAGGACGAACACTTCTCCCTCAACTTGCTGTGAAGCCTCACATAAATCAAATTCGAAAGCTTCGGTTTCGACCTCGATAGCATCTTCAAAAGCCTCATTTTCGACCCCATTTGCGCCGTCGATCGAAGATTTGAAGCCTACATTCTCCTCTTCCATCAAGGTTTGAACCCTAATCCCTCAATTTTGGAACCCTAAACTCTAATTTCCCTAAAATGTGCTTAATTGAAGCTGAAATTGAAGCTGAAATTGAACTAGTATTAGACCAGCTTGATGTGCGCACGTTTAGGGAACATCTTCACTAACTTGGCCCCTAGATGTGAGCATACAATACATAAGGACAATTACTGACAGTGGGTAGTTGCTGATTTTTAGTTGTTGATTACTCACAGTGGGCAAGTATTGAGTTGTTATTTTTAGTTGTTGATTACTTACAGTGGGTAGTTGCTGATTTTTTTTCTGCACTATTACAAAAATACTAGGCAAAGTGCATACAATTACACACAGTGGGCAGTTGCTGATTTTTTCTGCTCTATTACAAAAATGTTGGGCAAGTACTCACAATTACACACAGTCATGAACAACATTGCTGATTTTTTAAAGCTTTGCTTGCTGATTTTTTTTCCTGGAGTTGCTGATTTTTTTTGTTATCTTATGATAATCTTCATATTCATAAAAGTTGCTAATTTTGGGTTGGATATTATGTTTTCATTTTCAGGATGAGAGATAAAAAAAGTGTTGTGTTTACGTCGTAATTTGGATGAGGTGATCCAAATAGAGGTGGATGACACCGATTTGTGTAATGTGTTGGATATCTATATTCAGTTGATAGAAGGATCTTTGAAAAAGGGATTAAATTTACCGAAAAATCCAAGTTTGTGGTATGTGTACAACTCTAGAAGCCGTAAGTTAGAGAGTGACAATGATTTATTGGAGCTATTTAGGTTATTTCATGATAAATTATTGATCAAAATTTCAATTGGATTTGCTGACACCCCATGCGAGAATTTGTAGTTGGCGATGAGTTTGCTTGAGACAAGAATGTCATCATGTGATACCGTTCGTCCATCATCCCAACATATGATCCCATCCACGGGTTATATGGACGAAACTCATCATACTTCCATCCCACCAACAAATCAGCCGATTGAAAATGTTCTACAGCTGAACGATGTGCCTTTAAGCTTGCAAACAAGAAGGATTCCCAAAACAAGTGCAAGAAGAAAAGGGATTTATTGTCTTGCTGAAAAGAGAAATGCATCTGATACTCAACCGACTTCTGGTAGCTTGAGTAGAACAAGAGGAGTTTTGACAATCACAGTTGATAATAATGTCGGTGATATTGACAATGTTGATAGTGATGATGAAGAGTATCAACCGTCTGATAGTTCTGAAGATGATCAAGTTGTTGTTCAAGAAGATGGATTAGTCGATGAAGATGATCCTCCTTTGGCTTTTGTAGATGATGGATATAATCCTGACAAATCTAACGAATGGGAGACAAATAAAGATGCATATTTTGACAGGTTGTATGAGAATGGCGAGTTCCATACTGATAATTTGTTCGGTTTGATCAAGATTAAGTTGTGGATGATTTTTTTGACAAGGAGCATTTGTATCATGTTTTACGAGATTTTTGTATACAACAAGGGGTTGCCATAGTTACTCAAAAATCTGATCCTACAAGATTGACAGTTGTTTGTATTGACCCAAGGTGTGAGTGGAGACTACATGCTTCTAAACTCCCAGATGGATATACTTGGGCTATCAAAAAGTTAACAGAAGAGCATACTTGCACGAGATTGTCTGAGTTTAATCCCATGGCTACCATGCGTTGGGCGGCTGAGAAGATAATGGATGATGTAAAGGCGAATCCGGATATTTCAAGGAAGGCGATAAATGAGCTTCTTAAGTTAAGATATGGTGTTCGGATAAAGAAAACAAAGATATATGAAACAAGGAAATTTTGTTTAGAGGAGCTCCAAGGAAACCATGACACTTCGTATGGAAAGTTGCCAACTTATTGTGAGGTTTTAAAAAGTACAAATCCCGGTTCTAAGGCTCATTGTGCTTGGCAAGTTGCTGATGAACTTTTAGAAAAGCCAATTCAATTCAAGAACATTTTCATATCCTTGAAGCCAATGATTGAGGGTTTTAGAGGATTTAGAAGTTTGATTGGGGTTGATGGTTGTCATTTGAAAGGAAAGTATGGTGGAGTTGTTTTATCTGCAATAGCCGTGGATGGAAATGCTCAGATTTTTCCGTTGGCGTATGGTGTATACGAAAATGAAAGTAAGAGCACTTGGTCACAATTCTTTTGGCATCTGAAGGATAGTTTGAAGGACATTGTGAGGGAAGACTTGACTATTATATCAGACCGACAAAAGGTATTAATCAATGTTGTTACGATATTACATATTGATAATTTGAATTGTAATTAATTTGATTATCATATTAGTAGGGCATTGAGCCAGCACTAGATGATATTTGGCCCGGTGTATCTAGGCGCCTTTGTTGTAGACACTTATGTGCCAATTTCAAAAAACAATACCCTGGACGTCGGATGCATTACTTGTTTTGGGCATGTTGTGAAGCGTATTTTGAGTTCAGCTACAATAAGGCAGTAGGGATGATGCAAAAGGAAGCTGGATTTGGTGCTGTAAAGTGGTTACATGAGGCGGGAGAAAAAGAACAATGGGCTAGACACAAGTTTGATCCATCATTGTCTAATAAAGAAAATACGAGCAGTTTTCAATTCTACTATTGGAGTAGATAGACTCAACCATGTGTTGTCGTTACTTGAAGGTTCAGTTTTAGTTTTCGTGTTTGATTCAATGTCTATAATTTATAATCATATAAATATGCTTACATACTAAACGGCATGAACTATATTATAGGGATTCGAAGAACAAATATGGTTAGATATGTGAAACGGCAAGAAGAGGCGAAGACTTGGCCGTTGAATGGGATAACGTTAAAGATCGCGAAGAAATTGCATAAGAATCTTTTAGCTTCTCGTGAGCTTCAGGTATGATCACAGTGTGTTGATTGTTTATTATGTTGTGTGCTATACTTTGATCTTTTATAGGTTTGTCAATTCTATACTTTAATATTTTATAGGTTTTTCAAGCATCAAGTGCAGAGTGTGAAGTCAAGCAAGGCCGATCTTCTTTTCCCGTGAACCTGGACAACCGGACTTGTGCTTGTGGAGAATGGCAAATTAGTGGGATTCCTTGCAAACATGCAGTTAGAGCAATTCAAGAGATAAGAATTGGAGTTCCTTTAGAGTCTTATGTATCAAGTTGGTTCTCAGTGCAAACATATCATATGACATATTCAGTTAACTTTCATCCTGTACCTGATGAAGAACAATGGCCAATTCTTGATCTTCCAAACATAAATCCCCCAATGATGAAGAAAGGAGTGGGTAGGCCGCCAAGAAACAGAAGACGTGAAGAAGGTTAAAAACAAAAAGGAAAGAGGTTGGGCACCGTTCGTTGTAGTAAGTGTCAGGTATGTAATGTCACTTGGTGCATTTCATATGTTTTAATTACTTTTATTTGAGATTTATACGTTGTCTTATTCAATTTCTATGTGATGCAAGACATTTGGGCATAACGCTAAGACATGTAAAGGTGGGTTGACTGCGAGGGAGCATCGAGAGCAACAAGTTCAAGGGCAACAAGGAGTCCGAGTTGAACAAAGGAAGAGAACCTATCGTAAAAGGAAAGTACAACCACACGACGAAGCCGCATCTGACGTGTTGGGATCGGCTCCTTGGAACGTTGAAAGTCAAGAAGGCGCTTAATTTGCAGATTCACTTTTCTATTTTGCTGCTGGTAGACCTTGTTTATGTTTTTGACTATGTACTAAGATGTCTGAATTTTATGTTGCGAGAACCTTTTCTGTTTTGTATAAAATTCTAGAATTTGATGCTGTTGCTGAGTATTTTGATGTTGTCGCTGAATATTTTGTATAAATGTTTCTGCTGCTAGAATTTGCTGCTGCTAGCACTTGTCATCGACACCGGAGTCACTTTTCTGTTTTGCTGGTGCTAGAGTTAATTGCTGCTGCTGAATATTTGTTGTTTGACTTCAAAATAAATGAAAAATAAAGATTAAGATTAAGTTTAAGTTATATTTGCTGCTGCTGAATATTTGTTGTTTGTCATCGGTACCGGAGTCACTTTTCTGTTTTGCTGCTGCTAGAATTTGTTGGTGCTATAGCTAGTTGCTGCTGCTGAATATTTGCTGTTGCTGCTGAATATTTGTTGTTTGACTTCAAAATAAATGAAAAATAAAGATTAAGATTAAGTTTAAGTTATATTTGTTGTTGCTGCTGAATATTTGTTGTTTGCCATCGACACCGGAGTCACTTTTCTATGGCCCTAATTCTTATACTTATATTTGATGATGCCGCTGAATATTTGCTACTAGAGCTTGTTGATCTTACCATATTTTCTGCTAGTGTTTGAACTTAAAAGAATATTCAGCAGTTCTATTTGTTGTTTATTCATCTCTTATAAATGGATTTTTCAAGGAAGGTTAAGATTAAGTTTAAGTTATATTTGCTACTCCTGCTAAATTTATGTTGTTTGTTATCGACACCGGAGTCACTTTTCTATGGCCCTAATTCTTATACTTGTATTTGATGCTGCTGCTAAATATTTGCTACTAGAGCTTGTTGATCTTACCATATTTGCTGCTAGTGTTTGAACTATAAAGAATGTTCAGCAGGTTATATCCATAAAGCTCTAATTCTTATACTTATAGTTCCATGTTGAAAGGTTGTTGATCTCATCGATGGGCTGTGTCAGGAAGGAAGAGTTGAAGATGCTACTGACATTTTGTCCTATATGATTAATGGGGGCATCCCTTCTAATTCTTATACTTATAGTTCCATGTTGAAAGTTTACTTTAAGTCATGTTATATCCATAAAGCTCTTCTCCTATGGGAAGAGCTGGCGAATAATACTAGTATGCATTCCATAGTCTTATATACTGTATTAATTGATGGTTTATCTCATCAGCAATAGATCTTCTAAATCAAATGTTGGGTCGGGGTTGTGATCCTGAGTTAAATACATGCCATATCTTCTTGAAGACTTTAAGGGAAAAGCTAGACCCACCTCAAGACGGTAGACAATTTTTGGATGAGCTCGTTCAACGATTATGCAAACAACAGAGCTAGCTGCTTCAAAAATTTTGCATTTCATGCTATAGAAGTATCTGCCACCAAAGGCCTCCACTTGGGAACACGTAATTCAAGAATGTTGTCAAAGTAAGAAGGTCCCAGCAGCCATTTAAGTGTGCATGTGTAGCCTATATGAGTGATATATGGTAAGATCATATCCAATATCAAATAATTTCTCCCCATATTCAACTAGTTTTTTTGACATGTTATGTAATATGACGATTAATTTGAGGATCTGTAGAGAGCCTAAATGGCAAGATAGTTGCAGGTCTTGTACTCAACCTACTTATTGTCTAGGTAACATAATTTGTTATTCACTTTTTGTTTACATCGGGGGAGAGAATTTGGACCCATGAACTCCCATAGGAGACTTGAAGAATCTAGGGATGAATTTAAAAGAAACTTACATAATCAGTTTGCATACAACAAAAATAACTTACATAAATATCCTGCATCATTTCTTAGGAAAATTACTACATAGTTCATATCTAGTGCGATACTCACATTTTTAGAACAATCACTACAAATATTATCATGTACAAAACAAGAGATACTTTAACTACGCATTGAAAATATTCTTTTAAATTCATCACTAGATTCTTCAAGTCTTGAATGTCATTTCCGGATGTTGTTGGTGAATCATATCCTTGATCATTTCTCGATTTATGCTCGCCTTGAACATAAGTTTTCTTCGCCGCATCCGCCCATTGGAAGAAATTGCAATCATCACATTTGTAATATGGCCTACGCGGATTTTTGTCAGATCCAGAAATTCTAACATAAGTTTTTTTTGGTGGTTGACACCTATAGCATGGGCTCATCGATCTCAATGTTGAAGAAGAAGTGATTGACTCCATTAAATCTCGAGAAACCTAAATAAGAAAAGGAAAATATACTGACAACTTCAATTTCATAACATGACAGCACATTCATCATATTCATCAAATTCATTCAGAATATCAACAACTAAAAATCAACAACTCAATATTTGCCCACTTTGAGTAATTCATTATTGTGTGTAATTGTGAGTACTTGCCTAGTATTTTTGTAATAGAGCTGGAAAAAAAATCAGCAAGTGACCAATGTGAGTAATTGTTCATTGTGAGTAATCAACTCAATATTGTGTAATTGTGAGCACTTGCCCAATATTTTTGTAATAGTGCAGGAAAAAAATCAGCAATTGACCACTATCAGTAATTGTCCATTGTGAGTAATCAACGACTAAAAATCAACAACTAAATATTTGCCCACTGTGAGTCATCAACAACTGAAAATAAGCAAATGCACTATCTGATGATTAGCCATCAATATTGTCAACATTATTACAAAAATCACACTATTAAATTGAGAACCCACTGTGAGTAATTTATGATACTAGGCAAGGCCGACTAGCTCTTGCAGATTGTCTATGTTAAGGAGAACCCACTATTAATATTACCTGTTGTTGAGAGATATGTATATCTTTGAGAATCAAATCTTATCTTATCTTAGATTGTACACTCTCAAGGCCGACGCGCTGGCTCTTGCAGATTGTCTATGTTAAGGATACTAGACCTCTCAGCTCAATCTGCACAGACCTAGTGAATTATTGTGTTCACATTCCAATGAAATACTCTGTGTTCAATCTGCACAAACCTAGTGAAATACTATGGGTTCACATCCTTATGTACTGTATGCTCACATCTAGGGGCTAAGTTAGTGAAGATGTTCCCTAACGTGCGCACATCAAGCTGGTCTAATACTAGTTCAATTTCAGCTTCAATTAAGCACATTTTAGGGAAATTAGAGTTTAGGGTTCCAAAATTGAGGGATTAGGGTTCAAACCTGGATGGAAGAGGAGAATGTAGGCTTCAAATCTTCGATCGACGGCGCAAATGGGGTCAAAAATGAGGCTTTTGAAGATGCTATCGAGGTCGAAACCGAAGCTTTCAAATTTGATTCATGTGAGGCTTCACAACAAGTTGAGGGAGAAGTGTTCGTCCTTCGAGCGAAGTAGAAGAAGACCAGCCTGCAAACTCTCTTTTTTTCCCTTATTTTTTTTAACCTTAACCTAATATATTTAACCAGGGTTAGTAAAAAAGACTACGGTGGGCATATTCCGGAAATTGTAAAAACTTAAGGGCAAAATCCGAACTTGAAAAAATTGTTGGGTAAATTCCGGAATACCCCATACCACAGGGGTACCAACCGGAATTTCCCTTTTTTTTATTATACCTATAGTTTTATGGTCTATTTGAATTTATAATTTTTTTAAAAAATTTGGTCTGTTAGGTCTTTTTTTTTTTAGTTTTGTGTTTAGCAAATGTACCCCATCAACACTCGAGTATAACACTATAATAATATGTCAATGTACTCTTGTGTTTATCTCACTCTAACGAATAATCTTAAGTAAACTCAAAGAGGAAAATAAACTTTTGGATCGATAAGATGTTCTTGTATGATCGTTGGAAGGCTGGGTTACTTTCACTTATAAGCTCTATCTTCATCTTCAATCGATGTCTTCATTTATAGTCTTCTATGAAGATCTTCTTCTAGCCGTTGTCTTGCAGCCGTTGTAATGTCTTCTTTCCTCCATAGAATCATATCTTCTCACGTTGTTTGAGAAGTAGCCGTTGCAAATAAGATCTTCAAGTTGCCAAGATCTTCTCTTCAACGTTCTTCGCTTGAAAGCTGTTGGATATCTTCAAGTGGATCTTCTCTTCAACAAACTTTTATAGCTGGTTGAGATCTTCTTATCCGTTTGAAGTCTTCGAACGAAATCTTCTCACATGATCTTCTCTTCAACCGACCGAAATCTTCTCAAAAGATCTTCTCTTCAACCGATCTTAAATTCTTCTCTTTCATCGTCAGCCGAGATCTTTTCTTCAAATCTTCAGCCGCGATCTTTTTGGTTGGTTTGGCTTGTTGGTTGTTTAAGATCTTATCCTTTGGTTGTAGAAGTCCGTTGTTTATAATAAATCTCTTAGCCGAGATCTTCTTTTGTAATGTTATCCAAGACCTACACACATTTTAACAAACAAACCAAGACAAGCAATCTAGAAATATAATCGATATTTGTTAGTTTATAAAATCGCATTTATGTGTTAAGTCTTCCATCATTTAAGTAAAACAATTCATATCAAAGGTGGAGTTATCACGGCTGATCTTGAGATTTGAAACAACATAAAGAGCGGTTTGGGGAGCTAAAGATGTTTTCTAAAAATACGCAGAGGCCAAAGTAACTCTGAATCACGGTGATGAATTAGGAATGATGATGATTGAATAATGCACCAAGCAACAACTTAGGATCACTTTTAGAGGCGTGATCATCAAGTCTACAACTCTGATACACACACGCAATGATGCTCCCAACATTTCAGACACTACCATCTAAAAGGCCTAGATGCCGCCAATGGTGAGGACGGCGACCCTGATTGTGCACATAGATTCAATACCGATGTCTGGCTCCATCGATGGATGTTGGGGGAGAGAGAAAGACAAGGATGGTGAAACAGTGGAGAGAGTGAGATCAGAGCAAAGAGATGTGTGATAGCTTCGCTTTCAACGGTTTGGGAAGCAAATTTGGTCCGACCTCTTCCCAAATGCGTTAATTAATTGAAGTTGGTAAAGGTGAATGCACCGACACGAGATTTGTAAAACATTAAAACGATGTTATTACATAATTTAATATAATTTACATCGAGCCAGAAAGACGGACAATAAATTGTGAAGTCAACCTTTTCTCAATAACGAATACGATCTGATAGCATGTATTATAGTCTATGTTTTGGGATTGGTTTGGACGTTTTATCTTTATAAATCTGCATGTATGGATGTATATTTTTTTATCATTATGTTGTTTTGTCTACCTTTGCGAGAATCGAGGTCTACACCTAGTTTCCTTGTAATTGTAGGGAAAATGACACGTTTTGGAACATTATGGAGCTAAGAAGTCATTGGAGCTACATTATGGAGCATTGGATAGCCACAAGAAAGGCTCATGAACCATGGAAATGAGATAAAAGATTAACTTTGGACCATATTAGAGAGATTTACACGTAACTGAGATTCACCTGGGGTGGCTACAGTGTCACCTCGACCGAGGTGATCTTCAGGATAGGCTGGACCGAGGCGAATAATCCACCGACCACGAGATCTTTATTTTTGGCTGAGTTCTTCTATTTTTGGCAAGAGATTTTCCTATATTTTAGGATGGATTTTTCTTAATAGAAGCATATCTTTTTGGCTGATTTATTTAAAAGATTGGAAGATATTCTAAGGAAGGAAATTGCCTTTTAAGATACTTTATTTTAGGAAGGTGATTCTCCTATATAAAGAGGTGTATTTTCTGGATATTGGATATCTCGGAGCTGCATATCTCCAGATAAGAAAGCAAGTTAAAGGAAGTTTGAAAGGAAGGAAGTTGGCTTTGAAGGAAGGTTAAAGGCTTTGAAGGAAGTTGTAAGATTTTTTTAGTTTGGATTGATTTGTTGTTCTTTTGGTTGTGATTGAGAAACGCAGCTTGATTGTTTGTTTGTTTGTTTGTTTGATTGAGTTATTGAGACATTTGTGTTAAGGTTTTCTTCTTTGAAGATTGATTCCTTTCTTATATATTTGATTATTGTTATCATGATGATTGTTGGCTAAGTTCTTTATGCGATTCTAGGGTGATTGGCTGAAGGTTGTGGGTAAGACGATGAAAGAATGAGCTTTTACCCCAGTGGACCCTAAAAGTTTGAGCTTTACCTTAACCGACGAACACCTCGGTCAGTCGTGGAACATCTCGACCGAGATGGTACATGAACTGAGCGAGGCAAGCCCTTTTTTGATCCTTATCTGAGTTGAGGTTTCTGTTTGCCAAATCCTATCCTTGTTATACTTTTCCTGGTTCAACGCAAGCCTAGGGTGAAACTTACCCGGTGATTCCTTTGTTTGTATACCCAAGATCATGAATGTTAGGTAATAAAGGTTTATCCTTTATTGGGGTTAGAGTGTGCCTTCATCCCATCTTTGAGAGTTAGCCTGAGACTTACCCGGTAAAGGTTGATTCTATCCCCTTGGGTGGTATGTTGCCATGTTGGTTTGAGATTATAGTTCCTTTCCTTAGTACCTTGAGACATACCCGGTGAGAGGATCTTTGGTTTGGGATAGTGAGTAGTGAGACTTACCCGGTGATCTATTCCCACCTTAGAAACACCTTCCCTTTGCAAACCTCAGCTTTGTCCACGTTATCTTTCGAGGTCTTGAGTCGGAACCACAACTGGATGCTTTAATCTCTAGAATCCGCATTTTCTTTACCTGATTATTACATCATCTTTGATATCTTTGCTTTGTTGCTTGTTTTTTATTGACAACCTGATTTACCGATCTTTGTTTCACCATAGTCATTGTGTTCGACCTTGGAGTATTTGCCGTTATTACAATTGATCTGTACACTGTGGGTTCGCATATTGTTTCAAGCTTATATTTTAGGTTATACATTTAAAGCTATATCGTTCACCATACACACACGTCTGAGAACGAACACGATCCTCCTAAAAACAACATCACAAACCTAGGAGAGATATTGTTGCCGTGCAAGACTCATTGCACTCTCTTGAGAATTCCAATAGCATCGAGCGTAAGAAAATTAAAAGTGTCGAAAGCGAACGGAATAAACGCATGTTGTTTTTCAATACAAGATCTCCCATGTTTGGTCATCTTAGCAGAAGCTGCATTAAGTATCGCCTTACCCACCACAAAAAGCCCACTACCCAAACAAACTAGGGGGAAAAACTAGTCAAATCAATGTAAGCATGTTTTTCACTCACTCATCAAAACACCAAGACACCCGTCGGCCTCAGGACGGGTCTTCACTCACGTAGGTCAGTCAAGAAGAACACAAGCACCTCCTTCTTAACCGAGAACCCGCTCTCCTAAACACATCCCACAAAACATCACAAACCAGGCAATGCCTATATGTGAAGTCAGGGAGCTCTTTACAATGAACCACATATTCTACAAAAGCATCCAAAAATATTCGACAGTTTGGAATAGGACAAATCTCATCAATCGGGTATAGAGGAATCATAAGGCGATACTCAACCGGGGACATACATTGCCCAAGTCCATCAATGGGTATGACAAGAAGGAAATCCGGTTATGTGTTGATTGTAGATACTTAAAAACCATTTTTATCTATGGGTCAAATCAAAAACAACTTATATCTTTTGCACGGTCTTACCGAAAAGAACATTCGTCAAAGCGTGTTGGGCTTTAGGGGGGACGGTGTTCTTGACAATAAAGACAAAAAGATCAAAACCAAGAATAGAAGCCTGAAAATTGCTCAAAGCTCCATAAAACTCAGAGCTCATACTCACAATTCCATTGTCCCACAAAATGTGGTCTTAAAGCACCCAAGATTGGGCCCTAAAGGCAACAAAAGCAAAGGAAGACGCCACCATAGTAGGGTATAATCCAAGCCCCCCAAATCGAATAGGCATAGAAGCAAGCCGTCATTGAACATCTCCAAAAAAAGGCCCCTACAAACCACAATATCCTCGGCTGATCTACGAAGCCCAACAACAAAATAATTTGTTGCACTCTCTCAATGCTCCAGATGACAAGTCATCAAGCCAAAATACATCTTAGCAACACCCATACAAGAACAAAGCAAGAAAATCTCACTCTACGGGTCCCTCGACTGTGGAAGAAGATGCATCAATTCAACTACTGTGACAACTCTCTTAATGACAAGCTCTATAACAAACCCCTTATCTCTACTCAATGCCCCATCTAACAACTTAACCCCCAATGCCGGCCTTGCAATGTCATGTAAATATAGTCCATCTCTAAGTTTCGACCAATCACACGAAGGCCAAAAGAGCTTAGTTTTGCGAACATTCAACTCGAGGTCTAAACCCGGATCAAACTCTCGAATGATATCAAGTGCTCTAACCACCTCCTCATACCGACCAATAATTGTACAATCATTAAGATATCAAACATGTAGAAGAGGCTTACAATTGTCCTTGATCCTATGCAGAAGCGGGTGCAAGACAAGAGAAAAGTGGAGTGACCCCAAAGGGTCCCCTTGTTGCACACCAGTAGCCGACCCGATAAATCTATCTCCAATGTACAACCGGGCGGTCTGACCATACAAGATATCAACCCGTAAGGAGATAAACGAACATCTCTTTCTAACCTCCCTAAGCAAAATAGGCTTGTCAACCAGGTTGAAGGCATTGAAAAAATCCACTATCAACATAGTCAGAGAACCATCGACATAACGATCACTCCAAACTGTATTAACAATATGCAGAATTGTCTCTACCTCTATACCATCTGAAAAACCAACTCCAAACTAGAGATCTCCCAAGTATTCTCCCATATCCTTTTCACACTCCTTTCATGGCAACTTTATGCACTAACCGTCTCCATATAGTACCCAATGCAATGGGTCGAACCCCATTGTTAGTCTTCAGTAGTGTCGTAAGAGAAGCCAAAGCAACAAACTCCGCCAAACTCAGCGGGCACCTGCCTCTCAACCACATATTAGCCATTAAGGTAATCGCTCTCAAAAGACCAGTGGAAACCGAAAACCCTCACTACACATAGCGTCTAAGATGTGTTGTGCCTTTAAGTCATTACTACCACAAGAAGTACCTTTGGGAGAGGACTTATTGCATTTAAATACCAAATTAATATCAACAATGAGGGTGATTCATGAAAGGTAGTGCAAGGGTTAAAAGGGGGACTTGTAGGGATGTTTAGCCTCTAACACCTTCAAAGTCTCCTCACTATAAGGAGCACTCAAAAGAACACAAAGCCTTAATAACGGTCGTAAAATACCCATCTGAAACCTTGCGGAGACATTGCTTGATATTAGGGTTTCTCCCTGAACCATCTCCTCGCCCGAGCCACCATCAACAATCCCAAAAGGCTTATGCTCTGAAGTGTCTAACAAGCCATGCACAAAACTCAAAACACCCTCAAACTCTCCCTATGTAGACAAAGCCTACAAAATCCGCTAAAATTGTTTTGACTTTGTACTTCCCGGTCTTCTATCTCGCCTGCTCATAGGCTTGAACACCTGCAAAGTGCACCGAGGAAGTAGAAACAACATAGACCAAGCAGCTACACACCTAGACTCAACAACCATCTTCATTAGAGTACCCAACAACGCTTGAGAGAAGTTAAAACGACAACTATGAGGAATGCATTTCATAGTAGTAATAGGAACATGCAAAGCCCTCTCCAACAAATCTGCATCAAACACCATACTCTCATCGTCAACCACAATATGGTCTCCAACAAACACTTGGTGGACACCCTCTCCAACAAATCTGCATCAAACACCAAGTGTTTGTTAGTATGTCCCAAGAGGGTTTGTTGGTTGAAAAACCCCTCCACTTTATTACTAGTTAGACAAGTTGTATCGCTTTCTTTTTTTTTTTAGTAAAAAAATAAATTCCAAGAGGGTTTGTTATATTGTTCATTACTTGTTCATGTTGCATTGCTCAATTGTTTATCTAACTGAATGAACAAAAAGTAAGAAGTGAGAACTTCTAATATAGAACTTCTAATATACAATCATTCTTAAATCAATAGTGCTCTTAATTAGGCACCCACCCACACATTGTTCAAAGGTTCACGGTCGTGTGTCTTGCATATATAAATGGGCACATACAATCAAAAATATATATAAGGGGTGCACAATCGTAAATTTTGTGATTATGCACCTAATTGTTTATTTTGAACTACATAAATACAAGATGCGTGATCGTACACTATATGACATCAGACGTGCACTTTGCATTTAGTCCAACTAAGCATGTCCACAGGTTGGACCCGTCGGGTCGACAGGTACGGGAAGGGTGACCCGGACCCGTGTAAAAGGTCAACCCGTCGGGTCGCGGGTCAGACCTGGCGGGTCGGCGGGGTTGGCCCTTTTGCTTTAAAACCCGATTTTTTTAAAAAAAAAGAAGAAGAAAAGGCATGACCCGGCAGGTCTACCCGCCAACGGCTATTTTAGTCATTGGATCCAAATTTTTTATTTTTATTTTTTCAAAATTTACCGGTAGCGGGTGGACCCGCCGGATCACCTCGACCCGTACCCGTGACCCGTGGACATGCTTAAGTTCAACTAGTTCATATCCCGCACCTTGTGCGGGTATATTTATATATTGAATGTTTTTTTGAATATAATGTCATCAACTTGTGTATGTAGGAACTAATTATATATTTATGAAAAAAGAATAAAAATAAATATTTCTTTAAATTTATCACTATCAAAATTTTGTGAAAAATGTTTGTAAAAAAACAAAAAATAGAATATTTCTAAAAAATGAATCTGATCAAAATTTTAAAACAATTTGTTGCTTATGAGACGGTGTTTAGTCCGATCAAATAATTTTTTTTTACAAAATCGGCATTTAAAAAAAATCTGATCAAAATTTTGTTGAAAAAAGATTCTGTTGAAAAAAAAAATGATTCTCTTTTTTGAAAAAATGATTTACATATATTAAATTTATTACTAACGAAATTTTTGTTAAAAAAAAGAAAAAGAGGAAATTTAACTTTTGTGAAAAATAATTGTAAATTTAAAAAAAAAACAAAAATAGATTTTAAAAAACGAATTTAATCAAACATTTTTAAAATGGTTGTTGCTTATTAGATGATGTTTAGGCCGATCGAAATTAGATCAAATTTTTTTAAAAACATGCATTTAAAAAAATGAATCTAATCAAAATTTTAAAAAATAGTAGGCCGCTCATGAGATTGTATTTAGGCCGATCGAAATCTTATCAAATTTTTTTAAAAAATGATGAAATATGAAAAATACAACGAAGCTTATTCGATGGAACATGAAAAATACGACAAAACATGGAAAATTTCAAAAAACAAATCAATAACAAAATTTTGCTTATTAGATGGTGTGAGATTTACCTGAAAAAAAATACGGCGAAACAATAAAATTGTCAAATGAAAAATATCTTCAAATCGTCAGAACCTGAAAAAGGCGACGAAACATGATCAATAAATAGTAGAATTGGAATTGGAAGATGTCGAAATTTGTATATTAACATGGAAAATAAGAAAAGTGTATTGGCTTATGAGAATGTGCATTCCATTATATAGTGAAAATAGTGTGAGAAGTGTCCTTGAGAAGTTTACATTAAGTATAACAGAAATCAAGATACTAAATAAAACAAAGATTTTTTTGACTTAATTTATAATTTAGTAAAAGATATAATTCGAAATGTGGGACCATGACGTCAACATTATGTCGCATGCTTTAGTAAAGTATTAAAATAATTCGATATTGTTCGGATTCGTTTAGTAAAATGTATGAAATTAAACTAACTAATTAAATATTGATTAGATTTTGTTTCGATTCCATTGTAAACCGATCGTAACAAACTCTTAATCTACGGCTGGGTATGAGAAGATATGTCGATTTGTTTTAACTAACTAATTAAATATTATTTTAAACTAATTATATATTGTTATATTGTTTGGATTCGATTTTAAACTAACTAATTAAATATTGTTTTAAACTAACTAATATTGTTTTATTAGATTTAGTTGAAAATTTTTTTTTTTAGATATTGCTTTTGTAAAAAAAAGATTTATTGGATTAATGCTGACGTGGGCGTGCCACGTCAACATTAGTGTGATTTAGTAAAAGGATGTTTTTAAGATATTACTTTAGTAAAAAAAGATTTATTAATGTAGTGTACTTTAGTAAAAGATCTGAAAAAGATTTTTTTTAGATATTGTTTTGATTTCATTGTAAACCGATTGTAACAAAATCTTGATCTACAGCATGTTATGAGAAGATAATTTGAGATTGTTAAAAACTACTTAATTAAAATTTTGTTTTAAACTAACTAATTAGATATTGTTTTATTATTTGGATTCGATTTTAAACTAACTACTAAATGTTGTTTTAAACTAACTAATTAGATATTGTTGTATTACATTTAGTTAAAAAAAGATTTTTTTTATATTGCTTTAGTAAAAAAAAAGATTTATTGGTTTAATTCATAATTTAATAAAAGATTTAATCCGAGAAAAAATATGGACACGCCACGTCAGCATTAGTATAATGTACTTTACTAGTTTAGTGCCCGCACCTTGTGCGGGATTGTCTAAATAGATTTTATATTTTCACTTTCATGCATCATATATTTGATATCAATTTATAGTAAAAATTATTTTTTATTAATTAATATGACTAACATATGAGGATTAATTTTTTAAAATAAATAAAAGAACATAATTAAAATTCTATTACAAAGATTATTATTCGAGTATTATATTTATACCTTAATATATTATCACATTTACTTAGATTTAGATAGAGGAGCAAAATTTTATTTAGTTTTAAATTAAACAAATGTGTCAAATCTTGTTAGAAGATTTGCGTTAGATTTTCTCAACAAATCGAGTTATAATAGATCAGTTTGTTAATTTTAATTAGTAGATAGGTAAATTTATTTATTTTTAATTATTTATTTTAATAAAATTGACGTGGCATGATGACTGTTTATAAATTCTGATAAAAAAAATTCTTATAAAATAATTAATGGCAAATCTGTAAATAAATTGAAAAAAAGCTGACGTGGACAACCTTAGAGATTGACATGTGGACAAAATGGGTGTTGCTTTAGTAGTATATATAGACTAGAGTAAATAGATTTGTGTAGGGTGGGAGGAAACATTTTCCAAATTTATTACAAATCCTCTTCCCCATTACCCTATTTCATTTTCATGTCTCACCCCTCTTATTGACTCACTCAACCCTAAAATTATACATAATTTTGTTTGATTGAAAATTTTCTCATTTTAAATTTATAGTGAACCAATTAGAGGAGTGAAACACAAAGTTGAAACATGTAATGGAACAAAAAATTTGCACTATTCCAAATTGGTGTTCAAAACTCCAAAACCCCGTAACACTTCATTTTTATACTTTTGCTTAAGATGAACAACCATGTATGCACCCCCAAATAGTGTGTAGAATCACGCTTTCACAGTGCACAATCGTGCACTTTGTATTTATATTGTTTAATATGAGCAACTAAGGTTGCACCATCGTGCATTACTTGTTCGTGCAACCTTGGTGATGGTGCATTACTTGTTCGTGCAACCTTGGTTGTTCATGATATAAATACAAGGTGCACAATTATGCACTTAGTGATCTTGCATCTTAGTTGTTCATTTCTGTAGATGAACAACCAAGTAACGCAACATAAACAGGTGATGAACAACATAAGAAACCTTTTTGGATAACTACATATTTTTATATTGAATAAAAATAAAGAACCCAACTTATCCTATTGGTAATAGGTGGATGAAGGGAATTTCAATTAAGGTTCAAAACTACATAGTTGTGCAACGTTTTTATAATTTGCATATATTTCAGATAAACAACTGCAGTTCACGACTATTCAAAATGAATAACATGCACAATAATAAACAAGGTGCACTGTCATTATAACATGGTGTACGATCGTTATATCTTGGTGCACGAATGTGTTGCTCATGCACAAAACAAACTGTAAGGTCGTTACATAAGGTGCGTGATCGCCTTGCTCATGCGTAAAAATATAATGCTTAATCGTTAAGGTGCACGATTGTGTTAGTTATGAGTAAAATATTTAAGCCTACGATTGTGGGTGTGAAGGGTGCACAAACGAACCATGTGTGTTCAAATGCTACAAAAGGATTGCGATGACTATGATAACCATATAGGCTTCTCTGTATGTAGACAAGCACCACCAATACCTTTCCTATCCTTTGCGGATGATATGATTATCTTCACCAAGGCTAATGTGAACACTTGTCTTAGAACAAAAAAAATTCTTGAAATGTACTGCTCTGTCTCAGGACAAAAGATTAACTATACCAAGTCTGCATTCCAAACTACAAAAAACACAAGTGAGATATGCATCCTACAACTAAAGAACATCCTAAATATTGAATATACGACGACTCTTGACAACTATCTAGGATGTCCTATAATCAATGGAAAAGTAAACAAAGAAACTTTTAGTATATAAATATTAAAACTAAACAACAACTTCAGAAATGGAAAGTCAATTCTCTTTCACAAGAAGGGAGAAACATCCTAGTTAAACATAACTTGGCTGCCAAGCCCTCATGTGCTATGCAAAGTTTCATGCTCCCAATGTATAACCTGGATGAGCTTGATAAAACATATAGAAAATTCTTTTGGAACAAAACGGACCAACATTGACCAATCATTAGTTGAGAGTCTTGAGACTCTATTTGTAAACCAAAAAAATTTGGCGGTCTTGGTTTAAGAAAGTCCCTCATCACTAATAAGGCTTTGCAAATGAAACTTCTTTAAAAAATCCTAGCAGAACCAAATAATATTTGGGTCAAATTAGTAAATCAAAAATACATGAAAAACATCAATGTACTACAATATCATCTTAAGGGACCAGCATCTTAATTGGCAATGGAATAACCTGATGAAACTCAAAGCCGAGTTAAAAAAGGGAATCATCTGGCAGGTGGGAAATGGGAATTCTATTAACTTTTGGCATGATTCTTGGGTTTCTACGATCCCTCTTATTAAAATGGTATAAAATACAAACCAAATCAACACCCAAATTAAAGTTAGCCATTTTATCAACGTTGAAAAGAAATGGGATGGTATCAACATTGATAATGAATTACAAAATATACTCGATCCGTCGATAAGGAAAAGGAATATGGAAACAATTATCCTAACAAATGACATACAAGACCGACTTTATTGGAAAAATAGTAAGAATAGTTGGTTTTCCACTAAATCAATTGCAGAAATGATGGAGATAGGAACCGGAAGGCTCCCCAACACTTCGTGTGAGTGGATTTGGAAGATGGACACACAACCCAAAATTAAAAATTTCATGTGGAAGATTTCAAAAAACGGTATCCCGAAAAAAACAAAACTTGATGAAAGAAAAATTGTCGTTACAAGATATTGTGAATTGTGGAATCACCACCTTGAAGACTTATTTCACCTTCTGTTTGAATGCCATTTCAGTAAAATAATTATTGATAAAACGAATAGTGATATCCTAATCAAATTAAATACCATCAACACTGAAAATAAAAAACCACATGAAATCTTGCAAGAAATAAAAAATAAAATTGGGCTAAAAAAGCTAACTACCCTTGCAACTATACGGTGGACCATCTGGTTTTTTAGAAATCAATTAATATTTAATAATGAAACCATTGGGTCGGATTATAGTATCTTGAACTTCATTAAAAATCAGATCCACAATTGGGAAAACCGCTTAAAAGAGGATGAGGACTTCGAGTTGAAACCAATTTAAAAAGCATACAAACAATATAAAAAGGAAGAAAAACAACATTAAGTGGAATAAACCATGTATTGGATTTCATAAACTTAACTTTGATGGATCTAAACTCGACTCTGGAATAACTTCCACTGGGTACGTGATCCGGAATCATAACGGCGAAGTCATTAGTATGGACGCAAAGAAAAATAATCTTAACTCTGTTATTAAGGCTGAAGCCCTAGCGCTTCGTTACAGCCTACAAGAAGCAATAAGATTGAAAATTAAAAAAGAAATGAAATTGAGGGTGATAACCTATGTGTTATCAAGGCAATCCAAGGAATGTGGAATTGCCCATGGGAGGTCGCGTTGATTTTAGATGACTTCAGACTAGATCTTCAATTCTTTGACGAAGTCCATGTCAAGCATGTGTTCAGAGAAACAAACTGTGTTGCCGACCGACTGACCCATTTGGGAACTTTGAACCCCAACACTAATTTTTCCGACGATCCTGAACTTCGTGTTCTCATCTGAAAGGATGCTTTAGATTGGACTACTTCTAGAAAGTAGTTCAACCTAACCGCTTCCATTTCAAAAAAAAAAAAGCATTGAAGTTTAATCACGCGAATATGAGATAAATTAGTAGAGAAAGAAATAGCATTATTACGAGGTAACTTATTCTAGAAAATAGAAATTATGAAAGGGATCTTTAATGGGGACAAATACTAATAGGATATAATCATAATATGCTAGTTAAACTATGAAAGTCCACAGGAGCTGCATTTTAATATAAACACATTATACATAAAAAAACATTCTCTTAGAACTAATTTGATTACCGATTTTAAGAAATTGGTGATGAGAATGATCTATTTAAACACCCATATTTGGTAAAACTTGAAATATGAATAATAGAAAGATTTCAAAAATGAGCTATCGTAATTTAAATTTGATTCTCGTATAAAAAAGAAGGTTTTGAGTCGTATTGAAGAACTAGACAAGCGGTTTACCAAAACTTATATTAGGAATCGAGTTATGTTATTTTTAGTTTTGTTTGATTATTGATTCGAACCGAATTCCAGAAGTTTGAAAGACACCGAATATGTAATAACCGAAAATTTTAAGTTTCCGATAAATTGAAATTAACCAAAGTCCGATGCGTCCATCGTAAATAAATAAATAAGTAAAATAAAACGAGAGTAGTTCGATCATTTTTGTGACCTAGATTCACATAAAATGATAAATTAAATAACCGGAAATAATTTAAGTACGTTAAAATAAGAATAATAATAAATTATAAAATACGGAATTTAATTCCGTATTTTTATAATTTTCCGCACGCAAATAACGAGTGGCGAATCCGTTTTAATAGTCGCATAGCGGACCGGGTGTGGGCCACTACAAAGCCCAATTAGCAGCCCACTTAAATTTCCTAACCCTAATTAGAGTTAACCTAATCCTAATCCTAAAACTAACCTGCCGCTTACTCTCGTTACGCTCTTCTGGATTGACAACGTATCGCTGCTTCTTCTCCCTCGCAACTCCGAAGCCGCAACCACCAGCAGGATCCCGCCTTCCACCGGAGGCGCCACCACTGCCTCGCCGACCGCCCTCCGTCCGGTAAGACGCCGCCCTTTCTTCTTCTGCCTTCCTCGCTTTCTGCACCTCCGGAACTCACCCTACTGCAACAGGCGGTCGAAGACTGCCTCGCCTGTCCGTCCTCCAGCCAGACCGCCGCCACCGCGTGTCCTCCCTGACGATCGCCAGACCCACCGGAACCAGGTACGGCCGCCGCCTCTCCCTCCTCGCCATTCCTTCTCCTTCGCGTGAACATCAGTAACCTTGCGCTGCTCCTCTTCGGTCACCAGGAACCCGATCACGTGGTTGATTCCGACAGCCCAGGACACCCCTAACGCCGACCGGAGCACCAGCCACCGCAGTCCGCTTCCAGTCGGCCGGTAAGGTCTCAGCCTTCTTCTTTCCGTCTCTCTCCTTTCCGGTTACTGGTTCGAATCCAACGAAATTAACTCTTCCGCCTCTGTTGATCGAACTTACCGCAGTTCCGACTTTCCGCAGCAGTAACAATAGACCACCAGTGCTGCCGCCGGAACACCAACCCCTTTGCCGCCGGACTGCAGTTCCGTAAGCAGGCTCCTCCACTTTTCATTTCCACTGTCGTAAATGTATATGTGAGCTGTGATACAATTGGAATTTATATGCAGTATGTATATACGTATAGATTAATAAGTATGAGAGACGTAAGTGTACATATATATATATATATATACGAGTACGGTGTGATATAGGGTAAGAAAACGTGAATGGAGATGCAAGATGTGTATGGATAATTTGGTTCGGAAAATATATATATATATATATATAGGATACATATAAGTACATATGTACTTTCAGTTACGGAAGATTAATAAGAGCAGGTGTGAGTTTATATAAGAGAGGGTATGCCGAATACATAAAAATACGTATATATTTTATATGAAATAAAAGTATACTTATGAGTTGAGTTGGATAATTTATATAATAGGTGAATCTATATATATATCTAAATACCTAAGAGTTACGGATGTTATATATTGGAAGGAAGGTTAGTATGAATGGAAGTATGTATATATATATACAGATATATAGATATATATATAAGATTAGTTAATACCCGAAAATGAAGTAATGTAATTCCAGGAGGACGAGTGGACGAGATAAATTTTTAGAACCTTAGTAAACTGTTTTGGAAATAATCTTAGATTAGAAAAGTGTTCCAAAAGAAATATCAGAGGTCAAGATGTGACCCGGAGAATTATCTACACTAAGGGTAAAACGGTCTTTTACCGTATGAGAATCGTTCTTTCCGTAATTCCTTCGCATGAGGTTGGACATAGAGATGAGATTTTGATACACATGCCTTCATTGACAGGCACTTGAGTTACCACGAGTACGGACTTTTGAGGAGTGTAGAGTGTTTTGATTCAGGTAAGTCCTTGCGACTTACTTAGCCAGTTTCTGGGTGTTAGTTGAGTGATAGTAGTGGTGTGTGCTATTGCTTGATTTAATAATAATAACCTGCTAGGACGACTGTTATTATTTACGTTTAAGGCCCAAGTGTATGTATAACGGGCCGTGACATCACTGCCCAGCTCTGACAGGAGACTGGGAGGTTCTCTGATAGCATGAATTATAGTCTATATTTTGGGGATTGTTTGGACGTTTTATCTTTCATAATCTGCATGTTTGTATGTATATTATGTGATTTTACTACCATTTCATCTACCTTTGCGAGAATCGAGGTCTACACCTAGTTTTGTTGTAATCGTAGGTAAAATGGCACGTTTTGCATCAAAAAGGAGCAAAAGGAGTCATGAGTCATTTGGAGCTGCAACCAGGGAGCATAGCCATGGATTAAAGATTTACTTTGGAGCAGATTCGAGAGATTTCACATTCTGTCGTGACTCACCTCGGTTGACCATTGATTCACCTCGACCGAGGTGATCTAGAGACGCCAACTCGACCGAGGCGAACACCTAGGACGCGGCGAGAATATTTTTATTCTTGGAGGAGATCTTTTAAATTTGGAAAGTGATCTTATATTTTTGGGCTTGGCTCCTGGATGGAAGGAGATATGCAGAATCATATATTTTACCTATTTTTATGGGAAGATATCTTTCTAAGATTTATTATCTTTGGAGGGTTATTTTCCTATAAAAAGGGTCGGATTTTCCACAATTCCGGCATCCGCTTACAGCTGGACAACCCGCTATCATCCCGCATACACCGAAAATAACGCAGCAGCGGTATACTCCAATTTGGGAGTTTCGAAGAACCTTTTTGAAGGTTGAAGGAAGATTGAAGTCCATAGCTTTTATAGCTTTTTGGAGGGTTTTGTAAGATTGTCTTCAATTCCCTCAATTGTTGTCTTGTCTTTTTGGATTATTATCCAAGGAACGCTTTGTTGTGATATTTGATTCAGTTATTGAAGTCTTTTCATTAAATTCTTCTTTGTTCAAATATTCACCTTCTTCCCATATATTTAATACTTTCATTATGATGATGAGTGGCTAATTTCCTTGTGTGATTCTAGGGTGATTAGCTGAAGGTTGTGGGAAAAACAATGATAGAATAATCTTAGATTTCAGTAGGATCCTGAAAGTTCGAGTCTTTAACCTTAACCCTAAGCATCTCGTTCGGTTGATGAACATCTCGGCCAGGGTGGAATTCTTCTGACCGAGGTGACTTATCCGACCTTAAACAGAAAGTTAAGTGTTAAAGTTTGCTAAAATCCTATTCTTATTACACCTTCCTGGTTCAATGCAAGCTTAGGATGAGACTTACCCGGTAATTCCTTAGTTTGTGTATTAACGATCATAAGTGTAGGTAATAAAGGTTTATCCTTTATTGGGGTTTGAGTGTGCTTCCATCCCATCTTTGTGAGTTAGCCTGAGACTTACCCGGTAAAGGTTAATTCTATTCCCTTAGATGGTATGTTAGTTTGAGGTTATAGTTCTTTATCTTGATTCCTTGAGACTTACCCGGTAATAGGAGTTACGGTTTAGGATTAGTGTGTAGTGAGACTTACCCGGTGATCTACTCCACTTTAGTAACACCTTCCCCACGCAAAAATCTCAGCTTTGTCCGCTTATCTATAGATCTTGAGTTGGAACCACAACTAGATGCTTTAATCCCTAGAATTGCATGTTTGCTTTATTGACTTCTTATTCATCTTTGATTGTGTTAATCGCTCTTGTGGTTAGAATTGACATAGCATACCGTGTTGACTTTGTTTCACCGAGTCCCTGTGATCGACCCCTGGAATTTTCTTGCTTTTACTACGATTGACCCGTACACTGCGGGTTCGCATCCTTGTTTTAAGCTTAAGTCTAGGGTTATAAATTTAAAGCTTGCACACACCGTTTGGAGCGAACAAGTTTTTGGCGCCGTTGCCGGGGACTTGGTCTAGACCGAGCCGGTTGCGGTTTGCTTTCGGGGCACTTGCCCCTGTTGCTACTAACTACTCTTTCTATGAGTTTTGTAGTTTTCAGGATTTCCGATGACTACATTTGATCCAGCCTGGATAGCAAGACAAAGTGCTAGGGCGGACCATTATGAATACTTGGAGGAGAAGTACTCCTTCTATTGGTTCAACAATGAATGGAAAAGAGAAAAAGCCATTCAACATGAACTTGCGATATGGGATGAGAAGAATGTCCCTAAAAACATTTATGAGCAACCTTTTGAAGACTCTCTCGAATCAAGATTGGAGAAGTTGATGAAGAAGGTGGAGGAGCTCAAGGAAAGCACCATATCCTATGCTAAGCCGGAAGAGGAGCATAAGGAAGTGTTGCACGTTCCAAGCATTCCTCTGGTCGGACCGGAAGCTTCTCTTGATGTTTTTGTGGAAGAGGAGGATGTGGAGGATCTCGATCCGACTGTTGAGACCTCGGCCGAGGTGGAAGAGATCTCGACCGAGATGGAAGAAGAATCTACAAAATCAGAAATGGAAGATGCAGAGAACCTTGGCCAAATTACTGAGATTGTGGTCAAGGTGGAAGAAAGACCAGCAGAACTGAGAGAGATTTCGTGGGTGGATTATCAACCCAACACGAAACTTGTCTCAAGCTTTGGAGAACTTTGCAAGGTACATTCTCCTACTTCATTTGAATTCCCTATTAATATTTCTAAATTTTTCAGGAAGGCACCGGAGAGTTGGAGGTCTCTTCCGAAAGAACCTCCTAAGATCAAGATGAAACCTCTCTTGAAATTGTTGGAGGAAGATGCTCCTTGGATTATAAGGAGTGAAGTTAACAAGCGCTTCACCGCTAAGGCAACGAAGTGTTATTTGTTCAAGTATGGGGTCCCTCGCATGCTCAGGACCCTGTACCATCCCAAGCTATAGATGGGGAAGCTGCTATAATTCTCGAGAAACTATTTTCTCGATCAAGGAAAGAATGGGACACGAGGAATGTCCCATTGAAGTGCAGGAAGTCTAGACGAATTCCGGTGAGAATCAAACTGTATAAGCTTGTACGTGGGAGATCTTACCATTTGCCGGTGAAGTTAGGAACCGGAACCTTCTTGGAAGATTTTTACGGATGTGATGAGCACTCCACGACATTCGAAGTGCATTGAGTAATCCCATGCCGTAGGGTCCAGCTAGCGACCTTAAACCAAGCGTTTCTTGGGAGGCAACCCAAGGTATTGCTTTCTTCTCCTTTTTCTAGTTTAGTTTAGATAGTTGCTTTGTTTTTGTTTTCCTCTAGTCAACAACCAGGTATTCCAAAAGGAAGGATCACAGTTCAGGAGCTACACTAGAAGAACGAAATTTCGAGAAGTTGAGGAAACGAGCTTTACTGAGATACATCTCGGGTACTGTCAGAACACCTCGACCGAGATGTACTTCCCAACCGAGATGGTCTTATCTAGGAGCTGTTTCTTACTTCTTCATGCAGTTTAGCTATGTTTGGTGAGTATCCTGTCCTTAGACTTATTTTGACCCACTGGGACAGTGTGTCCCAAGTATGGGGTGTTTATTGACTTATTTGACTATTTTGATGTATGACATTTTATCGGATATTTTATTTATGCTTCACTTCTGCATTTATATGATTATCTGATATTACATGCATACCTACAGGTTATTTGATTGAGAAAAACGTCGAAACCAAAAAAAAAAAAAAAAATTTTGACCTCGACCGGGGAAATTTTGGCCAAACGAGGTGTTTCACCTCGGTTGACCTACGAACACCTCGACCGAGGTGCGTAACAGAAAGTTTTCGAAAACGATTTTGTGCTACTTATCTGGATATGATCTCAGTGAAGATTCTGTTTACCTACTGGTTTTAAAATTCTTTATGTGTTTGAAAGGTTTTATGATATGTTTAAGTTGCTAAATGCTTTGTTTGAAATTATTAGCATGTTTAATACTTTGTTTTTATCCAAATTATGTTGAAATTTGAAGGTTGACACCGCAGGATAAGTTCTCTCACTCTCTTCTTGGAAAGACCAAGGCAATTCATTCTCTTCTTCTTCTTCTTGATCATGCTTAACCCCTCATATACATTTTGCCTCCCTTTACCTATCCGGGAATTTGGAAGCAAGCGAAGTGGTGAAAGCAAGTTAAAGTTGAGAAGTGGGCTGGAAGTGAAAGTATTAGAAAGTAATTTTAGGTTTGGGGAAGTCAATCATGAAGATGAGTAACTCGGCACCATTCACATAGCCGAGTGTTTGTGTCTTGCCAAAGTCGGATTGAGCGATATTCCTAACGGGTCATGGTATGTGCATCAAGGGTTTGATGCATCTCAAGAAATTGATGATTGCAGATTTCCTAGGCTTCGGTTATTGTGCACCTCTGTCCATGCATCCCAAAAAAGTAAAGTAAAAGAAAAAGTGTGAGATAAGCAAAGGTTATTGGTGGAAGATGTTGCAAGTCAAAGTGAAAGTGAAGTTCATCATTTTCCCGGATTCTAGCACCACATTACCTTACATACATCCCTACCCTACACGTTTCTTGACCTTTTCTTTTGGGAAGCCCTTGAGACCTTGAGCTTGTTGAATGACTTAGTGGTTTAAACTGGATTATACATGATTAATTTTGATAATTATGATTTATTATGCATTCTATGATTTTATGCAAAGATGAACAACTTTCCTATATTTATAAAATGTTTTGAGCATATTGAATTTTTAAATTCCATGAAGTATTCTCTTAGAGTGATCTATGATAGTTGCACACCATAAAATGTTTTTGAAAGACTTTTCATTTGATTTTATTGACTTATAATCCATTCTATCTTGTCTTTTATATGAGGAACTTGCTTGGGGACAAGCAAGGGCTAAGTATGGGGTATTTTGATAGCATGAATTATAGTCTATATTTTGGGGATTGTTTGGACGTTTTATCTTTCATAATCTGCATGTTTGTATGTATATTATGTGATTTTACTACCATTTCATCTACCTTTGCGAGAATCGAGGTCTACACCTAGTTTTGTTGTAATCGTAGGTAAAATGGCACGTTTTGCATCAAAAAGGAGCAAAAGGAGTCATGAGTCATTTGGAGCTGCAACCAGGGAGCATAGCCATGGATTAAAGATTTACTTTGGAGCAGATTCGAGAGATTTCACATTCTGTCGTGACTCACCTCGGTTGACCATTGATTCACCTCGACCGAGGTGATCCAGAGACGCCGACTCGACCGAGGCGAACACCTAGGACGCGGCGAGAATATTTTTATTTTTGGGCTGGGCTCCTGGAAGGAAGGAGATATGCAGAATCATATATTTTACCTATTTTTATGGGAAGATATCTTTCTAAGATTTATTATCTTTGGAGGGTTATTTTCCTATAAAAAGGGTCGGATTTTCCACAATTCCAGGGGGGCTGCATACAATCCGCTTACGGCTGGAAATCTCGCATACAACGCAGCAGCGGTAATATACTCCAATTTGGGAGTTTCGAAGAACCTTTTTGAAGGTTGAAGGAAGATTGAAGTCCATAGCTTTTATAGCTTTTTGGAGGGTTTTGTAAGATTGTCTTCAATTCCCTCAATTGTTGTCTTGTCTTTTTGGATTATTATCCAAGGAACGCTTTGTTGTGATATTTGATTCAGTTATTGAAGTCTTTTCATTAAATTCTTCTTTGTTCAAATATTCACCTTCTTCCCATATATTTAATACTTTCATTATGATGATGAGTGGCTAATTTCCTTGTGTGATTCTAGGGTGATTAGCTGAAGGTTGTGGGAAAAACAATGATAGAATAATCTTAGATTCCAGTAGGATCCTGAAAGTTCGAGTCTTTAACCTTAACCCTAAGCATCTCGTTCGGTTGATGAACATCTCGGCCGGGGTGGAATTCTTCTGACCGAGGTGACTTATCCGACCTTAAACAGAAAGTTAAGTGTTAAAGTTTGCTAAAATCCTATTCTTATTACACCTTCCTGGTTCAATGCAAGCTTAGGATGAGACTTACCCGGTAATTCCTTAGTTTGTGTATTAACGATCATAAGTGTAGGTAATAAAGGTTTATCCTTTATTGGGGTTTGAGTGTGCTTCCATCCCATCTTTGTGAGTTAGCCTGAGACTTACCCGGTAAAGGTTAATTCTATTCCCTTAGATGGTATGTTAGTTTGAGGTTATAGTTCTTTATCTTGATTCCTTGAGACTTACCCGGTAATAGGAGTTACGGTTTAGGATTAGTGTGTAGTGAGACTTACCCGGTGATCTACTCCACTTTAGTAACACCTTCCCCACGCAAAAATCTCAGCTTTGTCCGCTTATCTATAGATCTTGAGTTGGAACCACAACTAGATGCTTTAATCCCTAGAATTGCATGTTTGCTTTATTGACTTCTTATTCATCTTTGATTGTGTTAATCGCTCTTGTGGTTAGAATTGACATAGCATACCGTGTTGACTTTGTTTCACCGAGTCCCTGTGATCGACCCCTGGAATTTTCTTGCTTTTACTACGATTGACCCGTACACTGCGGGTTCGCATCCTTGTTTTAAGCTTAAGTCTAGGGTTATAAATTTAAAGCTTGCACACACCGTTTGGAGCGAACAAGTTTTTGGCGCCGTTGCCGGGGACTTGGTCTAGACCGAGCCGGTTGCGGTTTGCTTTCGGGGCACTTGCCCCTGTTGCTACTAACTACTCTTTCTATGAGTTTTGTAGTTTTCAGGATTTCCGATGACTACATTTGATCCAGCCTGGATAGCAAGACAAAGTGCTAGGGCGGACCATTATGAATACTTGGAGGAGAAGTACTCCTTCTATTGGTTCAACAATGAATGGAAAAGAGAAAAAGCCATTCAACATGAACTTGCGATATGGGATGAGAAGAATGTCCCTAAAAACATTTATGAGCAACCTTTTGAAGACTCTCTCGAATCAAGATTGGAGAAGTTGATGAAGAAGGTGGAGGAGCTCAAGGAAAGCACCATATCCTATGCTAAGCCGGAAGAGGAGCATAAGGAAGTGTTGCACGTTCCAAGCATTCCTCTGGTCGGACCGGAAGCTTCTCTTGATGTTTTTGTGGAAGAGGAGGATGTGGAGGATCTCGATCCGACTGTTGAGACCTCGGCCGAGGTGGAAGAGATCTCGACCGAGATGGAAGAAGAATCTACAAAATCAGAAATGGAAGATGCAGAGAACCTTGGCCAAATTACTGAGATTGTGGTCAAGGTGGAAGAAAGACCAGCAGAACTGAGAGAGATTTCGTGGGTGGATTATCAACCCAACACGAAACTTGTCTCAAGCTTTGGAGAACTTTGCAAGGTACATTCTCCTACTTCATTTGAATTCCCTATTAATATTTCTAAATTTTTCAGGAAGGCACCGGAGAGTTGGAGGTCTCTTCCGAAAGAACCTCCTAAGATCAAGATGAAACCTCTCTTGAAATTGTTGGAGGAAGATGCTCCTTGGATTATAAGGAGTGAAGTTAACAAGCGCTTCACCGCTAAGGCAACGAAGTGTTATTTGTTCAAGTATGGGGTCCCTCGCATGCTCAGGACCCTGTACCATCCCAAGCTATAGATGGGGAAGCTGCTATAATTCTCGAGAAACTATTTTCTCGATCAAGGAAAGAATGGGACACGAGGAATGTCCCATTGAAGTGCAGGAAGTCTAGACGAATTCCGGTGAGAATCAAACTGTATAAGCTTGTACGTGGGAGATCTTACCATTTGCCGGTGAAGTTAGGAACCGGAACCTTCTTGGAAGATTTTTACGGATGTGATGAGCACTCCACGACATTCGAAGTGCATTGAGTAATCCCATGCCGTAGGGTCCAGCTAGCGACCTTAAACCAAGCGTTTCTTGGGAGGCAACCCAAGGTATTGCTTTCTTCTCCTTTTTCTAGTTTAGTTTAGATAGTTGCTTTGTTTTTGTTTTCCTCTAGTCAACAACCAGGTATTCCAAAAGGAAGGATCACAGTTCAGGAGCTACACTAGAAGAACGAAATTTCGAGAAGTTGAGGAAACGAGCTTTACTGAGATACATCTCGGGTACTGTCAGAACACCTCGACCGAGATGTACTTCCCAACCGAGATGGTCTTATCTAGGAGCTGTTTCTTACTTCTTCATGCAGTTTAGCTATGTTTGGTGAGTATCCTGTCCTTAGACTTATTTTAACCCACTGGGACAGTGTGTCCCAAGTATGAGGCATTTGTGTATTATTTGACACTTATGTGATGGATGACTCTACTTGATCGGATCTTTATTTATATTTATGCTTCAGTTTGCTTCTATGTGATTATCTGATATTACATGCATACCTACAGGTTATTTGATTGAGAAAAACGTCGAAACCGAAAAAAAAAAAAAAAATTTTGACCTCGACCGAGTCAGTTTTGGCCAAACGAGGCATTTCACCTCGGTTGAACCAAGAACACCTCGACCGAGGTGCGTAACAGAAAGTTTTCGAAAACGATTTTGTGCTACTTATCTGGATATGATCTCAGTGAAGATTCTGTTTACCTACTGGTTTTAAAATTCTTTATGTGTTTGAAAGGTTTTATGATATGTTTAAGTTGCTAAATGCTTTGTTTGAAATTATTAGCATGTTTAATACTTTGTTTTTATCCAAATTATGTTGAAATTTGAAGGTTGACACCGCAGGATAAGTTCTCTCACTCTCTTCTTGGAAAGACCAAGGCAATTCATTCTCTTCTTCTTCTTCTTGATCATGCTTAACCCCTCATATACATTTTGCCTCCCTTTACCTATCCGGGAATTTGGAAGCAAGCGAAGTGGTGAAAGCAAGTTAAAGTTGAGAAGTGGGCTGGAAGTGAAAGTATTAGAAAGTAATTTTAGGTTTGGGGAAGTCAATCATGAAGATGAGTAACTCGGCACCATTCACATAGCCGAGTGTTTGTGTCTTGCCAAAGTCGGATTGAGCGATATTCCTAACGGGTCATGGTATGTGCATCAAGGGTTTGATGCATCTCAAGAAATTGATGATTGCAGATTTCCTAGGCTTCGGTTATTGTGCACCTCTGTCCATGCATCCCAAAAAAGTAAAGTAAAAGAAAAAGTGTGAGATAAGCAAAGGTTATTGGTGGAAGATGTTGCAAGTCAAAGTGAAAGTGAAGTTCATCATTTTCCCGGATTCTAGCACCACATTACCTTACATACATCCCTACCCTACACGTTTCTTGACCTTTTCTTTTGGGAAGCCCTTGAGACCTTGAGCTTGTTGAATGACTTAGTGGTTTAAACTGGATTATACATGATTAATTTTGATAATTATGATTTATTATGCATTCTATGATTTTATGCAAAGATGAACAACTTTCCTATATTTATAAAATGTTTTGAGCATATTGAATTTTTAAATTCCATGAAGTATTCTCTTAGAGTGATCTATGATAGTTGCACACCATAAAATGTTTTTGAAAGACTTTTCATTTGATTTTATTGACTTATAATCCATTCTATCTTGTCTTTTATATGAGGAACTTGCTTGGGGACAAGCAAGGGCTAAGTATGGGGTATTTTGATAGCATGAATTATAGTCTATATTTTGGGGATTGTTTGGACGTTTTATCTTTCATAATCTGCATGTTTGTATGTATATTATGTGATTTTACTACCATTTCATCTACCTTTGCGAGAATCGAGGTCTACACCTAGTTTTGTTGTAATCGTAGGTAAAATGACACGTTTTGCATCAAAAAGGAGCAAAAGGAGTCATGAGTCATTTGGAGCTGCAACCAGGGAGCATAGCCATGGATTAAAGATTTACTTTGGAGCAGATTCGAGAGATTTCACATTCTGTCGTGACTCACCTCGGTTGACCATTGATTCACCTCGACCGAGGTGATCCAGAGACGCCGACTCGACCGAGGCGAACACCTAGGACGCGGCGAGAATATTTTTATTCTTGGAGGAGATCTTTTAAATTTGGAAAGTGATCTTATATTTTTGGGCATGGCTCCTGGAAGGAAGGAGATATGCAGAATCATATATTTTACCTATTTTTATGGGAAGATATCTTTCTAAGATTTATTATCTTTGGAGGGTTATTTTCCTATAAAAAGGGTCGGATTTTCCACAATTCCGGCATCCGCTTACAGCTGGACAACCCGCTATCACCCCGCATACACCGAAAATAACGCAACAGCGGTATACTCCAATTTGGGAGTTTCGAAGAACCTTTTTGAAGGTTGAAGGAAGATTGAAGTCCATAGCTTTTATAGCTTTTTGGAGGGTTTTGTAAGATTGTCTTCAATTCCATCAATTGTTGTCTTGTCTTTTTGGATTATTATCCAAGGAACGCTTTGTTGTGATATTTGATTCAGTTATTGAAGTCTTTTCATTAAATTCTTCTTTGTTCAAATATTCACCTTCTTCCCATATATTTAATACTTTCATTATGATGATGAGTGGCTAATTTCCTTGTGTGATTCTAGGGTGATTAGCTGAAGGTTGTGGGAAAAACAATGATAGAATAATCTTAGATTCCAGTAGGATCCTGAAAGTTCGAGTCTTTAACCTTAACCCTAAGCATCTCGTTCGGTTGATGAATATCTCGGCCGGGGTGGAATTCTTATGACCGAGGTGACTTATCCGACCTTAAACAGAAAGTTAAGTGTTAAAGTTTGCTAAAATCCTATTCTTATTACACCTTCCTGGTTCAATGCAAGCTTAGGATGAGACTTACCCGGTAATTCCTTAGTTTGTGTATTAACGATCATAAGTGTAGGTAATAAAGGTTTATCCTTTATTGGGGTTTGATTGTGCTTCCATCCCATCTTTGTGAGTTAGCCTGAGACTTACCCGGTAAAGGTTAATTCTATTCCCTTAGATGGTATGTTAGTTTGAGGTTATAGTTCTTTATCTTGATTCCTTGAGACTTACCCGGTAATAGGAGTTACGGTTTAGGATTAGTGTGTAGTGAGACTTACCCGGTGATCTACTCCACTTTAGTAACACCTTCCCCACGCAAAAATCTCAACTTTGTCCGCTTATCTATAAATCTTGAGTTGGAACCACAACTAGATGCTTTAATCCCTAGAATTGCATGTTTGCTTTATTGACTTCTTATTCATCTTTGATTGTGTTAATCGCTCTTGTGGTTAGAATTGACATAGCATACCGTGTTGACTTTGTTTCACCGAGTCCCTGTGATCGACCCCTGGAATTTTCTTGCTTTTACTACGATTGACCCGTACACTGCGGGTTCGCATCCTTGTTTTAAGCTTAAGTCTAGGGTTATAAATTTAAAGCTTGCACACACCGTTTGGAGCGAACATTCTCTATACCCAGACCATGCAGGTACAAGGTGAGATGCATCGGATCCATTCCTGATGGTTACACGGGAGCGGAGGCGAGGTTTGGGAATCCCTCGTGTCACAAAATAAGTATCACTAGAGTGAACGAGTAAATTAAAGCAAGATAATAAAACGGACTTGTTTGACGCATGCTGAGTGTTTATGTTTATATGAGTGTGATTGTGTTGCTATTATTCTGCTAATATTTAGATAACTAGCTAACGATTCTTCTTGTTGTTGTTTTAGACTTACCGCAGGTTAGATCAGCAGCTGAGTGATCCGGAAGTAGTGGTCAGCCGGGTCTCCGTACTCCTTAGAGCGGAGTTGGGGTTGTTTTGTCTTTCCTTTCTTTTGGTTAAGACAGTTGTTCTTTTCTTTTGTTTAAGTACTGTAGGCTGCTAGACAGTGTTGCATTCATTACTCTAAAAACATGGCTTTTATGAATTTCGGTTTCTTTATTTGTGTCTTGTTGCAAGATCCTAGTAATGTTGTTGTCAAACTGAGGTCGGGACCCATTGTGAGGTCCTAACCAGTAATACTCCGAGTTCTGAGAATTCGGGGTGTTACAACATGGTATCAGAGCCAGGTTGGCAACAATGGCACTTGAAATCTTCTGAAAGACCGAATAAGTTTTAAGCAGAACCCGAAAAGGGATCTGAGTTTAAAAAGAAAATTTTTGGTTTTAAATGCATGCATAGTCTGGTTGGGAATAGAAAAGTACGGCTGACCACCACTACTACCGCGGATCTCAGTATGCTTTGTTGGACTTTAGGTTACTGTAGTTGGACTTTTGGACTTTCAGCTAGTAGTAATTATAGTTATTATTCTTGCGCAGATGGCACGTACTAGAGCTACGCTAGCTACTGGTCGAGGCAAAGGTCGTCCACCTCTCCCTTCAGCTGGACCAGGTAGGGGAGATAGGACCCCTACAGTTAGAGGACGCGGCCGTGGAGGTAGACCCTCACTAACCCGAGGTCGAGGTCGAGCTCCACGAGAGGATCCCCCAGCAATGATCATGCCAGAGGCTGGAGTGGAGGAAGTAGCTGAGAGTGTTGGTCCTGAGGTCAGGAACGAGACCGTTGCTAGGTCTGGAGCACAGAGAGCACGTTCGACAGAGTCAGGACGTGTTTCCATTGGAGCGACTGAGTACAAAGAGTATCGAGCCTACGTTGAGCGTAGGGAGGAGGCTGCTAGGACAGAGAGACTTACCCAGGTACCACCAGTACCGGTTAGATCTGTCCAGGTGACACAGGAAGCGCCTCAGGTGCCAGCTGTACCTGAGAGGAGAGTTGTGGCTGATAGAGCGCCTACTGGAACTAGAGCACCGAGGCCAGATGAGTGGTTGAAGGCTTTCAACTCTCAGAAGGTCCCCTCATATAATGGAGAGATAGGATTGGAGGTGGAGCACTGGATTGGGCAGGTAGAGACTGCGTTAGAGGCAATACGCTGCCCAGAGGATCGGCAGGTAGACTTGGTGCAGACCTGCTTCACTGGAGATGCTCATTCCTGGTGGCGGACCATGCGTAGTCGAGTCACTAGTTGGGAGCAGATGAGGAGCATTGTTAGAGACAGATACTGCCCTGTCTCGTTGAGGAGAGAGAGATTCCAGGACTTCATTGAGGCTGGATTTGAGGACATTCCGATCGCTGCTGCCATCAAGAAGTTCCAGAAGGAACTGACACTGCTTGGACCAGCTGCACCTCCTGAGGAGCAGCATGTCTATCTCTTTTCACGGAGATTGAGAGAGAGTACTTGTTCCTATCTGGCAGGATTTCGCTGTGAGACTCTGTCAGACTATCAGGATAGAGCATTTGCTTATGAGAGAGACAGACCAGTGTCGAGGAGAGTTGCTCAGTCAGACAGGCCGGATAAGCGGCAGAGGATAGGTTATGCTAGTGGTAGTTCAGGAGTAGCTGCTTTTGGACGGGGACAGACTTAGGGGCGACAGAGTCATACAACTACTGGTCAGACTGCAGCTGGTGGCTTGTAGTGCCACAACTGCAATAGCTATGGGCATATCCGATCAAACTGCACGAAGCCAGCAGTGACTTGCTTCTAGTGCGGTAAGATTGGACATAGAGCTGCCTTCTGCTGTCAGGGCAAGGCTCCATCTCAGCATGGTTCTTCTCCTGCAGGCTTATCAGGGAGTGTACAGAGACCGCCACAGTACCGGACTCCTAGTCAGCAGCAGCAGTACAGAGCTCCTAGTCAGCAGCAGTCTTACCGGGCTCCAGGACACACACCACCACAGAGTTCTATGCAGGGATCAGGTCGGGGCAGAGGACGTGGTAGTGTGGCTGATACTAGAGGAGCTCAGGCACGAGTGTTTGAGTTGAGAGATGCTGATCAGCCAGATGCACCTACTGCCACAGGTACGATCCAGATTCATGACTTACCTGTACGAGTTTTATTTGATACGGGTGCTACACACTCCTTCATATCTGATGCATGCGTAGATAGGTTGTCCTTAGCTACTGTAGAGGGGATACCTTTTACGATAGGCTTACCTGATGGGAGTAAGGTAAGAGGGACTAGAGAGATCTTTGGATGTCCTGTTTGCATGGGAGATCGAGACTGGCTAGTCAATTTTCTAGTCATGCCCTTAGCTCATGAGGATGTCATTTTAGGGATAGACTGGATGAGGAAACACGGAGCAGTCTTAGACATTGGTAGGAGGACAGTGACCGTTGCCACGGAGGAGGGCCATAGGGTAATATTCCGAGGTTGGGACCTCGGAAAGTCAGGTACAGTTATCAGTGCAGTGAGAGCAGCGAGACTGATAGCCTAGGGTTGCGAAACCTTCTGGTGTTATGCCATGAAGGAAAGCAAGAGCCTGACTATAGAGGAGATACCTGTTGCATGCGAGTTTGTAGAGGTATTCAGTGACGACCTGCCAGGGCTACCCCCACAGAGGAGCGTTGATTTCAGCATTGACTTGGAGCCGGGCACGAGACCTATCTCGAAGGCCCCGTACCGTATGGCACTCATAGAGCTGCTTGAGCTGAAGAAGTAGTTAGAGGAGCTGGCAGAGAAGGGTTTTATACGCCCCAGTGTGTCTCCTTGGGGTGCGCCAGTGTTGTTTGTGAAGAAGAAGGACGGATCGATGAGGCTGTGCATAGACTACAGAGAGCTGAACAAAGTAACCATCAAGAACAAGTATCCACTGCCACGCATAGATGATCTGTTGGACCAGTTGCATGGAGCGTCCGTGTTCTCGAGGATAGACTTGAGGTCAGGTTACCACCAGTTGAGGGTGAGAGATCAGGACATACCTAAGACGGCATTCCGGACTAGGTATGGTCATTATGAGTTCGTAGTGATGCCATTCGGGCTCACTAATGCACCAGCGGTGTTCATGGAGTTGATGAATGGGATATACATTGACTTCTTAGACCAGTTTGTAGTGGTCTTCATTGACGACATCCTAGTCTACTCTAGGAGTCGAGAGGAGCATGCCGGACACTTGAGGACACTACTGCAGATTCTACAAGATAGCCAGCTGTATGCTAAGCTATCCAAGTGTGAGTTTTGGATGTCAGAGGTAGCTTTCTTAGGTCACGTGGTGACTGCTGAGGGTATTAAGGTCGATCCGGCGAAGATCGAGTCAGTATCTTCTTGGCAACCTCCTAAGAATGTTAAGGAGGTTCGCAGCTTTCTAGGTTTAGCAGGTTACTATCGCCGGTTTGTGGAAGGGTTCTCTTTGATTGCCCGACCACTTACTTGTCTTCTGAGGAAGACCACTCGGTTTGTCTGGTCTGAGCCGTGTCAGCAGAGTTTTGAGGAGTTGAAGAGGAGATTGACGTCCGCTCCGATTTTAGCACAGCCTGAGGGTATTGATGACTTTGTGGTATACAGTGATGCATCCAAGATGGGCTTGGGGTGTGTTTTGATGCAGAGGGGTAAGGTCATAGCCTATGCGTCTCGACAGTTGAAGACGTATGAGGAGAACTACCCCACACATGATCTAGAGTTGGCTGCAGTAGTCCATGCTCTTAAGATCTGGCGTCACTATCTCTATGGAGCGACATGTCAGATCTTTACAGACCACAAGAGTCTGAAATACATATTCACTCAGAGAGAGTTGAATAACCGCCAGAGGCGGTGGTTAGAGTTGATCAAGGACTTCGACCTTGAGATCCTTTACCACCCCGGAAAGGCGAATGTGGTAGCTGATGCTTTGAGCCGGAAGACGCCTAGAGAGAGGGCGATAGCCCGGTTGACAGTACAGCCACAGTTGCAGAGGGACTTGGCTTGGTTGGAGATAGAGGTTCAGTTTCCCGATACGGATGGTCAGTTGTCTACCATGGAGTTACTTCCTGATCTGTTGGATGAGATTCGACAGAAGCAGGAGACTTGCCCTACTTTGATCAGGATCCGAGACAGGATGTCTCGAGATGAGGCCCCACAGTTTACTATTGGTGCAGATGGAGTGATGAGACGTCAGGACCGCGTTTGTGTACCGTCAGACAGTGAGTTGAGACAGAGGATACTAGGTGAGGCTCATGCTACCCCATACTCAGTACATCCTGGAGCGAGTAAGATGTACAAGGATGTGAGACGGTCCTTCTGGTGGGGTGGTCTAAAGCCCGATGTGACTCGGTATGTAGCCCAGTGCGCGACCTACCAACTGGTCAAGATTGAGCACCGTAGGTCTGGAGGAGAGCTCCACCCACTTCCAGTACCACAGTGGAAGTGGGAGGATATATCTATGGATTTTGTCACTGGTTTGAGACTCAGCAGAGGATTTGATGCTATTTGGGTAGTGGTAGACCGCCTGACGAAGACCGCACATTTCATTCCGATTAAGGAAACGTGGCCGGTGAGTCGTTTGGCTGTGGAGTTCACCAGACATATTGTGAGACTCCATGGGGTACCGAGGACTATCGTCTCTGACAGAGATGGACGTTTTACCTCGAGATTTTGGCAGCAGGTACATACTGCTTTGGGGACGAGTCTCCACTTCACTACCGCCTACCATCCACAGACAGACGGACAGTCCGAGAGGACCATTCAGACCTTAGAGGACATGCTTCGGGCGTGTGTACTAGATTGGGGACAGGTATGGCCAGATCATCTTCCACTAGTAGAGTTTTCGTATAATAATAGCTGGCACGCGTCAATTGGGATGGCTCCTTATGAGGCTTTGTACGGGCGGAGATGTCGTACACCATTATGTTGGGATGAGCCCAGCAAAGTTGATGGAGTAGCTCCAAATCAGGTACAGGATGACATCGCTCGGATTGCCCTAGTCCGAGAGCGGATGTTAGCAGCCCAGAGTCGTCAGAAGTCCTATGCCGACAAAAGGCGTCGACCTTTAGAGTTTAGAGTGGGTGCTCAGGTGTGGTTGAGAGTGTCGCCCACGAGAGGAGTCAGGCGTTTCGGCATTAAGGGGAAGTTGAGTCCCCGATATATGTCGGACCTTTTGAGATTTTAGAGAGAGTTGGAGAGGTGGCCTACAGACTAGCACTACCGCCGAGACTAGAGAGTGTCCATCCGGTCTTTCATGTATCTCAGTTGAGAGAGTACATTCCGGATCCGAGACACGTCATCAGCCATGAGGATCTGACAGTTGAGCCTGACCATACATTTGTAGAGTACCCAGTAGCTGTCTTGGAACGCAATACCAGACGTCTGCGTTCCAAGGAGATACCTATGCTGAGGATCCAGTGGTCTAGGAGAGGAGCTTATGAGGCCACTTGGGAGACTGAGGAGAGTATTAGGCGTAACTATCCCGAGTTCTTTGCGGGGTTAGAGGTTACTTCTGTTTGACGAGTTAGTACTCGGCTGTTGTGTTGTTTGACCTTTCAGGTTTTCATATTGATTTGAGTGATTCTGTTTCTTTTTGTGATACTTGTTTGTTAATGTCTGAGTAGCTGCTTGGTAGAAAACGAAAATGTCGAGAAAACTAAATATACCAAAGGAAATGTGTGAACAAGGGAAATAATCTAAGTTTCGGGACGAAACTTCTTTTAAGGGGGCACTGATGTAATAACCGAAAATTTTAAGTTTCCGATAAATTGAAATTAACCAAAGTCCGATGCGTCCATCGTAAATAAATAAATAAGTAAAATAAAACGAGAGTAGTTCGATCATTTTTGTGACCTAGATTCACATAAAATGATAAATTAAATAACCGGAAATAATTTAAATACGTTAAAATAAGAATAATAATAAATTATAAAATACGGAATTTAATTCCGTATTTTTATAATTTTCCGCACGCAAATAACGAGTGGCGAATCCGTTTTAATAGTCGCATAGCGGACCGGGTGTGGGCCACTACAAAGCCCAATTAGCAGCCCACTTAAATTTCCTAACCCTAATTAGAGTTAACCTAATCCTAATCCTAAAACTAACCTGCCGCTTACTCTCGTTACGCTCTTCTGGATTGACAACGTATCGCTGCTTCTTCTCCCTCGCAACTCCGAAGCCGCAACCACCAGCAGGATCCCGCCTTCCACCGGGGGGCCACCATTGCCTCGCCGACCGCCCTCCGTCCGGTAAGACGCCGCCCTCTCTTCTTCTGCCTTCCTCGCTTTCTGCACCTCCGCAACTCACCCTACTGCAACAGGCGGTCGAAGACTGCCTCGCCTGTCCGTCCTCCAGCCAGACCGCCGCCACCGCGTCTCCTCCCTGACGATCGCCAGACCCACCGGAACCAGGTACGGCCGCCGCCTCTCCCTCCTCGCCATTCCTTCTCCTTCGCGTGAACATCAGTAACCTTGCGCTGCTCCTCTTCGGTCACCAGGAACCCGATCACGTGGTTGATTCCGACATCCCAGGACACCCCTAACGCCGACCGGAGCACCAGCCACCGCACTCCGCTTCCAGTCAGCCGGTAAAGTCTCAGCCTTCTTCTTTCCGTCTCTCTCCTTTCCGGTTACTGGTTCGAATCCAACGAAATTAACTCTTCCGCCTCTGTTGATCGAAACTTACCGCAGTTCCGACTTTCCGCAGCAGTAACAATAGACCACCAGTGCTGCCGCCGGAACACCAACCCCTTTGCCGCCGGACTGCAGTTCCGTAAGCAGGCTCCTCCACTTTTCATTTCCACTGTCGAAATGTATATGTGAGCTGTGATACAATTGGAATTTATATGCAGTATGTATATACGTATAGATTAATAAGTACGAGAGACGTAAGTGTACATATATATATATATATATATATATATATATATATATATATATATATATACGAGTACGGTGTGATATAGGGTAAGAAAACGTGAATGGAGATGCAAGATGTGTATGGATAATTTGGTTCGGAAAATATATATATATATATATATATATATTGGATACATATAAGTACATATGTACTTTCAGTTACGGAAGATTAATAAGAGCAGGTGTGAGTTTATATAAGAGAGGGTATGCCGAATACATAAAAATACGTATATATTTTATATGAAATAAAAGTATACTTATGAGTTGAGTTGGATAATTTATATAATAGGTGAATCTATATATATATATCTAAATACCTAAGAGTTACGGATGTTATATATTGGAAGGAAGGTTAGTATGAATGGAAGTATGTATATATATATATATACAGATATATAGATATATATATAAGATTAGTTAATACCCGAAAATGAAGTAATGTAATTCCAGGAGGACGAGTGGACAAGATAAATTTTTAGAACCTTAGTAAACTGTTTTGGAAATAATCTTAGATTAGAAAAGTGTTCCAAAAGAAATATTAGAGGTCAAGATGTGACCCGGAGAATTATCTACACTAAGGGTAAAACGGTCTTTTACCGTATGAGAATCGTTCTTTCCGTAATTCCTTCGCATGAGGTTGGACATAGAGATGAGATTTTGATACACATGCCTTCATTGACAGGCACTTGAGTTACCACGAGTACGGACTTTTGAGGAGTGTAGAGTGTTTTGATTCAGGTAAGTCCTTGCGACTTACTTAGCCAGTTTTTGGGTGTTAGTTGAGTGATAGTAGTGGTGTGTGTTATTGCTTGATTTAATAATAATAACCTGCTAGGACGACTGTTATTATTTACGTTTAAGGTCCAAGTGTATGTATAACGGGCCGTGACATCACTGCCCAGCTCTGACAGGAGACTGGGAGGTTCTCTATACCCAGACCATGCAGGTACAAGGTGAGATGCATCGGATCCATTCCTGATGGTTACACATGGCGGAGGCGAGGTTTGGGAATCCCTCGTGTCACAAAATAAGTATCACTAGAGTGAACGAGTAAATTAAAGCAAGATAATAAAACGGACTTGTTTGACGCATGCTGAGTGTTTATGTTTATCTGAGTGTGATTGTGCTGCTATTATTCTGCTAATATTTAGATAACTAGCTAACGGTTCTTCTTGTTGTTGTTTTAGACTTACCGCAGGTTAGATCAGCAGCTGAGTGATCCGGAAGTATTGGTCAGCCGGGTCTCCGTACTCCTTAGAGCGGGGTTGGGGTTGTTTTGTCTTTCCTTTCTTTTGGTTAAGACAGTTGTTCTTTTCTTTTGTTTAAGTACTGTAGGCTGCTAGACAGTGTTGCATTCATTACTCTAAAAACATGGCTTTTATGAATTTCGGTTTCTTTATTTGTGTCTTGTTGCAAGATCCTAGTAATGTTGTTGTCAAACTGAGGTCGGGACCCATTGTGAGGTCCTAACCAGTAATACTCCGAGTTCTGAGAATTCGGGGTGTTACAGAATAAACGCTTAATTGGATCGAAGAAAGACATGTTATCCTAAAAACTTTGTCGACCCATATTAAAACCTTTTGATTTTGTACTAGTAAAAGCTTAAAATAAAACCTTCTCATTTCTTTTCTTGATAAGAGAAAGGAGTTCGATACACTAGAGAAACATAGTACATTGAAAAACCATAACAATGACACAAGACCATAACAAATTAACAATGACATACGAAGCTTCTCATTTTGATTCTTGAAGAAAAACATTCCAAAATCCTTGATATTCTATTTTGTTGACAATTGTTATTACTTATTGGTTTAGTAGTTACTAGTCATACACGCTCAATGTTAGGTATGAACTTTTTTAAGATAAAAATTAGGTAGCTCAAGTTCTCAACACATCCACTTGTCTCTCTTCATGAATCCCCACGAAACACATGAAAGACACCGTATCGTAACTGACATTTTGCCACAAAAGTATGAGCAAAGCCGTTAGACCACGAGTGTAACACCGCAGCTTCACAGCCAATATGATAGAAGCAGATGGAGGTAAACATTTGTATGTTTCCATACAAAAATCAGAATTTGATTGCTGTTAAAACCTAAATAAACTGTTGAAAGTTCACCTAATAAAGAATACAACTGCTGACACAGATTTTTAACTTTCTCCCCCAAAATTGAGAAGTAATGAGAACTTACCCCAAAGAATTTCAGAAGAGATGAGCTTACAAATGTAGTTAAATTCCGATATCAGATAATCTATATATCTCTAGTATCTACAAAGACAACCATAGGATACCTAGATTCCTCTGTTGAAAGCCACGGTCGCCAACTCCTGAGTTGTCAGGTCGACAAATTGACCAAATGTCAACCATGTTAGCTCATTTCAGCTACACTTTCAAGGGCACAATCCTCTTCCGGGGTCATATTCAGATCAGGTACCACAAAAACGGATGGTTGCTGGTTGGAGGGCCCATTGAGCGAAGCTGAGACTTCTTCAAGACCATTGTTGTGGTCTGGTTTCAGGTATTCGTTTACAGTTGGGATTGGTTTGGGTACTGAATGTGCATGTGAATCAAGCTGCAAAGAAGAAAACAATGTGAATGTTGAGTTGTGTTGCTTGGATATAGCATGATCTACGAAAAATATACAGAATCAAAAAGGAAAACTAAAGAAAGTGTCAATTCAAGCAGCTGCATCACCTTAATTCTCTTCAGGTTTTGATTAAATGATTTATGTTCTTCAAATTTGATGCGCATTGACTCCAATTCCTGTTGAATGATAACATCATTTTCGTACTAAGTCTATGACTACAGAAATCAAATATGAGAAAATTCACGGCCATTTAGTTGAGCAACTGACCTTCTTCAGATGTTTCCTCTCCTTTAAAAGGGAGGTTTCCTCTTCTTTAAGTTCAGCAAATGTCTAAGAAACATATAACAAAATACAACAATAAGATCTTCTGAACAGCTACAGAATAATGTGGAAAATAGGTGTTAAGATTTGACTTGATACAATACAAGGATAAAACTACCATAAAAAAGGACGGGTGGAAGTTTACCTTCTTTTTTCTTAGTCTCTTGCTACCACTGACTGAGGTGGGTGCATCATTTGTAGCATTACCCTGCAATTAGTGTTTGCAATTAGTCACAATCTCCAAAAATATTAAATATATGGTCAAAACTATACACTAAAACATCAGATGCTCAATTAAGGTTCAACAGAACAAAAACACACTTGGGTGAAAAGACATCTTTATTAAGCACCTATAGCATGTAGAATTTTACCAAATGTAGCTGAAAGCAACCTATAGCAAACTGCAGATTCATTTCAAAATGGGCCTTCAACCAACTCAAATACAAGCAAACACAAATTATGCATGAAAATTTCCTAATTCCTACCACCCAACTCAAAATTGAGCTAATATTCCCACTTCCCAGAATTGTGACTGTGGTCCTGCGATATTGTTTGGACGACCGTCATCAATTTGATAAGTTACTTTAGGAAAAGAAAAGATCTTGAAAGAAAGAGCAACTTCCAAAACCCATTGAATTGAATGCCAAGTAAGAAAAACAGAGATCTGAAAAGAAAAGCATGGAGAAACGTGGCAGACAATAACTGGGCCAGATGGGACCAAACAATTCAATCCACTGAATCACGCCACCGCGCCCCAACGCACAACATCCCCTCCCCATCAGCAGCCAAAAAGGCTAGGCCAACCATCATACTGTATAAACCAAAGAGCCGCTTAACTCACGTGACATGTCACGTGAGTTAGGATCTGAATTTTGAACGGAGATGCTGATTTCAAAGTTCAAACCCATAAAGGGTTGAAAAGAAATAGAAAAAGGACCTGCCGTGAATGAGTGACCATCTCTTTTGACCTTTTTCAAGCTTTGGCAAAAGAGAAACTTAAAAAAAGAAATTGTTAGTGAGCAAAGATAGATCAAAAGAAGTTAGAAAGAGTGAAGGGTTGAAATTGGTAGAGAGAATATATGGGAGTTGCGGTGGCCGGTGGGTGGGGATGTAGGGTCAATCTCGACCCCCACAAACCACCAAATATGCGTGTGTTATGCGTCTACAGATTCAAAACATCCACTCAAAAATATAATTCATAAATACATTCTCCAATAGTTAAATACATGCAAAATTGTTATCAAATTAAAAATTTTCTAATAGATTTGAAAAAGCAACAGCAAAGAATTGATCTGCTTCTGACAGCACGAAACACGCACCAGCATTAAGGGAAAGAGAAAACAGAAGCAGTGAGCAAAATGAAAGACACCAAACCAACTAATCCGTTCACGAGTCACGACTCATCCCATCCCAACGAGTCCCATGCCCAACGTATCTCCATGTACCGCCGAAATTTACAAAATACCCCTTGGAGGACAAACCAGTAGTTTTTCACTCTTACAGGGACGTTTTGGTCAGATTGGATATTCAGAAGAGTAGAAACGAAGAAGAAGAAGACTCTGAGTGGAAGGCCGTAAGGACAGCGAGTGGTCCCCACAGTTTCGCATCATCTGACAAAACTGTCCTCAGAATTAAAAACCGCTTTATCTCTCTTTTTTCATAAATCTGACTTCCATGACAAGTTTGGTCAAATCCAGAAGGCGAAGTAATTTCCGTCATCTTTCGGTATCGGTGACCGGAAAAGGCAGCAAGATCCAACCACCGTCTGCCACCGCTCCAAACAAGCCGATGACCATACGAAAGAAATTTGAAACTGAAAACCTCATCCAAAATTCTTACTGTAAATAAAGAGTTCGAAAAGCGATAACGATGGAAAAACATTAGATTCAAAAATCACGAAAAGAAAGAACCGAAAAACCGATCGACAGAGATGGAGAGAGAGAGAATGACGGAAAAACAAGACAAACCTTCAATCTGGCTGAAGAGAGGAGTCGATCGAGCGGAAGACTAGATTCTTCGCAACTATCGCTAGGCGAAGCGGAGCCACTAGCAGTCCAAGAGAGTGGAGTGGTGGGACTACGCCTCGTGACCTCGCGTTCCTTCTTCAAGGAAGCGGTAGACTTAGATCGAGGTTGACGGATTCCCCAACCAAGCGGCGGAAGAGGCGGATGAAGCTTGGAGCGGCGCGGCGGGCGTGAATCTGGACGGTTGAGACGAAGGAGGAGCTCCGCCACCAGGTTGTCGTCGGTCATGGCGGCTCGTAGCCAATTGGAGTTCATGGCTGCCATGGAAGACAAAGGAGAGTTGAGTTGCAGTGAGTTGAGATTGGGATGAGGGGAACAGAGAGAGAGAGAGGAGCGTAGAGATGTGGGAAGTGGGAAGATATATATCTATGGGGAATGGGGTGGGTTTTCAATTTTGTGGGGTTTGCGGAGACGGAGACTAGATTCCCAAATTTGTCTAATTTTGTAAATATATATTTTGGAAGTTAATATAAATCTCTTCAAGTTTTAATTATGTATGTAGGTAGGACGTATCGGCTTTATCCGTTCCGTATTATTACCCGTTAAAGAACACTTCAAATGGGCTTTTATTGGGCCCATTTTGAATGGGCTTTTATCTCAAAGCCCAATTATAAAAGCTACATGCCAGAAACAGGGTTTGCCTTACTTGGAAAAGCATACTTAGTCAACCCGGACATCGGTTATTAAATGAGAAACAAAGTTGTTTAGTCAAAATTTTAATATATTTATAGACGCTTCGGTTAGAGTGCAGAAATAAGAAGGAAAATAAATAAAATGTAAATTGTAATCTTTACAGAATAATTAATGGTACGTTTGTTAAGAGATGAAATATAGTAGTTGATTTTTGATGATGAAATACAAAAAAATAATCAGCATTATTTAGAGCATGTGAAACACCTACTCTATTTTAGAGAATGTTGAACTTTTTTTTTGTTCAACAAATTCTCTATACCAAACTCTAAAATAGGGGATTTGGGAAAAATATATGTTCATTTTCCTATATTTGCAGCAAGGAAGAAGGTTCTCCAAATTCATCCCATGAACAAATTTGACAGTTTCTATAAATAAATAAATTAATAAATACATTATTTCCTATTATGGAGAAGCTATTGGATTTTACATAAAAATAATTTAGAGAAAATTTAAAAAATTTTCTCCATTTTAGAGTTTTTATGAAGAATCTGTTGCACATGCCCTTAATTAGTCCTCATTTTGGTTGAAGAAGGGGATCAAGATCAAGTTCATCGGCTCTAACGGGCTCTCGTAGAACGTAATTTTCGGAATTGTTCGGTGGAATTTTTTTAAAGTTGTTTTTGTAGAGATTTGGGGAAAATAAAAACTAATGAGTGTTTGTTATGATTGATTGTTTGGTAGATTAGATTTTTTTATTAGATTTTCTCAGAAACTTTTTTCTCCAATTTTAAAAAGTTTTTAATGATAGATTTCATTAGCTTTTTAGGTAGATTATCCAATTTATTTATAAATTTTCCCCTTAAAGCAGTTTTACCTATTTTTAACTCTTTCGTCCTTTTTAAATTTTGGTAAATTCACATTGAAAATCTACCCATAAATCTACCTCTACTAAATAAGAGCTAGATGCTTTGTTAAATTTTCATTATTTATAATACTCTTTCAACTCTATCAAAAAATCTACCAAATAAACTAAATCTACCGAGAAAGCTTAAGCTATCGAAAAGCTTGCGGTACCGAACAAGGGCTTCATCCGTGGGCAGAAGGATGGATCGAGAAACGATGAAGAATGGATAGATTGTTAAGTTAAAGGATTAGATTTAACCCTAGCCTTTCATTTACAACCACCTTCTTAACTGTGTATATATGTATACACATGAAATAACAACTTTTTCACTTCAGATATGGCTCTCTTTCTCTCTCGATTCTTTATGCCTATTATTCTCCATTGTTACACTTTGAAACAAAGAAGGGGATCGAATTTTACTGGTTCTCAATTCCTTTGTTTCATTTTTACAAGTATTGAAAATGCTTGCAACTTGCAAGGTATAGATTTGTTCTCGTCCACAATATGTTGAAGACACAAAAATGAGCATCAAACTCGAGCTTGTTCAAGATTGTTCTCGATTGATCAAGAGAGCAAATTCTCTACAGGGTTGATTAGATTCAAAAGGGTCACCAAGAATGATAGTTCAAAAAGATACCCATGTCAAGTAACTCATATCAATTTTTTAAGTTCAACTTATGTGTAACCAGAACTTTTGAACATACAACTATCAACCCAACCTTACCAAATTGGTTTAATATTTGAGAAAATCCAATGGTTTTTGATTTGGACATCAACACTACTTATGAGACCAAAACATCTTCGAACCCTAGAGCTTCAATCCAAAGGAAGAAATGATTGTTGGAGTTGCTCTTGTTTACAAACATTATTAATAAAGCGTTACACTTTTGGGTAAATGACTAAATGCACCGTGACCTTATGCAAATAAGTGAACCTGTTATTTTATTTTCTTTCTGAATTTAGGTCCGGCTCGTGTCATTCCCACAACCGACGAGGATTAAAGTGGGTAACGAGAAAACCATCTATCGACCATAGAGAGCGCCTCCTTGGGCTTGTACTCTGGAGCTGTATGGCCTCCTCCCTGCACGTGTTCCTCATTTCATCACTATTATATGATAATTAGACACATTAAAAACTTGTGAATCATATACAAATACCTTAATAGTAGAGTATGTCAACCGATACTTGAGGTTCGAAAACTTCGTTGTATACCTACACCCCATGCGTACAACAGGTCGAGTATAAACACATTTTAAAATTCAAATAACATTGATACTGATACGAGCTTATCTTTCTATTTTCGTTGTCGAACTCTAAAGAACATACCCGCCAACTTGGCCGTCGACGAACCAAGGTCTCCAGAGAGAGATGACCGGCACTTGGAGTGATTTAATCCATTCTAGTGTCCCAAAATATGGGAAACACATATCTTGATCTCCACTATCACAATTAATCACACAAAGATCAAGCCTTTATAAGGTATATATGAATGTTGCATGAAGTGTACCTGTAAACCAAAGCTCTTAGGTTCTCCTTTGTAAGACGTTGATGATATGGAACCGTATTGTTAATATCCGTAGTAAATCCGGACAAGGTTTTATTGCATCGGACCCATTCTTTAATAGTTCCCTGACCATATATATATACTCACATTACAAAGTTAACAATTATATCACATGTGTATATAATTTCTTTAAGTAGTGTTAGTCAAAATGAACATACCTCCCTAACATGAAGTGCAGTTTGTACACGTTTGTCATTTGTCCAATAGTAGATTGGGAGATAATTATAGCTCTGCAGATTTATCCAAATAAACAAACCAATTCAATCATATATGTTTTTAATCGTGTTAACAAGATTATTATATGAGCTCCAACTCGATCAAGTTACTAAACAACTTACTAAGATAAACATATTTTCAAGTTTAATTTTAAAGGAGACGAATGTAAACCTTTTAAAGTCGATTATTAATTTCTTAAAAGATATATATCGGAATTAATCTTTAGTAGAGTTGTTATACGAGTTGAGTTACTCGAACTCAGGTTATACAGTCGAGTATAAAGACGTCTTTAAACTCGATTAAGATTTAAGTGAAGCACATATGTACCCGGCACCATAATTCAGGAAGTTCAACATGGAGGTTTGAATTAGAACGACGTCGTCTTAGATGCAACAAGTTTGTCTCTTCTGCAGCGATGTGAATCGGATCAAATTGAAGAAGACTAGCAGGCTTAGGAGATGCCAAAGCACAATCAGGCTCCAGAACATGAGCTATGCTTAGCCCATGAAATATGCACTGCAAGTAAATACTTTATTCTTTTAACAAAATCCAAATTATAAGAAAAAACTAATTGTTACACAAATATTCTAATTATTATACTCTAAATCTAATTCAAATAATTACAGCGAATTATAATATTTAAAATGTAACATCTACACTAGACGATTAGTTTGATTTACTAATACAATCGACCACTCTTATCGAATTTGCTCAAAAATATATAACTACTTTTTTTTAACATAAACAAATAACTTTTTTTTTTTTTAATTTTAACTATAGGTATATAAACTAGAGAAAATTGGTGTATTATAAACCTTTTTTTTATTTAAGGTACAAATTAAACCCTACTTAAAATTGATAATTTTTGGTTAGAAAATAGAAGAGAGAAAGGGAAGGGTAAGTAAGTAATATATATATATATATATATATATATATATTATTGGAGAAACATTTAATTCCACGTGTCTAATTTAAAAACTCTAATTGTCACGTGTCATTTTAACAATTAACAGGGTCCCAAAAAATCTTAATTAAGTTTCTTAAATCTTAAATCTTTAAATTCAGTAATTTCAATAAAATTGTTAAAATCTAAAAAGAATTACTAAAATTTGGCTCATATTTCTCCTCAACCCATAAACTTTTTAAAATCTTTTCATTATGTAATTTAATTATATATTTTTAATTACTGATATAATTTGGATAATTTAAAAAAAAAACGTATCTAAAATTTTTTGTCAACCTTATTCAAAGAGTGCATTATAAGTTTTCTACGTTAATTTTATCACATTATGTGCATTAAAATTTTTTGTTAAATTTATAGTACATAAATCATATTAAACTCTAATAAGATACTTTTACATTTATATATCTATACTAAATATTAAACCATATCCTGTGCAGGGCACGGATAATATACTAGCGTGAGATTATACTGCTACCCAATTTCACTCCGTTACCAATTTTAATAATGAACGATTCCATAAAAAGTGAACATGTCCAATAAACGAAGAATTTCCATTTTATATTCAGATTCTGCGCCGGCAAACTCTTGCAAAATAGTAGACTCAGTGTTTGACCAAAGGGAAGGGTAACTAAATCCAAGTAACAACGATGTGAGATTGTCCTTTCCTTATTCCCTTTAGTGGGTTTGTGTGTGAGAATAAAGATGTGATAGCTGAAAGATATTAAAGGCAAGCTACATAGATTACGCTCTCTTTTGAAAAACCCTCCGCCACCCTCCCGGCGGCACCCCTGCGTCTCCCTCTAGGGGTGCAACCAAAGATACTTCGAAAGATACTCCTGGAAAGCCCTTGAGTTGTTAACAAATCATCTTTCACTGCCCTCTCTTGAAACTCTATCAAGCAACTAAAGATACTCCGAAATGAGCATATCCTTTTCATCTTTCACTTCGACTTTGAGAACGATCTAAATTCAATCCTCCTGGGAAGCCCTAGGGCCGTTAACGGATCATCTATGCTTCTCCTGAAGCGATGGGCTCATGGTATAACGCTTGACTATTGTATCTTATCGTTTATCCTAGTTTGGGCCTCCCTTCATGATCTCGACTATAGATTATGGTCCTCCCACATGCTAGCCAAGATTGACTCGGCCATTGGTACACCTATCCTCACCGATTCTTGCTCGGCGAACCAAGACAGGCTAGGGTTCGCTAGAATCCTTGTGGACGTCAAAGCCTCTACACCTTTGCTTAGAGAAGTTCTTTTCAGTGGCCTAGATGGAGAATCCATCTCTCAAAAAGCATGTATGAGTGGTTGCCGTCCCATTGTCCTAAATGCATGATCTTCGGTCACCAATGTAGACCCACCGGCACGTCTAAGCCTAAGGCAATCACCTGTCTCTCCAAAATGCCTCAGAAATCCTACCTCAAGCCTCTCTTACCTACACTACACACCTCTCTTCGTATCCTTACAACCCCTCCACCAATGGATCCTTCCCCTTCCCCCTAGTCTCCTCAGAAACTCTGATCACCCACTCCCATGACTGCCCCCCAAAAGAACCCTTCCTCGCCGGGGATCCTCTTTCCACCCCTCCTCATTCCCTCGGAAACACTCACACTCCTGGCACAACCTCCTCTCTTCTCTTCCCAGTGATCCTACTCTTTCCCCCGCCCCGGGACGCTCACTCCTAACCCAAATCTACCCCCAGTGGCTCCAATGGCACCATTATTCTCCCCTCGTCACACATCATGGATGACCCTGGCCACACCTCAAATTCCCAATGAATCTAAACCTTTGTGCATGGAATATTAGGGGGTTAAACCATCCTAATAAGCAAAGAGTCATTCTTGATATTGTCAAGCGTCACAACCTCGATGTTATTGCGATCCTTGATACTAGAAACAAAGCTACCAATCTGAGACTCATATCCTCTCGTCTTTTCTCAAGTTGGAAGCATCTCTCTATCTCTCCCAATGCTCGTCACAGTTGCAATTGGGTGTGGTGGAACCCAATTCTCTTCACCTTACACCTTCTCTCATAAATGACCAACTCATTCACTATATCATCTATACCAACGCCTTAACTTCCTCACCCTTACTTGAATGTTCCTTCATCTACGCAAACAACCTCCATGAAGATTAGACCAGTCTTTGGGACTCGATTGACACCCTAAACCTCCTCAGCACCAACTCCCCTTCGGCTTTGATGAGTGGTTTCAATGTCACCTTGTCCCCCGATGAGAAGATCTTTGGTGACTCCCCCTCTATCACCCACACCTCCCACGAGCTTGCGGATTGTCTAAATAAAAACTCCCTCTCCGACCGTGCTTACTCGGGCAGTAAGTTCACATGGAATAACACGCAACTCCTCTCTAGAATCTGGTGTAAGCTTGATCAGATCCTTGTTAACACTCCTTGGTGCTCCACCTTCACCAACTATACCGCCCTCTTTGACATCCCCTACCTATCCAATCACTCTCCCGCCTTGCTTACGCTGGACAAGACAAACCCTAAACCCTCCCTCCAATTTCGCTTCAACAATGCTTGCACCAAGCATGAAGGCTTCCTTTCCTCTATTGCTCTTACATGGGATCGACCTACCCATGGAAACACATGCTTTTCCTCACCCAAAAGTTCAAGGCTCTCAAATTCATCCTAAAGAAATTCCCCAATCAAAAACTCGAACTCTTGCATGCTTCTATTGAAGAGCTAAAGTCATCCCTCTCCTCCACTTAAAACAGTCTACAAACGAACCCTCTTGACCCCCACCTCCTCAAGTTGGATAAAATCACCACTCTTAACCTCAACTTAAAGCTTGACCTCCTCATATCAACTCTGGCTCAGCTCGCAAAAGCTTCACGGTTCAAGCATGGGGATCAATGCTTTTCCTACTTCTTCAAGAGCATCTGATCTCATCGCGCCTTCAACTCTATTAGATCCATCGCAACTCCCTCAAATACCGTCACCGATGATCCTGAGAAAATCTCGAATATCTTGATCAACCACTTCGCAACCATTCTTAACCCCCTCCCCCCCCACCCATTGTCTACAAACCGCTTCCCTAACTACCATCTCCCATTCCTATCTAATGAGGACATCACCTCCCTCAACACCACTTTTTCCCCTGAGGAGATTAAGAACTCTCTCTTCAACATGGTTGATAACAAAGCCCCTGGTCCGGACAGTTTTAATGCATTCTTCTTCAAGCCTGCTTGGAGCATCGTTAGCCCTAACTTCACCAAGGCTATTCTCAACTTCTTCACCTCAGGTCATATGCTCAACCAGATGAACCACACCTCCATCTCGCCGATTGCAAAGAAAGATAACCACTCTCTCCCAGGTGATTATAGACCGATCTCATGTTGTAATACAACCTACAAAGTCATTGCAAAGCTTCTTGCTTCCAAAATAAACTCTATCCTCCCCAATTTCATTGGCGGCTATCAAAGAGATTTTCTAAAGGTCGTTCCATCAAGCACAACGTCATGATTTGTAATGAGATCTTTAAAAAATACAATCAAAGGAATATATCCCCCCGGTGTGCTATCAAAGTCAACATCACAAAGGCCTTTGACTCCATTAACCACAACTTCATCCTCTTCAGCCTCAGGAGGATTGGTTTTCCTGAGTAGTTTGTTAGTCTCATTGAAGCTTACCCCATAAAGCTCAATGGGTCTCTCAAAGGCTATTTCAAAGGCACAAGAGGTCTTAGGTAAGGGATGTCCCCTCTCTCCACCTCTCTTCGTCATCCCCATGGAGGTTCTCACCTCTAAGCTCACCGTCAACACCAGGAACCCGGACTTCAATGCTCACCCAAAATTCTTCTCTTCCCGCCTCACTCATCTATGCTTCGCTGATGACCTGATGCTCTTCAGTCGGGGTGACCTTCACTCTATTAACACTTTGAAGTCAACTCTGGACTAGTTCGAAACCTACTCGGAGCTCAAGATTAATCCCTCCAAGTCTTCCATATTCCTTGGTGGTTTTTCCCCCAAGAACGTAACCTTATTACCAATGCCACGGGCTTCACTGAGGGACCTCTCCCTTTTCTCTTGCTACTTGTGTGTGCCCGTTGCTTCCAAAAGACTCAACACATCAGACTACCTCCCTCTGATCTCAAAGATCACAAAAAAGATTAACTCTTGGAGCGCTAGAAACCACTCCTATGCTACCAAGAAGCGAGTCATCTCTTCCATCCTCATGGCCATGTACCACTTCTGGTGCTCCATCTTCCTGATCCCTCCCTCCATCCTCCAAAAAATTCAGGCCCTACTTCGCTTTTTTCTCTGGTCCGGTATTGCCTCTAGCCCTCGCTCCCTTGTTGCCTGGAATGTTGTTTGCTCCCCTCTGGAAGATGGCGGGCTTGGCTTTAAGGAGTTGCTCTTGTGAAACCCAACTTGTCTGGCCAAGACTATTTTCGAGCTTGCCTCGGATGCAGGAACCTCTGGAGTGATTGGGTGGTGAAGAACCTCCTTAAGCATGACATCATATGGTCCTGTCAGTCTCGCTCTAACCACTTCCACTCCTGGCGCACCTTACTCAAGGTCCGTGATTCTCTCCGTGCGCCAAGCATCACCCCTCCAAACCCTAGCCTCACCTCTCAACAAAACAACACCTTATCCACCACCGCTATTTAGAAACTCTTCAACCCAACTTCCATCCCTTATTTCCTTGGCCTGATCTGGAGCAATCACAACATCCCCAAGTGCAGTTTCATTGCTTGGCTTGCTAGCCACACCCGCCTCCTAACCCTCTATAAGCTTCTCAAGTGGAACATCATCACTGACCATACGTGCAAGCTTTGTGGGCTTCACCCTTAGGACGAGTCCCATCTCTGGAATGGATGTAGCTTCTCGAGCCTAACCCTCGACATCATCTCTAGATGGATCCGAATCCCCCCTCTTTACCTTTATTCCCGTGACATCTGGGCTTGACTCAGCTCCCAATCCCCTCCCCCCAAGCACAACCTTATTGCTACTTCCCGATTCTTTGTGATCATCGCCTACATATACTTTAATTTATATGGAAGGCTAGCAACAACCTAATCTACCTCGCCTAACTTTATTTTTTGAATCTTTTTGAATCTTAGTTTTATTCAGCTCTTCCGTTGTTGTTTCGCCCTATGGTCTAGTAGACCCCTGTTGTAAATTCTTTCCTCTCAATATACAAATTTTTTTATCTAAAAATTAAAAGAGATCTGATAACCAAACAAAATACAACCAAACCCAAAATACAATTATTGATGTTGTCCTTTGATGACGGTTTCGTGCGTTTGTCGAGAAGGGGGCGTGAATTTGTGATCGACTCCTGACGGCTCTATTGTAGTCCAAATCTGAGGTGTCCATAGTTGTTCCCCAGGATTTCTACCTGTGTACTTCCTTCGAAGATGAACGTTATGCTCGTTGCCTCCTGGTGGCTAGATCATCCTGCTTTCCCTTGAAGACTTTTTTGCTTTCGGGTTTTTTTTATGTATTGTTCTGTATTCCTTTTCTCTTTTGTTTGTGGTCCTTCATAACGGTTAGTTCGTTTGCCGATTTTTTTCGGCCTTTCGACCCACTACACGGCGAGCCGTCTAGTGGTTCGAACCGCTTTCCGCTCTCTCAAAAAAAACCCCCAAAATACAATATATTTTTGAGAAAACACTCACAAATCTCATGTTTCCTAAGCCACTTTCCATTCCTTTCTCTCTTTTATTTTCTAAATTAAAAATATTAATTTAAATACGGATTTAATTTGTATATCAAATATAAAAAAAATGTCTAATTGTACCAAATTTATTTTTATATATATACTTATATATTACTAAAACAAGTTTTATTTTGTCTACTTGTCAACGTGTAAGGTCGTCCAGATGTCCACATTAGCATTTGATCAATTTATTTTCATAATTGTCGTAATTTATCTAAAAATTTGCCATTGATTGTTTTATAATAATTTTTTTATTATAATTTAAACATACATAATGCCACGTCAATTTTGTTAAAATAACAAAAAAAATCACTTATCTAGCAATCAAAAATAACAAAATGTTCTACTATAAATTGATTTTGTTGAGAAAATCTCACGCAAATCTTCTAACAAGATTTTCACATTTTTAAATAGCAACTACATAGCATAATCATATATCCTTACGTGAAAAGGAACTAAGAAAGGTTTTAGATTCATACCTACCTTAGTATTGAAACTCAAAAATGAACCTAGAATATGTGTTAATTACGTGTTATCAAATGACTATTTTTATTTTTTTTACGGTATTACTATTTACATAGAAGTAGAAGGTAAGCGAGTAACAAGTTGCGCCGCTACCCATTTTTGGATGGCAAAACCTAACCTTTTAAAAACAACATCTACAAATCTAGAGGACATAATATTACTATGATAACATATATTGAGAATTAAATGTCACTCTTGTCACTTTCATTGAGAATCAAATGTCACTCTTGTCACTTTCATTTCTTTTTTTAGTTCTTCCAATAAAAGTGATAACATATATTGAGATATAAATATAATACTCTAACAATAACCTTTGTAATATATTTTTAATTATATCATTTCATTTATTAAAAAAACTGTAATTTAATCCTCGCATATGTTAGGCATATTAGTTAATAAAAAATATATTTTTTTATAGATTAATATCTAATACATGATAAATAAAAGTGAAAATATAATATTTTTATTTAGACAAAATTCGTACAAAATGCGGGAACTAAACTAATATAAATTAATAATAATTACAACCAGCAAAATTTGAACACATATGTATCAAAGATTTAATATTCATTCAAAGAAAGAGAAAATAAAGGCCTTACATCGTCAATAGCATGAAGAACCTTTTGACACTGTGCATTGTTTGGATCTGCATCTACATACTTTCCCTCACAATATAACACTGCAGACTGTAAAAACACGATATACAGAAATGCAATAATTTATGAATTTTTAAACTAAATGGTTATAAAGTTAAATATAAAACTTTTGTATAATTAGACGTTCATTAGTACTTTTATTTCGTTAGATCTCCCTCCTACTCGCCTCGTTGCAGCACAACGCATTCGTCTTCTGTCAAGTGAACTGGTACTTGCCTTTTTCCTTTCCATTCGCCATCAGAGTAACCTCGTCACAACCTCCCACTCGCCCGGTGTACCTAGCCATCACGGAATCTTCGAAGGGGAAGCAAGGGTTGCAGAGACGACAAAAGTTCGCCGCCGCAGATCCCAAGAAATCGCCTCTAGGGTTCGGTTCGGATGTTTATTAGTAATATTATATTCATGGTTGATACAATTTTATTTTAATAAAAATGTAAGAAGAAACAATAAAACCTCCTTACACACATTAAATTTATAATATTTCATATCTAAAGAGATAAAATCAAATAATATTTCACAGCTAGGGTATTAGAGGTTCTCTTTTGACCTAATAGTAAAGAGGTTAGGTCGGTGTTTGATATTGAGCTTTTCCGGTGGGCAATGGCGGAGGAGATCCCTCCGACGGTGGTTCATGAAGGTGCTATATCAGGGAATGATGCAAACATTGATGTTGTAATGGGAAAAGAAGTAGTAGGCGTTCTGATGTGAGATCATTCTTGGTATTTACGACTATGCTACATATAGATCATTCACCAAAGCGAGAGAAACTCAAGAAATGAGCGCTTACAAGTTGCAAACATGGGGTGAATCGATGTAATGGAAGATTGCATGGCAGAGAAGGAAAATCGACCGATTTTCCAAAAAATCAACCGATTTTCCTATAGGAAAACTCGATCGATTTTCGTGTCTGATTTCCTTCACTAGAAGTTTGTATTTTATTCATTCCTATTCAATCAAAGAGAGAGTCTTGATTGAATTGTTGTGAAGTTCTTGCTAGATTGTGCTTTTGTGTGTTAATCTTATTGAAGGTTGGTGCTCCTGGTCAATCCTAATCCCTCCCTGTGCTTGTCTTACTTAGAAGACTTGTGTAAGGTTAAAGAAGTGCGGGTTAAGGTAATCTTCTTGTTTAAGGGTTTTGATACATCATTGGTCAATGTTCTTTTGCGTAACTATCTTGGTTCATATCTTCATATATCTTTCATTTATCATTCCATAATCATCTTCTTTTCTTTTCATATCATTCACCAATTTGTGTTCTGAGTTTATCGAAAAATCGTCCTGTTCTTGGAGAAAATCGGCCGATATATCCTATAGAACAACCCGATTTTTATCCCAGTTAAGGACTTTCAATCTAGATCGGGAACTGCGGCTTATCCCTGCATCAAAGTGGTATCAGAGCTGATCGATTGAAGTCCGAACGTTCATCAAAAGGTTTGATTTTTTTTAGTCTTCTTTGAGTCTTTAAAAGTTGAGTCTTTTCGTGTTCGCCATCTTTGCGAGATTATTTAAGTTTAACGTGCGTTGATTTGTGTAAGTTTTGGAAGGAAGAAGCGCCATCAACCAAACACAAGCCAACCGTTGACCGTTGAAACCTCGCCAATACAAAAAAAAGGAAGAAAAAAAAGTTCTTGAACGTCGCAACCAAGAGTCGATTTTACAAAGAAAAACCGACATGTTCTTCAGAAAAATCGACCGATTTTCACCCAATTTTTGCTACTGTTGCCAAAATTCGAAAAAATCTTTGAGGCATACTTTGTTGAATTGAAGTGCACCCTGTCCAAGAGTATTACAATAGAAGAGTTCCAGTATATACCTTGAAGCAATCAAATAGATCTAACCATACCTAAACCCAAATCCGGCTATCTCTCTTTCTTAACTTCGCAACTCAAGGTATGTTCTTCTCTCTTCTTAATCTCCTGTGTGCTTTTCCTTAGCCTCTTTTCTATTCTAAACATTGAGTCTTTCTTTGAGTGTGTTAGTAGTATCTATACTTCTTAATATACTAGTTATCTATCCGCAATCTTTCTTTCAACCTTGTCGTGTGTGAAGTAATCTTCTTAAAAGGATTCATTAACCATCGCACCCCACAAGAACCTTTATCCAAACCAAGTTAACTACTTGATTCAACCAAAGTGTTCTAGGGAGCCAAGGCGTTGATTTGTAAAGAAGCATTAGTCCATACAAGTCAATTCCATCAACCAACTTGCGACAACACAACAAGAGCGTGAGTGCGAGAGAAAACAAGAAAGGTTTTTTTCGATTTCTCTAACTTTACGAGTTTGTTGTTACTTTATGTGATTATGCAGGATGTATTATCCGGAATATCATTCCAGAGGAGAATCTCAACCCCCAGAACAATATCTCGTCCGAGATTTTGGCCGAGATTTGCCCAAATCAAGGTTTACTCAATACGTTCCTCAACGGAGATCGATGAATGAGGATGATGGATGCTCACGTGTTCCGTATAGAACTCCAACCCTGGAACCACATCAACGAAACCATTATGATCAAGTTATGAGGTATTCAAATCAATATTATGATATGCCTAACGCTCCAAAGTATGTTGATTTTCATGAATTCGCGGATGAGAAGGATTATCGTAGGAAATGCTTATACCCGAGGGCGGAACCACCTAGACGTCCTTCGATTCTGGTTGATGAAACTATAAAGGAACTCAAAAGTGGCTTGGAAGAAGTGTGTATCCAATTGATCAATCATGGAGGTTGTCCAAGCTAACGAGGCTAGTGATTCTAAACTTTTTGTTCCTATTAATGATCATGTGGAATTAATAAAATTTGATTTGATTGTTGATGATGAGCACGATATAGATACAAGCATGAATGAGCATTCTCTTGTTAACAATGTGCATGAGCCTAAGTTGTTGCATTCCTCTTTGAGTACTGATTTATCTTCTATTTTGCCTTCAAGTCCATACATAAAGCCTTTTGAAAACCTTATGGAAGAACATAAAAAGTTTTATGAAGTGCATCCTCAGTTGTGACATTGTTAGATTCACATAAGAAGTATGTTATGCATGAGATTGCTAATGAAAGTGTATGATATCATAGAGTGTTATACGCTTTTGCATTGTCATGATTTTGTTAATACATTACTTCTTTCAAACCTTAATCTTGCACCATTATCCAAGAGGAAGCGAGTGAGCTCTATTGTAGGATTGCAGGATGAGATGGTCGAGAAGGAGGGTATACAAGAGTTGATGGTTTCATCCTATGAAGTTAATCCAGTTCGGAAGCTGCCATACTTGAGTCATCGTGTGATTAGTGATAAGCAAGACTATGATTCGAGATTGAATCATTTCCAAGAAGGGGAGTATGATGTGGGACCATCCTTGGCATCTACGACTATGCTACATAGATCATTCACCAAAGCAAGAGAAACTCAAGAAAGAAGCACTTACACGTTGCAAACATGGGGTGAATCGATGGAATGGAAGATTGCATGCAAGACAAGAAAAATTGAACGATTTCCCAAAAAATCGACCGATTTTCTTGTAGGAAAACTCGATCGGTTTTCGTGTCCGATTTCCTTCACTGGAACAAGTGGCAAAAGATTTGGCCATGATCTTCTATCTTTTGACAATCATATCTTGTTATAATTCCTTAAATCTCTCAGGTTATCTTAATGGATTATTTAGATTCTATCTTTTTAGAATATTATATTTTATATCTTTTAAATATATCTTTTCTAGATTGTCATTTAAAGGATATATTTTATAGATCATATCTTTTAGATTTTTCCTAGTTTTAGTAGGTTTAGTCTCCCTTATAAATAGCCTTAGTGGGGGAGATTGTATGGTAGATTAGATTTGATATATTATCCACATATTGTGTGAACTTACAGTTTTGCTTACGAAGTTTGTATTTTATTCATTCCTATTCAATCAAAGAGAGAGCTTGATTGAATCGTTGTGAAGTTCTGGCTAGATTGTGCTTGTGTGTGTTAATCTTATTGAAGGTTGGTGCTTCTGGTCAATCCTAGTCTCTCCTTGTGCTTGTCTTACTTAGAAGACTTGTGTAAGGTTAAAGAAGTGCGGGTTAAGATAATCTTCTCGTTTAAGGGTTTTGACACATCATTGGTCAAGGTTCTTTTGCGGAACTATCTTGGTTCATATCTTCCTATATCTTTCATTTATCATTCCATAATCATCTTATTTTCTTTTCATATCATTCACTAATCCGTGTTCTGAGTTTATCGAAAAATTGCCCTGTTCTTGGAGAAAATCGGCCGATTTATCCTATAGAACAACCCGATTTTTATCCCAATTAAGGACTTTCAACCTAGATCGGGAACTGCGGCTTATCCCCATATCATGTTCAGTCTTTGATATTGCAGAGTAGTGTGGTAGAAACTATGGGTGCTGAAAACCCTAACCCTATTCCGACACCTGAATGTGTACAAGATGCTCTTAACGTCAGTCCTATTCAGGAAATAGATAGATCTGTCACAACGCTGAATTTTAGTCCCACGATCCTTGAAACTCGATCCCGTCGTGAAGTCTTAGGAGATCGCAAGAATGTCATGGTGAACACGGGTAGGCTTTCCAAAGAGGCACTTCATGATAAAATTTCCGTTAGCTATCCATATGGTCTTGATGGAGATCCCGTTATAAAAATAGATAAGGATGTTACTCAAGATTTGGAAGCTAGGTGGAGACAATCCATTGTGTTCAAAGTTTTAGGATTTCCAATAGCTTTCCCGATTATAGAGAGGAAGATCCGGGAACTTTGGAAATATGGAGAGAATATGCAACTTGTTGACTTGGACAACAGTGATAGCATGAATTATAGTCTATATTTTGGGGTTTGTTTGGACGTTTTATCTTTCATAATCTGCATGTTTGTATGTACATTATGTGATTTTACTACCATTTCATCTACCTTTGCGAGAATCGAGGTCTACACCTAGTTTCGTTGTAATTGCAGGTAATACGGTACGTTTTGCATCAAAAAGGAGCAAAAGGAGTCATGAGTCATTTGGAGCTACATCCAGGAAGCATAGCCATGAATTAAGGATTTACTTTGGACCAGTTTTGAGAGATTCTACATTCAGTTGTGAGTCACCTCGGTTGACCAGAGATTCATCTCGACCGAGGTAATCCAGAGACGCCGACTCGACCGAGGCGAACACCTAGGACGCGGCGAGAATATTTTATTCTTGGATGAGATCTTTTAAAATTGGAAAGTGATCTTATATTTTTGGGCTTGGCTTCTGGAAGGAAGGAGATATGCAGAATCATATATTTTACCTATATTTATGGGATAATATCTTTCAAAGATTTCTTATCTTTGGAGGGCTATTTTTCCTATAAAAAGGGTTGGATTTTCCACAAATAGGAGGATCCACATACAATTGGAAACATCCCGCATACACCCGCTATCAGCGCAGCAGCCGCATACTCCAATTTGGGAGAGAGTTGAAGAACCTTTTTGAAGGTTGAAGGAAGATTGAAGTCCATAGCTTTCATAGCTTTTATTGAAGGGTTTTGTAAGATTGTTTTCAATTCCCTCAATTGTTGTCTTGTCTTGTTGGATTATTTTCCAAGGAACACTTTTGTGTGATATTTGATTCAGTTATTGAAGTCTTTTCATTAAATTCTTCTTTGTTCAAATATTCACCTTCTTCCCTTACATTTAATACTTTCACAATGATGATGAGTGGCTAATTTCCTTGTGCGATTCTAGGGTGATTGGCTGAAGGTTGTGGGAAAAACAATGATAGAATAGTCTTAGATTCCAGTAGGATCCTGAAAGTTCGAGTCTTTAACCTTAACCCTAAGCATCTCGTTCGGTTGATGAACATCTCGGCCGGGGTGGAACTCTTCTGACCGAGGTGACTTATCCGACCTTAAACTGAGAGTTAAGTGTTAGAGTTTGCTAAATCCTATTCTTATTACACCTTTCTGGTTCAAAGCAAGCTTAGGATGAGACTTACCCGGTAATTCCTTAGTTTGTGTACCAACGATCATAAGTGTAGGTAATAAAGGTTTATCCTTTATTGGGGTTTGAGTGTGCTTTCATCCCATCTTTGTGAGTTAGCCTGAGACTTACCCGGTAAAGGTTGATTCTATTCCCTTAGATGGTGTGTTAGTTTGAGGTTATAGTTCTTTATCTTGATTCCTTGAGACTTACCCGGTAATGGGAGTTACGGTTTAGGATTAGTGTGTAGTGAGACTTACCCGGTGATCTACTCCACTTTAGAAACACCTTCCCCACGCAAAAATCTCAGCTTTGTCCGCTTATCTATAGATCTTGAGTTGGAACCATAACTAGATGCTTTAATCCCTAGAATTGCATGTTTGCTTTATTTGACATCTTATTCATCTTTGATTGTGTTAATTGCTCTTGTGGTTAGCATTGACAGTAGCATACCGTGTTGACTCTGTTTCACCGAGTCCCTGTGATCGACCCCTGGAATTTTCTTGCTTTTACTACGATTGACCCGTACACTGCGGGTTCGCATCCTTGTTTTAAGCTTAAGTCTAGGGTTATAAATTTAAAGCTTGCACACACCGTTTGGAGCGAACAAGTTTTTGGCGCCGTTGCCGGGGACTTGGTCTAGACCGAGCCGGTTGCGGTTTGCTTTCGGGGCACTTGCCCCTGTTGCTACTAACTACTCTTTCTATGAGTTTTGTAGTTTTCAGGATTTCCGATGACTACATTTGATCCAGCCTGGATAGCAAGACAAAGTGCTAGGGCGGACCATTATGAATACTTGGAGGAAAAGTACTCCTTCTATTGGTTCAACAATGAATGGGAAAGAGAAGAGGCCATTCAACATGAACTTGCGATATGGGATGAGAAGAATGTCCCTAAAAACATTTATGAGCAACCTTTTGAAGACTCTCTCGAATCAAGATTGGAGAAGTTGATGAAGAAGGTGGAGGAGCTCAAGGAAAGCACCCTATCCTATGCTAAGCCGAAAGAGGAGCATAAGGAAGTGTTGCACGTTCCAAGCATTCCTTTGGTCGAACCGGAAGTTTCTTCTGAAGCTTTTGTGGAAGAGGGGGATGTGGAAGAATTCGATCTGACTGTTGAGACCTCGGTCGAGGTGGAAGAGATTTCGGCCGAGATGGAAGAAGAATCTGCAAAACTGGAACTGGAAGATGCGGCGAACCTTGGCCAAATCACTGAGACTGTGGTCAAGGTGGAAGAAAGACCAGCTGAGTTGGGAGGGATTTCATGTGTGGATTATCAATCCAACATGAAACTTGTCTCAAGCCTTGGAGAACTTTACAAGGTACATTCTCCTACTTTATTTGAAATCCCTATTAAAATTTCTGAATTTTTCAGGAATGCACCGGAGAGTTGGAGGTCTCTTCCGAAAGAACCTCCTAAGATCAAGATGAAACCTCCCTTGAAACCGTTGGAAGAAGATACTCCTTGGATTATAAGGAGTGGAGTTTGCAAGCACTTTACCGTTAAGGCGATGAAGTGTCTTTTGTTCAAGTATGGGGTCCCTCGCATGCTAAGGACCTTGTACCATCCCCAAGCTATAGAAGGGGAAGCTACTAGGATTCTCGAGAAGTTGTTTTCTCGATCAAGGAAAGGATGGGACGCAATGCTAGATTATGTCCCATTAAAGTGCAGGAAGGCTAGAAGGATTCCGGTGAGAATCAAACCGTACAAGCTTGTACGTGGGAGATCTTACCATTTGCCGGTAAAATTAGGAACCGGAACCTTTTTGGAAGAATTTTATGATGAGCACTCCATGGTGTTCAAGGTACATTGAGTAATTCTATGGAGAATGGTCCAGCTAGCGACCTTAAACCAAGCGCTTCTTGGGAGGCAACCCAAGGTATTGCTTTCTTCTCCCTTTTCTAGTTTAGTTTAGATAGTTGCTTTGTTTTTGTTTTCCTCTAGACAACAACCAGGTATTCCAAAAGGAAGGATCACAGTTCAGGAGCTACACTAGAAGAATGAAGTTTCGAGAAGTTGAGGAAACGAGCTTTACTGAGATACATCTCGGGTACTGTCAGAACACCTCGACCGAGATGTACTTCGCCAACCGAGATGGTCTTATCTGGGAGCTGTTTCTTACTTCTTCATGCAGTTTAGCTATGTTCGGTGAGTATCCTCTCCTTAGACTTATTTTAACCCACTGGGACAGTGTGTCCCAAGTATGGGGTGTTTGTACTTATTTGACTACTTTTGATGTATTACATTCTATCGGATATTTTATTTATGCTTCACTTCTGCATTTATATGATTATCTGATATTACATGCATACCTACAGGTAATTTGATTGAGAAAAACGTCGAAACCGAAAAAAAAAATGGTTTTAATTTTTTTTTTTTTTTTTTTTTTTACCTCGACCGAGTCAGTCTTGACCAAACGAGGTATTTCACCTCGGTTGAACCAAGAACACCTCGACCGAGGTATGTTAATTGAGAGTTTTCGAAAACGATTTTGTGCTGCTTATCTGGATATGATCTCAGTGAAGATCTTGTTTACTGACTGGTTTTAAATTCTTTATGTGTTTGAAAGGTTTTATAATATGTTTAAGTTGCTAAATGCTTTGTTTGAAATTATTAGCATGTTTAATACTTTGTTTTTATCCAAATTATGTTGAATTTGAAGGTTGACACCGCAGGTTAAGTTCTCTCACTTTCTTCTTGGAAAGACCAAGGCAATTCATTCTCTTCTTCTTCTTCTTCTTGATCATGCTTAGCCCCTCATATACATTTTGCCTCCCTTCACCTATCCGGGAATTGGAAGCAAGCGAAGTGGTGAAAGCAAGTTAAAGTTGAGAAGTGGGCTGGAAGTGAAAGTCTTAGAAAGCAATAATAAGTTTGGGGAAGTCAATCATGAAGATGAGTAACTCGGCACCATTCACATAGCCGGGTGTTTGTGTCTTGCCAAAGTCGGATTGAGCGATATTCCTAACGGGTCATGGTATGTGCATCAAGGGTTTGATGCATCTCAAGAAATTGATGATTGCTGATTTCCTAGGCTTCGGTTATTGTGCACCTCTGTCCATGCATCCCAAAAAGTAAAGTAAAAGAGAAAAAGTGTGAAATAAGCAAGGCTTATTGGTGGAAGATGTTGCAAGTCAAAGTGAAAGTGAAGTTCATCCTTTTCCCGGATTCTAGCACCACATTACCTTACATACATCCCTACCCTACACGTTTCTTTACCTTTTCTTTTGGGAAGCCCTTGAGACCTTGAGCTTGTTGATTGACTTAGCGGTTCAAATTGGATTATACATGATTAATTTTGATAATTATGATTTATTATGCATTCTATGATTTTATGCAAAGATGAACAACTTTCCTATATTTATAAAATGTTTTGATCATATTGAGTTTTTAAATTCCAGGAAGTACTCTCTTAGAGTGATCTATGGTAGTTGCACACCATAAAATGTTTTTGGAAAATGTTTTTGGAAGACTTTTTCATTGATTTTTTTGACTTATAATCCATTCTATCTTGTATTTTATATGCAGAACTTGTTTGGGGACAAGCAAGGGCTAAGTATGGGGTATTTTGATAGCATGAATTATAGTCTATATTTTGGGGTTTGTTTGGACGTTTTATCTTTCATAATCTGCATGTTTGTATGTACATTATGTGATTTTACTACCATTTCATCTACCTTTGCGAGAATCGAGGTCTACACCTAGTTTCGTTGTAATTGCAGGTAATATGGTACGTTTTGCATCAAAAAGGAGCAAAAGGAGTCATGAGTCATTTGGAGCTACATCCAGGAAGCATAGCCATGAATTAAGGATTTACTTTGGCCAGTTTTGAGAGATTCTACATTCAGTTGTGAGTCACCTCGGTTGACCAGAGATTCATCTCGACCGAGGTAATCCAGAGACGCCGACTCGACCGAGGCGAACACCTAGGACGCGGCGAGAATATTTTATTCTTGGATGAGATCTTTTAAAATTGGAAAGTGATCTTATATTTTTGGGCTTGGCTTCTGGAAGGAAGGAGATATGCAGAATCATATATTTTACCTATATTTATGGGATAATATCTTTCTAAGATTTCTTATCTTTGGAGGGCTATTTTTCCTATAAAAAGGGTTGGATTTTCCACAAATAGGAGGATCCGCATACAATTGGAAACATCCCGCATACACCCGCTATCAGCGCAGCAGCCGCATACTCCAATTTGGGAGAGAGTTGAAGAACCTTTTTGAAGGTTGAAGGAAGATTGAAGTCCATAGCTTTCATAGCTTTTATTGAAGGGTTTTGTAAGATTGTTTTCAATTCCCTCAATTGTTGTCTTGTCTTGTTGGATTATTTTCCAAGGAACACTTTTGTGTGATATTTGATTCAGTTATTGAAGTCTTTTCATTAAATTCTTCTTTGTTCAAATATTCACCTTCTTCCCTTACATTTAATACTTTCACAATGATGATGAGTGGCTAATTTCCTTGTGCGATTCTAGGGTGATTGGCTGAAGGTTGTGGGAAAAACAATGATAGAATAGTCTTAGATTCCAGTAGGATCCTGAAAGTTCGAGTCTTTAACCTTAACCCTAAGCATCTCGTTCGGTTGATGAACATCTCGGCCGGGGTGGAACTCTTCTGACCGAGGTGACTTATCCGACCTTAAACTGAGAGTTAAGTGTTAGAGTTTGCTAAATCCTATTCTTATTACACCTTTCTGGTTCAAAGCAAGCTTAGGATGAGACTTACCCGGTAATTCCTTAGTTTGTGTACCAACGATCATAAGTGTAGGTAATAAAGGTTTATCCTTTATTGGGGTTTGAGTGTGCTTTCATCCCATCTTTGTGAGTTAGCCTGAGACTTACCCGGTAAAGGTTGATTCTATTCCCTTAGATGGTGTGTTAGTTTGAGGTTATAGTTCTTTATCTTGATTCCTTGAGACTTACCCGGTAATGGGAGTTACGGTTTAGGATTAGTGTGTAGTGAGACTTACCCGGTGATCTACTCCACGTTAGAAACACCTTCCCCACGCAAAAATCTCAGCTTTGTCCGCTTATCTATAGATCTTGAGTTGGAACCATAACTAGATGCTTTAATCCCTAGAATTGCATGTTTGCTTTATTTGACATCTTATTCATCTTTGATTGTGTTAATTGCTCTTGTGGTTAGCATTGACATTAGCATACCGTGTTGACTCTGTTTCACCGAGTCCCTGTGATCGACCCCTGGAATTTTCTTGCTTTTACTACGATTGACCCGTACACTGCGGGTTCGCATCCTTGTTTTAAGCTTAAGTCTAGGGTTATAAATTTAAAGCTTGCACACACCGTTTGGAGCGAACAAACAGCTATTTTCTAGCCATATTTCGCAATGAAAACAAGCTCATAATGATACTAACCGGTGGTCCATGTGTTGTCTTTGGAAGATGTTTAATCATGATAATATGGTCTCCGGAGTTTGTTACTTCTAACCCAATTACTTCAGCGCCTATCTGGGTCCGGATCACAAATGTACCAGTGTAATGGTACCATAAAGTTATAATTTGGAAGATGGTTGAAGGAGTGGGATTGTCGGTAACAATAGATCCAAAAACTTTACACTTCCACAGAGGAAGGTTTGTTCGAGTATGTGTAGAAATAGGCCTTAGTCGTCCATTGAAGAAAGCAATTTTCATCAATGGCAACCGATGTCCTATTGAATATGAAGGTTTAGACGGGATATGTTTTAAGTGCGGGAGGTATGGGCACTATCCTTCCCACTGTGAGCATGGTGAGATCCAAATTGGCCAGGGCAACGAAAAGGAGTTGAGTATTGAGAAGGGTGTTACTGAAGAGTTTACTAGTGACCCACATGCCAATAATGAAATTCTGATCGAGTTTCCGACTATTCCGATCGGTGATGCCGGTTTGGAACCCTGGATGTTGGTTGCTAGACGTGGTAAGGTTGAGAAAGGCAAGAATATCGTGGGCAATAAATTAGGATCCACAACTCATTCTGTTAGGATAGGAAATATTCCCATACAAGGCAATGGGACTAAGAACTCCAACCCTAAAGGCAAGAAAATATTGTTGCGGAAGAGAGGAAAGGCCCCTCTAAATGGGCCTGTTAATGTGGGATTTACCAATATGGGCCAGACGAGTGAGACCAATACAACCTCCACAAGCGGTGTTAAGCCCATTACTCACCCACATGCTGGAGGCCCACACGTAGTTCCTTTTTCTGAGATTAGCAAATATATGACCCACATGACTACCAACCCGGCAGAGAAGGCGGTGGAGACAAAGACCATTGTGTTTACAACGGCCTTAGAAATTGTTCCTGAAGCCGAAAGTAATGAAAGAAAAGAGAAGAAAAAGAACAGGAATAAAGTGAAGAATGCTGCAAGACGAACAACATGGAGAGCTAAGAAATAAGAGGTTAATCATCAGTATACAATGACCTTAAAATGCCAACGTCAAGTTAGTTTAGAGAGACCTGGTAGAACTTGCCCTAATTATGTCAAGTGAGGTAATTTGACTGGGAACGAGACCGCCAGTAACCGGGTGCATAGTTCTGAAACAACACCTATAATAAGTACTGCCGTGAGTGAAGTTTTAAAAGCGGTCATGCGCGTAAGTATGAGTGGTCTCATTCTTGGAAGCATCACTCCACATGAAACTAGTGGCATGATTGGAGTTTCCTACCAAGAACATCAGCTGAGTACAGAAGTAGAGATGACAAAAGACCATGTTGCAGTGGGACTACAGGAGATGGGAATGTCGACTCATAAGATTCCTACGTCCCTCTTTCTCTCGTATATTTTGTTATAATGAATTGTTTATTCTTGAATGTTTTCGGAGCCTATAAGAATGGGTTCCGGTGTGCCATAAAGTATTTGTGTAGCCATCATAAAGTTGATATTCCTGCAATCTTTGAAACCCGAACTTCAGGAGCAAAGGCGGAAGAGATTTGTGACCGATTGAATTTATCGGGTTCCTTTTGTGTTGAAGTTGTGGGATTTGAAGGAGGGTTATGGTTGCTGTGGAAGAGTGACATTAGGCAGATTACCATTGTTAACAATAGTAGTTGCTTTATTCATGCCAAGGTTGTCTTAGGGGCAAAGGTCTTTAGGCTGGTGATTATCTATGTATCTCCGAATTTTAGTAAAAGGAAATTGTTCTAGAGGGATTTGGATAAGGAGCTGGCTACTATCTCGGATCCTCTTATTATAGGAGGAGACTTTAATTGCATTCGGTTTATGTTTGAACGTAAAGGAGGGTCTAGTAAACTACATGTTGATTCCAAGGTTTTCAATGAAGTGGTTCTTGTTCATGGGCTCATCGGCCTTGGATATACGGGAGCGGATGTCACTTGGGATGATGGGAAGTCTGCCAGAAGGAACGTGTTCAAGAGATTGGATAGAATCTTCATGAATAAGGATGGTTGTCTCCTTTGGCCTAATGCACAAATGCGCAATCTCGTCAGGTTCTCTTCTGATCATTCTCTTCTTCTTGTCTTGTTAGACCCTGCTATTGTCTGCAGGTACGATAGAAGACTGTTCAGATTTGAGGTTGCGTGGATGATTCATCATGGTTTTCACCAAATGGTGGAGATGTGTTGGTTTAACAACCCGGAGGTTAGCCACGCTCTCTCTATTCTTGAAAATTCTCTCATTGTTTGGAATATACTTGTATTTGCTAATGTTTTCCGTAGAAAACAAGAGATTATGGATAATTTAACCAAAATACAAGCTAGGAGAAGTAGAAGAGATTCAACTAGTCTCTTAGAAGAAGAAAGGAGGCTTCAAGTAGAGCTAGAGACTACTCTTGAACAAGAAGAATTGATGTGGTTCCAGATTCTCGAGAGCAATGGCTTGTGCTCGGAGCTCGTAATGCTTCTTTTTTCCACACTTCCACTGTCATCAGGAGAAGAAGGAATAGGGTTACGGGCCTTCAGTTTGAGGATGGAGAATGGGTGGAAGATCAATCTAGGTTGGAGCAACATGTAGTGTTGTTATTCAAGAGGTTATACAGTTTTGACAATTCTCAGGTGTTACAAGATTGTCATCTCAATACCCTTGATTTCCTATAAGTGGAGAGTGTATATTGGACTATTAGTATGGAAGAAGTTAGGTCCACAGTTAGAAGCATGGGTGCATACAAAGCTTCTGGGATCGATGGCTTTCAACCGGTGTTTTATCAGAAGTGTTGGAGCTTTGTGGGGAAATCAATGAAAGAAGAGGTGGCTCGCTTCTTCCTTAACCAGAAATTGTATCAGGGAAGTAACGATACTCTTATATTTCTTATTACAAAAGTTGGGAAACCTAATTTTATAAGTCAGTTTAGACCAATTGCCTTGTGCAATGTCAGTTATAAGATCATCTCTTGACTGTCCAACGTATGCTGAAGATTGTAGGGAAGCTTGTTGGACCCACTCAAGGCAGCTTTATCCCAGGTCGTCTGATTCATATTAACATTGTCCTGATGCAAGAGATAGTTCATTCTATGAGGAAGAAGAAAACGGGAAAACAATGGATGATTCTTAATCTTGAACTTGAGAAGGCGTATGATCGTTTAAGATCTGATTTTATCAAGGATACGATCACTGAAGCTGGTTTCCTGGAGGAATGGGGAAGGAGGAATCTAGGAATGGGTGACCACTGCTAGAATGCAAGTGTTGTGGAATGGTGAAGTTACATAGCAATTTATCCCGGAAAGAGGTATTAGGCAAGGGGATCCAATCTCCCCTTACTTGTTTGTTCTCTATGTGGAGAGATTGAGCCATCTCATTCTCGAAGTAGTTGATAATGGGGAATGGAAGCCTATAACTATTTCTAGAGGAGGTCCACCTCTCTCTCATCTCTTTTTTTGCGGACGACATCACCTTGTTTCCGGAAGCCTCCTTAACTCATACTAGAGCCATCACGAAGTGCATTGAGGTTTTTTGCATGGCTTCGGGCCTTAAAGTCAGTATTCAGAAATCTAGGATCTTTGTGACACCTAACATTTCTAGAGATATTCGTGCTAGTATTGAAAGGGTCAGTGGAGATGACACGTAATCTTGGTAATTACCTCGGTGTCCCTATTTTACAAGGAAGAGTCTCCAAGGAAACTTTCTCTTATCTCTTGGATAAGATTAATGGTAAGCTTAATGGGTGGAGGAGTAAAACCTTAAGTTTTGCGAGACGTGTTACGTTGACTAAAGTAGTCCTCACTTCCATCCCCGTTTACTCGTTGGCTTGTTAGTTGTTCCTTTGAACGTGTGTAGTGACATTGATAAAATTTACCGGAATTTTATGTAGGGTCATGTTGATGGACAAAGGAAGATGCATACGGTCAACTGGACCGAAATTTGTCTTCCAAAGTCCAAAGGAGTGTTGGTATCCGTGATATGCGTAATACTAATTTGGCACTCTTGGGCAAATTGGGGTGGCGTTTCCTGCAAGACCCGGATAGTCCTATGGGCTAAGGTGTCAGTCAAGTTGCCCAGTAGCGATTTCTCATATTTGGCAAGGGTTAACCAAGGGTGTCAATCAAGTTGTGGCTAAGGGAACACGATGAGTTGTGGGCGATGGAAGGAGTATCAGATTCTAGGTTGACATCTAGATCAGATCTGAACCGCTCCTTAAGGATTGCCTTGTCGGACTCGACGAGGTTGAGTTGGGGAAGACTATCAGATCTTAATGGGTTGAGGGAGAAGGCTAGGACTGGAAAGAGCTTGGTGGTAAGGTGCCTTCAGTTATCCTCCTGAAACTTGCATCCCTGAGTCTGCTTGTTCTAGAGATTGTAGACGTTACGGGCAACCATGTCGACATTGTTGGAGATGCGTTGAGTGGGAACTTTGCTGCGGATAGAAATTATTCCAGTCTTCGGCATACAAACTTGTCATGGGTTCGGAGCATCTTCAGCATGTCGATGAAGGAGTTTTCTGGATCATCTGAAGGATGAGAGTGCAGGAGAGAATCAAAGTTTTCCTATGGAAGGTCTTGAAGGGTGGTATTTTGTGCAACTCGGAGAGATTCCGGTGACATCTCAGTCCCTCAGCTACCTATGCATGCTGCAACAATCTCCCGGAGACGTTAAACCATTTGTTTCGTGATTGCTCTAGAGTCCGTAATGCGTGGAGCTCCTTTCATGCAGTTGGCAAGATTCCAGACTTTTTCCACTCCTTTTGCGACTTGGGTGAGAGGTAACCTTCTAAATCCGTACTGCTGTAAGTAGAAAGAAGTAATGACATTGTTTTGTGTTTAACAGAATGAACTTGATTACTTCATTATCACATGTAAACTTGTATTTATACACTCAGTTTGTAACTGAATTAGTTATAACACACATTCAGCTTGTTTTCCACACTATCACTCCTAATACCCCCCCCCCCCTTCAAACTAGGTAGGCTGCACATGCCTAGTTTGCTCAATAGTCGATTCTGATGTGGTGAGGGGAGAACTTTAGTCATGACATTTGCTAGTTGATCTTGAGTGGGAACAAACTGAAGCTGAAGCAAGCCCTCCATAACTTTGTTACGAGTAAAATGACAATCGATTTCAGTATGTTTGGTGCGTTCATGAAACACAGGATTTTTGCTCAATTGAATTGCTGAACTGTTATCACACATGAGATGAATTGGTTGAGGAGGAGTCATGCCAAGTTCCTGTAATAACCGTACCAACCAGGTTATTTCTGCAGCAGCATGATCCATGGCTCTACACTCAGCCTCTGCAGAACTTCTGGAAACTGTCTGTTGTTTTTTGATTTCCAACTTATAGGAGATTTACCAAGGAGCATAACATAACCATTGACGCTTCTTCTAGTTAACGAGCAAGAAGCCCAATCTGAATTAGTGAATGCAAGGAGCTCAGGTTGATCACAACCGTTCAGTAAAATGCCATGCCCAATTGTGCCTTGGACATACCTCAGGGTATGACAGAGAGCATCCATGTGGGAAGAGTAAGGGTCTTGCATGAACTGGCTAAGTGATTGAACAGCAAAACACAAATCAGGGCGAGTATTTGTAAGAAAATTGAGCTTGCCAACAAGGGAGCGGTAAACTGAAGTATCTGACACTGGAGTACCATCCTAGGGTACAAGCTTGATGTTTAAAGGAAGTGGTGTTGATGTAGCTCGTCCTAGAGGCAAGTTAGCCTCATCAAGTAGCTCTAGAGTGAACTTTCTTTGAGCAAGGATAATGCCAGCGGGCGTATGTGCCACTTCAAGGCCCAAGAAGTAATGCAATACCCCTAAATCTTTAATGCTAAAAGCATTGTCCAGAAATAATTTAAGAGATTCAATGGTAGGCTGATGAGATCTAGTGTCCAGCAGGTCATCCACATATATGGCGAAGATGGTGAGGTGAATACCATCAAGTTTAAGGAATAGAGAATAATCTTTTTTAGACTGAGTAAAGCCATGATCAATAAGAGCTGAAGTAAGCTTATGAAACCATTGACGTGATGCCTGTTTCAATCCATAGAGAGACTTCCTCAGCTTGCAAATAAGAGATGAAGGATTAGGTATACCTGGGGGAAGCTTCATGTACACATCCTCATACAACTGACCATGTAAGAAAGCATTGTTAACATCCATTTGATGTAATGTCCGGTTATGAGCAACAGCAATGGCAAGTATGACACGTATAGTGGTCATTTTGACTACTGGGGAAAACGTCTCATGGTAATCAATTCCTTCACGTTGATTAAACCCTTTAGCCACGAGCCTGACTTTGTAACGTTCAAGTGATCCGTCAGCTTTCAATTTCTCCTTGAAGACCCACTTACATCCTATGACTTTCTTGCCATGAGGAAGAGGCATCAAGTCCCATGTATGATTACTTTGCAAGGCTTGGTATTCTTTGTCCATAGCCTTGACCCAATTAGGATCTTTAGAAGCTTCGGTATAAGACGTATGTTCCACAAATGATTGTAAAGAGGATAGAAAAGCAATGTGAGATGAAGGTAAAGAAAGGGAGAGAGGAATACCTGGTAAAGACGAGCATGAACTATACGTGCAAATGTACTCAGAAAGGTAAGAAGGATGATGATGGGGACGAGTAGAACGTCGTAGAGGAGGTACAGAAGATTCTGTGGTGATATTATCAATAATGAGAGGAGTGATATGCTCATTGGAAGAAGATGTGGTAGGAGGAGAATCATTCTGTTGTGGTGTACTAATGTCAGGAGATATGGTAGATGTGGAGGGACTTATGGACGTAGGAAAAAGAATGAAAGAATCAATAGTAATAGTAGAAGGAGGGATGTGAAAAGGAGATGAAGATGGTGAAGAAGAAATATGGTGAAAGGGAAGGTAATTTTCATGAAAAGTAACATATCGAGAGATAATGATTTCCCGAGTATAGATGGTTAAAAGCTTATATCCTTTTTGACCAAAGGGATAGCCAAGCATAACACATGGTTGAGCACAAGGCTGAAATTTATCCCGGTGTACTTTGGGAGTGTGAGCAAAGCACAAGCAACCAAAGACTCGAAGATGGTCATACGTGGGTTTGGTTTGAAACAACATTTCATATGGAGTTTTGTAGTCCAGAATAGGTGTAGGGCGTCGATTGTCAAGATATGTAGCTGTTAGAATGCAATCACCCCAATGAGAATAAGGAAGTTTGGAATGAAAAAATAAGGAGCGGGCTACCTCTAGAAGGTGTCGATGCTTACGTTCGACCACACCATTTTGTTGGGGTGTATAGACACAAGATTTTTGATGAGTTATGCCTTCTTTAGAGTAGAATAGCAAAGCTTCATGACTTGAAAACTCAAGAGCGATATCATATCGTATGTGTTTAATGGTTTTATTGAACTGAGTTCGTATCATAGCAAGAAAAGACTTAAGAAGAGATAGAGCATTGCTCTTGTGGGACATGAGGTAGTTCCATGTGCACCGAGAATAGTCATCGACGATAGTAAGAAAATAAGCAAAGTTATTGTAAGTATGATGCTTGTATGGCCCCCAAGTATCAACATGTATAAGGTCAAAAATAGAGGCAGATTTGGTAGTGGATTGTGGAAAAGAAAGACGATGGTGACGAGCTTGAGGGCAAATAGTACAAACTGAAGTAGGTTTAGAATAATGTATATTATCATCAATATACTAGAGTTGATCAAAAGGAACATGACCAAGTCTACAATGCCACAATTCAATGGGCACTCTGTTATGACAAAGCCGGAAAGAAAAACCATTAGAGGTTGAATTATTACAAGTTTGATCAGAAACATGTGAAGAAAAAGAGTTTTGAGTATCAACAACGTATAGGCCTTTATATGCTCGTCCAATCACCAAGACATTCTTCGTCAAAGGGTCCTGAATGGAACAAGCATGAGAAGTGAACAAAATGTGAGAATGAAGGTCATCTGCAAGTTTCTGTATGGATACAAGGTTGAACTGAAACTCAAGAACATATAAAACATGAGACAAAGTGATATTAGGATGAAGTAAAACGGTGCCAGCGTGTGTTACTGGAACACGAGAGCCATTAGGCATGGTTATAAAGGAAGGAGTAAGTAAGGGAGTATAGGTATGAAAAAGATTGAGGTTAGGGGTTATATGATCGGTAGCACCACTATCTAAGATCCATCTTGAGCCAAGATTAAGAGACAAAAAAAACAAGAAGTCTTACCAGCAAATAATGTAGTGGAATCATGATGATCAACCGATTGTTGCTTGTCCAGAAGAGCCAAAATAGAAGTCATTTGATTTGGAGTAAAAGAAGTCGTGACAGCCGATGCAACAAGCTTATGGCCAGGAGGATAGCCGATGACTTTCCAACATTTGGCTGTGTCATGACCAACAATTCGGCAATGAGAGCACCAAGGAAGACCAGGAACTGGCGACTTAGGATATCCGATGAGCTTCCAGCAATGTTCAGTAGTATGGCCCCTAACTTTGCAGATGTCACAATAAGGTCGATTGTTGAGGTTCGAAGGAAGAGAATTCTTGGATCCAGAACCAGAACTAGAATCTTGCTTGGAAAAAGTAGCACGTTGTTGAGAATATAAAGCTGACGCCGTATTGTCAATAACCGAAAGGTTAGACATAGAGCGTTGACTCTCTTCCTGGAGAAGCATTTTGTAAACCTCATTGACATATGGACTAGGATGGAGCATGAGTATATGCGACCTCACCAGATTGAAGGAATCGTTAAGTCCAACGAGTAATTGAATAACCTGTTGTTCATTCATCATAGCTAGGGCAACAGCATTGGATCCACACTTACAGATATGATGTGTTATCGCAAGTGTATAATCATCCCACAGTTTCTTCATAGCAATGAAATAAGATGTGATGGAGCAATTACCTTGCGCAATCGATGATAACTCCTTCTGGATCTGGTATAAACTCGTGCGATTGGATTGACCAAATCGAATCGCTAACTCGGACCAAATCTGAGCAGCAGTATTGCAGAAGAGAACAGATTCGCCAATCTCCTTTTTCTTGGAATGAAGGAGTCAAGATGTGAGCATACTGTTGCATTGATCCCATTTTGCAATCAATTTGGGATAAGATGCAGGTATGGAGCAATTGCCTTGAACGAAGCTTAATTTGTTCTTAGTTGAGAGAGAGACCTCTACTGCTCTTTTCCAGCGAGAAAAATTGGAGCTATTAAGAAGAGTAGTGCTTAATTTGAGAGATGGTGCATCGGAGTGATGTAATTGTACTTGGAGAAGAAAGGAATCATCAACATTAGTTGAATCTCCTGAAGGATCTGGAGGACTAGTCATGGCAGAAGCGGGAAGAAGAACCAAAGATTGTAGGTCCTCTGATACCATGTTGTAAGTAGAAAGAAGTAATGACATTGTTTTGTATTTAACAGAATGAACTTAATTACTTCATTATCACATGTAAACTTGTATTTATACACTCAGTTTGTAACTGAATTAGTTACAACACACATTCAGCTTGTTTTCCAAACTATCACTCGTAATACGTATAATATAGAAATATTTGTTTTTGGAGTGAATTATTTGCAGTTGGCTTGTGGTGGAGCTGGAAGTGGACAAATGAGAAGGTTTTCAAGAACTCAACCGCCATTGAAGAGAGCAGTTTTTTGTTCAAGGCAAAGCTAAGGAATACATCGATGTTTGGACTAGACGAGAGTCGGAGACTAGAAGAGTCATCCATGTTGCTTGGGAACCTCCTCTTGAAGGTTTTGAGAAGGTCAATACGGATGGAACTAATAGAGATGGGCATTCGTCTACGGCACGTGTGATTAGAAACTCCGCAAGAGATTGGTTAAGCGGGTTTGGTGTCAATTTAGGGTTGTGCACTGTCTCTATGGTTGAGTTATGGGGAGTGGTACATGACCTTAAGCTTGCTTGGGAGTTGGGTTACCGATCGGTTATTTTGGAAACGGATTCTCAATTGGTTAGTCAACTTTTAAAGAAGTACATCGCCCCTTATCATCCACTTGCTAGTTTGGTACGCATGTGCCAAGACTTATTGAGAAGAGATTTGTGTATCCAGTTTCGTCATGTCTACCGTGAGACGAATAGAGTAACGGATTTAGTTGTCAGTTTCACTATCAACTTATTTGCTGGTTTTATTGTATTGTATTGTGTGACCCACCGGAGGGTGTTAATGATTTTCTTATGGACGATGTTAGGGGTCAGGTTATCCCCCGTATGCTGACTACTTAGCCCTTTTTTCAATTAAATAAAAGCGCGCTTAGAAGCGCCGGAGACACCTGCCTCTCCTTCCCACAAAAAAAAAACTAGGGTATAAAAGATTATATATATATATATATATATATATATATATATATATATATTAATGATTCATAAATTATTAGATTAGAAGTTTAAAAATTAACTTTATTTTTTGTTAATATGGAAAGAGTAGATCTTTTACATGTATCATTAGAATGTTTGACTAGTTTAAGTAAGAAGACAGGGAGAAAGAAGTAGGGGTGTTAATTTGGTCCGGTTTCAGTAGGAAACGTTGGAACCGAACCGGAATTTAGCGGTTCGGTTTGGTTCCTAAAATAATTTTTATATATTTTTTTGGAACCGGACCGTTTACATACGATTTGGTCCGGTCCGGTTCGAAATTTTTTTAAATATTGAAAACCGTTTATAAAACAAAAAGAAAAAGAAGAGGAGCTTTGTTACGCATAAGCAGAAGTCCGAACTAGGTTTCACACTTTCATTCACCGTTTCACGCCTCTATCGTTGGCACTACTCGCAAGTCGCAACGCCTCGCCGACGCCGCCCCTCTTCCCCGCTTCGCGACCCTGGCTGCTCGCAAAGCCTCGCATATCGTCGCCGACGCCGCCCCTCTTTCCCCCTCACCGTCTGTCCGCCTCTAGACCCTCGCCGACCCTCGCCACCCCTCGCCGACCCTCGCCACCCCTCGCCGCCCCTCGCCGCCCCTCTTCGCTGCCTCACCTGCGTGGTTCGTCACCTGTTTGTTCTTCTGTTTTCTTCTGTTTTTCTTCACTTAAGTATTCAACACTTATTCACTGATTTGTATTTTGCAGCATTTTCTACTACACAATGATACTACACAATGATAATTGATAAATCATAAATCTCTATTGTGTTTGATATAGCCTATTCACTGCTCAATTTTACTGTATTATTAAAATTGAAGAGATTTAATTTCAGCCTATTCACTAACGTTATCTTCTTCCTCTTTTCAGTTTAATCTCATCTTCTTCTTCAACGGGATTTCAGCCTATTCATCGTTTGTGTTTGATATAGCCTATTCACTGTTCAATTTTACTGTTCAAAACGGTTCCAAACGGTTCCGGTTCCGGTTCCAAACGGTTCCGGTTCCGGTTCCGGTTCCAAACGGTTTCATACGGTTCCAGGTCCAACCGGTTCATCTCGGTCTGGTTCTAAACGGTTGTCCATGTTGATTAAACGGTCCGGTTCCGGTTCAAGAAAAACATTTCCTAAACGGTTCGGTTATAAACGGTTCCGTCAAAAAAAATTCGGAACCGAACCGTTTACCTTTAAACGGTTCGGTTCCCGGTTCCACAAAAAAAATACCGGTTCCGGAACCGTTAACAGCCCTAGAAAGAAGCAAGTTTACAAACATCAATACTTTAATACTTGATGATTTGAGGGGAGTAGCTCTCCCTCGCTCGTCTCGTATGTAATTTCCACGTTTATTCAATAAAATGCCCTAGGGCGGGAGCTTTTTGCTCCTTTTCATCAAAAACAAACAAACATCGATACTCTGTGAATATTCTACCCTCCTAGAAACGCAATAAATTAGGTGACTTTAAGACTCATATCCTTTCTTTTCGGTATATTAAATATCCCACTTAAGGATATATTGTTATGCAGTTTTGATCCAGACCGGAAATTCGAACTGGATCCGGTCTACGGTCTTGATGTCCCGTGATTTTCGCTTCCGGTTCAAAACCGAAAATCCGTGTTCCACTAAAAATTACTTTTTTATAAAAAAAAACTAAGCAAAAGAGGTTAATTGGACTGAAATTCTGGACCGGTTCCTGATCCAGATTTTTAAAATTTTTCGAGTAAGTCCGAGTCAGATTGGTTGTATACCCCCTACTTAAGGCACTATGATTTACACGATATTATTCACCGTCAATATATCCACGTGGTTAAACTATTTGTAAGTGATAAGATCAAGATCGTGATCGTGATAATATTAAGATCGTGATAATATCTTTATTATTTAGTTTCTCATATATTATTAGTCATTATTCTCTTGTAAAACCTATATAAATTTTATTATAATATTAATAAAATTGTGGTGCTACCTCCACCATTTGTGTGGTTTTGTCCACCAAAATCTATGAGTGAGTCAATAATAATAAGATGAAGAAAAGGAAGAAGAGGAGTAAAATGATAACCTCGTAAAGTTGGTCGGATATAAGTGAAACACGATGGGCATATTTGACCCTTGCATTAGGGTCGGCATTTCCATGTGTATACGGATTGCCCAATACATAACCCTGCCATTTTGTTGTTAAACAATACGTTGTTAGGGTCATTCACAAATAACTCTTTTTTTACTATTTATTTTATAAATTAAACCATTATTTTCCAATTTAAAATAACTTATATCGAGTGGATGAAAATACCTGAATATTCATGTGCGGCTGACGTCCCAATTTATTGGCTGCAAAAATGGTGATAAGTGATCCAAGTAAGTAATTAGGTGCAAGTTTTATATATGTATGTAGGCATTGAAATGATAAATTGGGTAAATTACCATTGACTATCAAGTCAACGATCATGGGTACAGGTAGGCCTGAATATGAGTCCCCTGCTATGTATAGTTCGTTTTCCAAAAACTGAGGATGTGTATTCAGCCACTGCGTCACAACAATATCTAATCATTAATAAACAAGTTAACAAAATCTATATGTTCGATATTAACGAGTAAGGCTTAGTTTTTTTGTTTTTTTTAAAGGTTAATTGTATTAAGAAAGAGAGGGAATTTACAAGATTACAAGTTCAGCATGTGCAAAAACATAAGTAGAAACAAGGACCAAAACAGACAAGAGGGGAGGGGGATAGACATCAAGTGAGGTTGAAGTTCAACACGTGGGCCATATCGAGAGAGGAGGACGACCTGTCCCTCCAATTGTGCTCAAAATGAAGCTTGACGGATCGTATGATCTCACTAGCACAGTCAATAGCTCTAGTGAAAGTATAGTTGAAAACCATGTTGTTTCTTACAGTCCACACATGGTAGAGGAAGGTGATGACAGAGGCAATCCTGAATCTATCCATAGAGGAAAATGAAGTGGGTCAACCTCTTTTTGGCTTCGGAGGTTGCAAGCAAGTCCAGGACTCGAGCCATGTCCAGATGTTGTTGATATAGGGAGCAGGGTGAGGTAACTTGGTCCATCGGGAGACAATGTCCAGCACAAGAGAGTCATAACTACAATGGCACCATAAGTGGTCATCACTCTCAGTGGCGCTATTACATAGCTTACAAGTGTCATGACTAACCATGTTCCAAGCTCTGATTTCCACAAGAGTAGGGAGACGTTTAAGAGCAGCTAACCATGCTATATAGGAGTTCTTAGGGGTGTTGGAACACAACCAGATGGCTTTGAAAGGGGAAGGCTGAATATGAGGGTAGCTAGGAGAGAAGATGGCGTAGGCTTTCTTACTCGAGAAAGATCCATTGGGGTTAGAGATGGAGTCACTTCTATGGACGCTCAGAGGGGCAAGTGATATTTCATCTCTAAGTGAGAGCAAGGATTTCCAAGAAGAACTGTGGTGAGTCTTCGAGATACAGCTCCAAATGCTCCAATTACCCTTAATCAGGTGACGTTTGACCCGAGAGGCCCAAATGCTGGGAGATCCCTTATCAAGCTCGTAGATGAGGCTTGTAAGGGCAACTTTGTTTCTCGTAGCAAGGTCGGGGAAGCCAAGCCCGCCCTATGATTTTGGGGCACAAATAGAGGACCAGGCCACCAAAGCATGCTTGCTATTCTCAACTCCTGAGCAGAAATAAGAGTGAATGAGCCCATTGATGGTGCTAATAACATTAGCAGGAAGTAAGAAAATGGAGCACCAATATTGGCTAACAGCAAAAATGATAGACTTGATGAGCTGGGCTCTTCTAACATAGGAGAGAGATTTTGCACTCCGGGACTGAATATGCCTTGTGACTTTGTGGATCAAGGGGAGATAATCAAAGATCGCCAGCCGTCTGCTCCCAATCGGAACCCCAAGGTAAAGGAAAGGGAGAGACCCCAGAGCCATGCCAGTGAAGTTAACTGCTTTATCAATCTCGTATTTGTTCATACCACCAGTGTAGAGTTGGGACTTGGCAGGGTTAAAAATAAGGCTAGAGATAGCAGCAAACCGGTCGAGAGTATCCTTTAGAATCTTGATGGATTGAAAATCCCCTCGGCAAAGCAAGAGGAGATCATCAGCAAAGGCTAAGTGGGTGATGGTGAGAGAGGAGCATCTAGGGTGATAATTGAAATTTGGGCTAGAGGTGCTATCCTGGATCATTCTAGACAAGAATTCCATAGCAATAGCAAAGAGAGGTGGAGATCATGGGAATCCGTGCCTCAGCCCACGACTGCCCACGAAATGCCCCTTGAGTGAACCATTGATGTTGATTGAGAACGAGGAAGTTGTAATACATTCCTTGATCAATCTAGTGAAAGGCGCCGGGAATCCCATTTCATGAAGACAGTGCACGATGAAGTCATGGCTCACAGTTTCAAAAGCCTTAGTAATGTCAACCTTCATTGCTAACCTTGGCAAGATATGTTTCCTTCCGTATTTGTGAAGTAATTTTTGACAGAGAAGTACATTGTGCTTGATTGATCGTTTGGAGACAAACGCACTTTGGTTGAAGTTGATGAGATTTGGTAGGACGGTGTTGAGGCGCTTCGCAAGGATCTTCGAGATGGTCTTGTATATTGTGTTACAACATGAAATAGGCTTGTAATCTGAAGGTGCAAGGGGACAATCATGTTTAGCAATTAAGGATATAGAAGTGTGATTAACCTGTTTAAGCATACGGAAATTAATAAAGAAATCCTGGATTGCTTTAGTGAAATCTTTGTGAATGATAGACCAGGCCGCTTTGAAGAAAAGGGAGTTAAAACCATCCGGTCCAGGCGCCTTGTTATTCCCGATATTAAGAGAGTTGGTTTGATCTCGTCCTGAGTCACCATCACCCTCAGAGAGGCAGCGTCGTCCTGGTTAAGAGTGGGAAGGATAATGCTTGGGTATGGGTGGGAAGGGGCATGGGGCAAGGCATGGGACTAGGAGTTAAGGACAAGGCTAAAATGGTTAATCGGTGTGTTATCAATGATATCAAGCTCAAAGGCCATCGTCCTATTGCTTGTTTTAATTGCAGTGATAAGGTTTGCACTCCTACGGTTCTTAATGTTCCTAAAAAAGAATGAGGAACATTGGTCACCATGAGTGATCCAGTTGGCCTTGGCAAGCTGAGCCAAAGTGGAATGGAGATCTTTATAGCCATCATTAAGTGCAATCGAGAGTCTCGTCTCTTCATCTTGGATAGTGGCATCATGGAGATTCGATTGGCACCTGGTTTGAGTGTCGTGAAGGAGGCGTCTATGCTCAAGGATATTGGCTTGAAGAGTCTCCATCTTAGCACTGGGAAATTTTTTGAGGAAGGGCTTAAGGATCTTCAGCTTCATGGTGAGTTTAAACATGGGATTTCCAGCAACCTCAGAATCCCAGACAGCCTTCACGTTCTCAATGAAACTCTCATGGTTTATCCAGGCATTGTTGAATCTGAATGGGTGGTTCCTCCTGGTCTCCAATGTATCAGTGAAGAGCAAAGCCGGAGAGTGATCCGACACATCAGCAAGATCGAAGTGGGCTTTAGAGTTGGGGAAGGTATCAAGCTAGACATAATTGGAAATAATGCGATCAAGTTTGCTCCAAATACGGGAGTCAACTTGTTTGTTATTCCATGTATACTTTCAACTAGAGAAAGGGAAGTTAGCAAGAGAGTTGTGCTCAAAACATGACGCAATTTAAGAAGAAGATTGCATGATGTTCGGCTGGTTGTTGGAGGTTTTCTCGTCAAGGGAGAGCGTCACATTAAAGTCACCAAGAGGGGCCCAGGGATTGTTGGTATTGAGAAGTCGCAAAGTAGAGATAGCAGACCAAAGGTTTTATCATCAGGTAGGTTGTGAGCGTAGATGAAGAAGACCTCAACCACGGTGGTTTGGTCAGGGTTTGGTAAAGGTTTAGCTACATAGTAGTGAATGATCTAGGCAGAGATGATGGAAGTGGTGAGATTGAGCCTTGTCGGGTTCCACCAGACCCAAATTCGACAGTTGCGGGCGTGGGAGGAGTTAGAGATTTGGTTCCATGAAGGAAAAAGGGATTTGGAAATTCTATTTTCATTAGCTGATCTGAGTCATGTCTCAAGAATGGTAATTATGTCTAGGTTATGCTTCTTAGCAAAGGTTTGGACAACTCTTTGTTTAGTAGGGTCATTCAAACCCCGAATATTCCAAGCACACATACATACTATTATTGATCAGCTTTGGCTTGGTCATTGATGGCACTTGTAATCAATGTAGGGGTTGAGGAGGAAGGAGAGTCATCAGAGCTAGGAGATGGGGGGAGGGAGAGGGAGGGGGAAATAGAGTGGTATTGGTAGAAAAGGTTTGGCTCTGGGAAGGGAGGGGTGACGTAGAGGAGGGTATAATAGGAGTAGAAGAGCCCTAGGAAGGGGGATCAACAGAAGGGGTGAAGGAAGATTTAGGGATTGGAGGAAGGTGAGTAGTAGGATGAAGTGGTGAGTCCAAAGCCATCGCTGGGGAGCAATCAGAGGCTCCACCAGAAAAGCCAAAAGGGGCATGCTCCTTGAGAAAGGCCTGAGTTAGGTCGATTTTCAGTGATGAGTCTGGGGTGGGCAGAAGGGGCACAGTATTGGGGTTAGGGTTACATCTTTTGACGGTTTTGACTGGCTTGGAGAGAAGTGGCATAGCATTAGTAGGGACCTTCTTCGGGCCAGTGTAGCAATGACCAAAGATCAAGCAAGAGTCACAACGTGGAGGTAACCAATCATATGTTATCTTTTGCACAAAGGAGACACCATCAGGTCCAGTAAGCGTAACCTCACGCAAGAGAGGTTGGGAGGCACTAATGTCAACTAGTATCCTGGCAAACCCGAGCCTCTCTTGGAAAGCCGAGCAAGCATCAGTGAGAATAGGAGTCCCCAAGGCAGACCCTATCTTGGCAAGCATGTGCTTGAACCAAAACTTGTAGTCCAAGTCGTGAAGCGTGATCCATATAGGCCCAGAATGGAGGCTAGAGTAGTCCAGGGGAAGGTCTTTGGACCAACGCTTCAGGAGGAGAGTTGTGGATCCGTTCGTAATCCAGGGACTACCCAGCAGGATGGAGCTGAGATCATCCTCGTTTAAAAACTGGAATACAAAGACCCCCTTTTCATTGCGTAGAATCTTAGGCGTGGAGATTGAATTCCAAGTTTCAGCAACGAACTTGGATGTGCGCTGATAGGAGATCGGGCTTCCAAGCGGGAATCCCACAAGAGATAGATGCCACTTCTGCATAGTTTCTTCAACTTCCTCGTTGGTGAAAGGAATAAGTCCAGAGTCAAGCCCAAGGAAGAAAGGAAGTGGGACATGGTTCCAACTCAGCTTCTAGAAACAATATCTTTGTAGTTAACCAAGGTGAGGGTTTGGGTTTTTTTCTCATTAATGCATGCATGGGTAGGGGACTGAGGGGTTGCATGTAGGGAGTCGGATGGTGGATGGATAGGAAGTGTTTGGGGGACCAAGGCCTCAGAATTAGCATTCAATCCGAGGGGCTGCATGTAGGGAGGCGAAAGGACATCCTTAACAACATGTGTGGGAGCTAGAGGGTTTGAAGCTGCATGACCCAGAATTGAATGGTCCGAATCCTTAGCCAAGACACCACCGACACCCATAGGGACATGATCAGACTTCCGAGGAGAGGGTTGGCTCGATACAATCGGATTGGGAAGACCTAGGGAAGGAGCATTGATAGCACGGGAGGATGGCATTATGGATGGTAGGCTCAAGGGAGGGAAAACATTGACAGATGATATCATCGGAGGAGCAAGAGGCTTAGGGTTAAGCCTTTGGTTGTTAGAACGAATAAGTTCATCGGCTATCGGTTCAGGTGTTTTCTCTGATGGTGAAGGGGAGGACAAAGTGGCTATGGTATTAGGACGGATGCTATGGGGGTGGACGAGCGGGGAAACTCCGAGAGTTTGATGGTGAGTCTTCAAGACCTCCTAGATCCGGCCATGGGGAGGCGGAGCAGGAGTGGGTGGGGCACGGTTTGCGGGCCGCACTGGGTGGTGTGAGTAGACTAACACCGGCGCTTAGGAGAGAGAAGAGAGCATTTTTTTCATTTTTTTAGGGCCGTTTTTATTAAGCCTTAGTTTTTTTATGACAACCCACACACAATAATAGAAAGTCGACGAGGTGATGATTGATTAACCTGAAGGATTCCGGTAGGTATGACGTGTGGTACATCGCACATTCGAGCATATATGTGCGTTGAGTTCGATTTCAACACACATCCTTCATGCGCCGTAGAATGCGTTCAAGGAGAAACTCCGGATCAAGATCGAGCTTGAATTTTACCCAACTCTGTTAGTTGATGTGCGGGTGGATCAAAGAAAAGATTATGGTTGGAAAACGCTATGAAATGGATGCGGAAGCGATTGGTTGATCCGATCAAGGTTGTTCGAGCAAGCCGTGAAATGGAGTGGATATCTGATTTTTGAAGAATCCTCAAATATGAAGGCTTGAATCGAAGATACAAGGAAGAACTTTGAGAAAGAACATTATGATGTACAAAATCAAGGAGAAGGAAATATTTCACAACTAGGCTTGATTTATTATGAAGATGTCTTACAAGTGAGGTCAAATATCCTTTATATAGAAGGATGGAGCCGAAACGAAAGGTCGGAGATAAAAACTCCAAAATGAAAGCTCTAAAAGGGGTTCAGCGGGAAAGCTTAGAAGGAAATATTCCACAAGAATATCCATTCTACTATTACATATATAAGCAAAAGATGGATATATCGCTAAGTAAAATACGTGCTTCGGCATAACGGACAAGTCTAATCATCGGTCCAACACTAATGCAAAACCATGGTGGAGTGAAGACAAGACGTGACGCTTGCCAAGTCGGCTTAGGCCGAAGCACGGATGACCCCAATATCCAAGGACGTATCAACCCCTCAAGTGCAACTGTTTGGCTTAGTTGAAACTTAATGGCAGGGCTTAGGCCCTACTAGCCCCGTCAAACTGACTATCATTGTCCATAGATTCTTAAAGCCGACAAACCGATAAGCTAGGAACCGAGAGAACAAGCACAAATTTAGATGTATATTGAGGTTTGCACAAATCTAGGAATGGATTGGTCACAAGTTCAACATTGACCTTCCTTCGTTTTCATGTTTGTAATAACTTTTTTAACCATGTTTCCGCCCACATAAAAAAAGGGAAAAAGACACATAGAATTCACATTTTAAAAATACCTAATTTTGTGTAATTTATATTTCATTAATCAAATATTAAATTAATATATAATAAAAAAAATATATACTAAAATCATAAAAAAAAAAACAACTTTATTGTATTAAATCTTAAAATTTTATCACTATTTTATTAACTTCAAAATATGGTGATGGAAAAAACTTATTTTTTTTTTTGAAGTTATTTAGCATACCCAAGTTTTGAACCCTTCATCTATCCACGTGAGAGATCGAACTACTTTAATACCATGAAGGATTATGACAAGTCAGCTATGACGTGGGGATCCATCACATCTTCCGAACGCATATACGTGTTGGGTCAAGTCCAACATATAAGTCCAATAACGTTTCATTCTAAAACCAATTGACAATTAAAAGAGTAGATAACCGAGCTTATATATTAGAACCATTAATCCCTTTAATGTAGATGTGAGAAGTTCCATCCTTCATATAACATAAAGAGTTAAAAGTTGGAGTAAAAATGCATGAAGGCACCCTTGTAATCTTATTTAAGTGTTTTCCGACGGCAGTGTTTAGGATAAATAGTTAAAGGTTGAGATTAAATTGATTAAATGACTATCACTAATTTAAATTTGTTATAAGGGAGGAGATGGACCTGAGTAGGACGATAAGTTAAGACTCACCTCCCGTCCCTCAATTTTTTATCCGAATAGAACGGGACAAGATTGATACATAAAAATCTGTTGAGATGTGAACCCGATGGGATCGAAATTTATGAAATTTGTATTCACTGAGAGGTTTGATCCTAAATTCCTAAAAGGGCGACAGGTACATGGTATCCTTGGACCTTTTTTTTCTTTATTGCGGTATTGTGGCGATTCATAAGTAAATAAAGATGTGGAACCTACAAAATGGCGTTCATCCAATCTCTTGATGGATCCAACTGTATTTGGATAAAGATGTCTGGTTAATGTTAGGTAGGATGTATCTAGTTTTTATTGATTTTATCATATACATAAATGGATTTTTCTATTTAATAAAAATTATCATTAATTTGTATATTGTTAGACTTTTTATCTTATATCTATTAAAGCAGAAGCTTCTATTGCCACGTGTCAACGCCATGTTTCTCGAAGCCTAAAAAATTATTATAAAAAGTGATTTCTAAATGTTAATATAAATTGGAAATTTATTTTTAAATTTTTTAAAAATATTTAAATAAATCTTATATATATATCTATTACAGCAGAAGCCTCTATTGCCACGTGTCAACGCCATGCTTCTCGAAGCCTAAAAAATTATTACAAAAAGTGATTTCTAAATGTTAATATAAATTGAAAATTTATTTTTAAAATTTTTAAAAATATTTAAATAAATAGTTTTATAAAAATAGTTTTTAAACTTTTAAGGATTTTTTTTAACCAACGAACATATCTTAACAAATCGGTTTAAATATATAATTAATTAGAAGAGATAAATATTTAAATGAGAATTAAAAGTCGTAATAATAATTGTAATTTCATTCTCCGGATTTTTATTTTACAAAAAGATACATATAAATTTCTAAGTATTAAGCATTTATTAAAACTCAACCCGCACAAAGTGCGGGTAATACACTAGTTATTTGATTGTAAAGAGAACAGTAAATGCTCAAAATATAATAGATAATAAAGTAGGTAAGTAAGGTTTTCAAAAAAACACATGATATATTGATTGGTTATTATTCATACTAGTCCGTACAGACTCGTCGTAACTCAAAACTCTACCCGAAAGGTGCGAACTCGGGCCATGATTTTTATAACGATCATTAATAAATATAAAATTGTATAATTACATCATTTATATATATAACATAAAATAAACAAAAAATAAAATAGTAACCTATAAATTGATAAAAAAAAAAAAAAAGTATCGAATAACAATTTATATATAAAAAAAAAGGTAATTTTGGTAACTAGGTCTTTTAAAAAACCATTATACTAAGTAAGCCTTTTCCATAATTTAATTTAGTAAATATACCCCATCTCTTTTTTTTACTGTCGTTCTCTCCTGTGACGCGCTCTCTCTCTCAGCTTCTCTCCCATCGTTCTCTCCCGTCGCGCTCTATCTCTCAGCTTCTCCTCTAGATCTGAATGCTTCGTATTTCATAATCACCAGCACCTATTAAGAAATCGCCTGAAGGTATTTTGCCCTAGCTTGCTAGCATGAATTGATTTTGCCCTAATTTGAGAGATTTGATAAATTTAATGATTTTGGTTGAGCAGTAAATAGACTTTTGATTTAGAGATTTGATAAATTTGATGATTTTGGTGAATCCGAATCGAACCTCTTACCCAAGACAAGCTTCAAGTCTTTGAGTATCAGGTAACTCGCTCTTCAATTTCATTTCTACGTAGCTTCACCGCTTTCTCTGGAATTTTGGTTTGGTATGAAATTTTGGTACGTAATTTCATACCAGAAGTTACGTTGCCAAAGCTGCAGCCCAAACGAAATAATCTTCGGCCCTGATTTCCACCAGTCTCTCTACTGTCACTTGCTTCAAGTTGTACAAAAAGCTCCTAGAGTTGTAGAAGCTCGTTCGCATCAGCTCATGTCATTGTTGAGTTTTTTGCACGTGCTGAGGAATCCTAGGTCTTATGATCCCATTCAATTTCTGAAAAAGATACTTGTGAGCAATGTTGAAGCTTCGGATATTGGCTCTGTTTGTAGTGGCTTGAATCCTTGTGGGTATGTGCTTTTGTTTCTCATTTTCTATATATTTGATAATATTTATCATTTAAGTATAAGATTTTCCCCATAAAATATACATTATAGTTAAGAAGATTACTGATGGGTGGGTTGTCCTATCTTTAAGTATAAGATTTAGGTATAGTGTCGTTGTGGTGAATAAGGATGAGCCTATAAGGAAATTGTGGGGAAGTATAGACATGGTTGAATTGTTGGTAAGGTTTTAGAGGAGGATGAAGTCAAGAAAATTGCTGAGATTTTTGTTCAAGTATTTGTAAATGGTGGAAAACGAAAGGGTCTATCCGTGGGGAGTTTATGCCTGTTGGTGCTGTTGGGAGGGTTGTCTTATCTTTTAGCCTTTTGAACACGGATCCCAACAATTGGATCTATGATTGGTATAAACCTTACTTTCATCCTTGATTATGTTACCTTGTGATTAGCAGTTTTTTGTTTTAGGCTTTGTAGCTTGCTCAGATGTTTTTCTTGGTCTGGATTTAAGCCTTGGATGTTTACACCTTATGTAAGTGAGAGCATATAGTTTCTTGTTTAATATAGGTGACTTATGCAACTTGAGTTTAAATATTTAGGTAGCTAAGTTGATGTTCGGAAGTTCTGAGAAGTTTCTAAAATCACACATTTAACTTTCTCTATGTAACATAGTGATGTCGACTTGTTTTAATTGTTGGCCTGTAGCTTGCTCGTAAAATTTAGAAGTTTTTATTTTTCTGGTGTTAGTGGATTTCTGGTATGTTGAAGCTTCAGATATTGGCTCGATGAAGATTTGCAAGTTTCATAATGACTTGATTTTCTCTGGTATGTGAAAAAAAATACAATTCTGGTATGTGAAAAAAATACAATTTTGGTATGTGAAAAAATACAATTCTGGTACGTGAAAATAATACAATTCTAGTATGTGAAATAATACAATTCTGGTATGTAAAAAATAAAACTCTGGTATGTGAAAAAATTTTGGTATGTAAAAAAATTTTGGTATGTAATTCTGGTATGAAAAAATTCTGGTATGTAATTATGGTATGAAAAAATTATGGTATAAAAAAAATTCTGGTATGAACAAATTTCTGGTATGAATATGAAATTCTGGTATCAAATTCATACCAAAAAATAAAAAGTAATAAGTAAATAAATAAAAGACAAAAAAAGAAAGCAAAATAAAAATAAAAATAAAAGTCAGATTCATTTACGTAACAATTGAAAGATTTTGACTAAGTTCATGTATTTTTCTTTTTTTTTTTAGTAAAAGAGTTAATTATTTTTACCTACCATTAAATGAAAGTGGTAAAAAAGTATGTGGTACATTTACTAAATCATATTCTCAAAAAGGTCTAGTATGTCAAAATCTCCAAATAAAAAAAGCCATAAGAACGGTTAAATTATGCATTTATCATCTTAAAAAATTACAAAAAAAGTATAGTTAGATAATGAAGTGATTAAAGTAGTTGAAAATATTATAAGATTTTAAAGTATGTAGTTGATCGAATAGAGTAAGTTATGAATTTGTAAGTATCGAAACATAAAAATGAAAATGATTGGAGTATATAATCACCTTTTGAAGGAAGTTGTACATGTAATGTGTGCTAAGTGTTGTGGTACTATAGTAGCCTTGTGAGGTGGTGGAGTATGAATAGCCTGTCCCAACAGGTGAGTCCAAAAATATAATGTTTGCAACCTGCAAATGCGACTCATGTGGTCATATACAAAATACGTACCGTGACTGTGAGTATACATATAAGTGTCTTTCATTTATCAAACCTTTGTCCAAGAATAGGGATTGAGCTGAAATGTGGGTATGTCCCCTTCTAATAGATTTGTGTTGTTGAATGCCAGTGGACCTACCATGTTAATAATTGTAACATTAATTACGTACCATCATTCAACCTCAAATAACGCATTCTAGATAGCTATATGACTTTCTTTGGGGTAGGTCATTAGTCACAATTGGAAAAACAACGGAGTGTTTCAATCGTATACCTGATCTAGGGACCGTTTGATTACAACTTCGAAAATGAAACGAAAACAAATCAAAACTACATTGTTTATTTATAAAATAATTTTTTAGGTGAATGATTTTGCATTCTCGATGTTGTGTTCCTTTAGAATATAATAAACTTAATCAAATCATATTCTACTTATTTGAAATCAAACGAAACGATTTCAAGACATTTTCGGTCCGGAGTTGTAACCTAACGAGGATTCATTTTAATCGGCGAACAAAAAACCTTCGAAATGATTGGGATAGTCCTGCTTTGAAATTGCATACGTGATATTGTACCGGTATAGTAGTTAGGGTTGATATACACGTCGAATGAGTTGAGAAGTGACATGCTCAAGTCAAATCGAGTTCAAATCATAACTAAATTAAACGAGTTTTAAAATATGTTTATATTCAACTCGTTCAAAATGTGACCGAATTTAAGACAAGTATATGTCTGCATAATATATGAAAGTAATGATTCGATCCATCATTACGAAGGCCATAAAATGTTGTAACGTAGTTATTTTGAAATGATATGAAAGTGCATGGGAATGAATACCTATTTCAAAGATCAAACCCGACAAGGCCGAGCAACCGGGACCTCCGGTGAGCCACAGTACGAGAGGATCCTTTGAAGGTTCCCTCTCTGATTGAATGAAGTAGTAGAAGTATTGCACTTCTTCCACGTCACCTACTCCAACGTATCTGCGCTTTAATGTTAGTTAATTGCAGCAAGTGAATAAATTAATAATAATAAAAAAAAAAAGTACGCACCCGGTCTCCAGTTGAAAAGGAAGGTTTCCAGGATAACCGGGTAGAGTGGGAATGTCCCATTTCGAGATTCCGGTTCCGGTTCCGGTTCCAAAACCGGTAATTGCAAAGAAGCAAATAGCCCGAATCCACAGCTCCAGTTTTCCCATTTCTCCTTGCTGTTTAATTTGTGTTTAGGTTTAATTGTATATTATATTATATTATCTGTGGAGGGTTTTCCCACCTAACAATTCCATCACGTGCTTCAACCTAACCTCTAAACTCTTCGCTTCTAGACTAGTAAATATTGAATGGTTAAAACGACGCGTTTATGCTCAAGTACGGATGTAATATCTCTTTCTCCTACTATTCAAGCCTTTCTTTGCTTCGGCATCAAAAACTACATTTTACCTAATTTCACAATTTTGTAAATTCAAATTACCGATTGCACTTTTTAATCAATAATCTCAACTCTTTTAAGTGAAAAATCATGCTCTACAAACTAAATAATCAAACTCTCGTATTCAAGCTCAAAACACAATCGGTGAAGTTTCATGTTAAAATCAACCGATAATAATCCATCAATCTCAATTATATGATTTTTCATCTCGTTATACCCTTTGACTTGATTAACCCTTTATTTGTAGCTCCACATAATTTCTCCTGAGTCATGTTTAGCAACATTTAACTTTGTTGGTCCCTCCTTAATCAAGCTCAATTAATAAATGGGTTATCCAACTAATTGGATATAAGTCCAATGAGCTAAGATCCAATTATGAAGAGTCCATTGTGGAGAATAATCTAGAGAAGAGAAGATAAGAAGAGAATGGTCTAGACAAGATTAGTCTAGAACTAATCTTGAATTTTCTTCTAAAATATCTCCTAGATATTTGTGTAATTCTAGAATTCTCTTGTAAAATATCTTTTTAGATTAGTGTGTAGGAAGATGATCTCCTCCCACTATTAATAGGTGGAGAAGTTATAAATTTCCATCATCCACAAATTTGAGAGTTCAAGCAAGCTAAACAAGTTGTAAGAGTGTCCACACAAAATCTTTTAGAATTCCTTCTCCACATAAATATAAGTGAGTTTGTATCAATTAACTCATTGACTTAATTAGTCGATATTCTCATTCTACCAACACGAAAGTGAGAGGTTTTTCCAACAAACTTACTGAAATATGGGGGAGAAGTTATGCAATTTATATGATATTTATTAATCATTGCGTAGATATTTATGCTATATTGTGTAAAATTCCTTTTGGTGCCGTGCTTACAAGAAAACAAAAAAAAAAAAGTATTATTCATACATTTTTGCATCGCTTGAAACTAGGTTGAAGAAGAGAAATGTTTGCAAAATACAAAGTGATAATTCGACAAGATCGAGTGATGTGTTGTTAATGAGTCAGAGTGTGAAGATATATACGGTAAGTAAGGTTTAAGTACGCGATATTTGATAACATCATTTAAAAAGATAAATTATTCCGCCAAAATTTAGAATTGAGAGATTATTCCACCACATTTTCTCATCTAAATGATACAACCAAAAAGAGAACACAAGTAACTTGAAACCAAGCCCAATGTGTTGGTCTTACAATAACAAACAATTTATAGAAATTGATTAGAAAAACTACAGGATCTAGAATCCATATTTTGAACCGGAATTTTGATGGCATTGGCATACATATAGTTTTTGGTAATTAAAGTGGATAATGAGAAAGCCATCTATCAATCATAGAGAGTGCCTCCTTTGGCTTATACTCTGGAGCTGTGTGTCCTCCTCCTTTTATAGTAGTGTATGTCAATCGATACTTGAGGTTTGAGTATTTTGTCGTGTATCTGCGAAAACTCACAATATAATAAGATTGTTTTGGAAAAATAAAGAAGAGAATATACTACAATTAAGTGCCGTGTATGTTACGTACCCAGCAACTTGACCGTCAACAAACCAAGGTCTCCAATTTGTGGTAACAGGAAGTTGTAGAGATTTGATCCATTCAAGTGTACCCACATAAGGTATGACAAGATCTTGGTCTCCGCTATACATGTGTACAAACCAGTGGCGGCCGCAGGATTTCTAAAGGGTGGGGCAAAAATAAATTATCATTAAAAATATCTATGAAAATAAAATAGCGATAAAATCAAAATCAATTTGTAATCTACTTGCGCAGTTTTGACTACAAGTTTACCAAAAATAAATAGTTAATTGTACAAATAAACTGTCAATCTAACAACAAAGGTTGATCCATAAGAAGAAAAAAGAGAGTATATATATATTAGTTAAAATTATCTAAAGAATAATATGTTATTTAGATATCAAAATAAATTCATACAAAATATATATTGATTATCATTACATATATTTAGGAAGTTATATAAAGGATTGAATTAGTTTTTAAAAAATCTTAACTGAAATTATGTTATTTTTGTCATAAATTATAACATATTTTTGATAGAGTATTAATTTTGTATTTGAATTATTCAATAAATTGCTCTCAAGTAGAATCCATAAGAAGAAAAAAAAAGTGAATAATTTTTATACTTAGATTTTGAACAAATAAGAACAAAATATATTATGAAATATGTAATTTAAATCCGAAATAATAAGAAAAACAAAAAAAAAAGGAAGAAAAAGGAAAAGGTGAAAAATTAAACACAATGGGGAGTGATAGGATTCGAACCCAGGACCTAATGAAAGTTTCATTTCCTGCTCAAATCCTCAAACCACTATGCCACCATGTTTTTTACAATACTTTTGCATTTCTATTTGTATTAATTCGTGCCAGAGGGTGGGGCAGCTGCCCCACCCTGCCCCACCCAAAGGCCGCCACTGGTACAAACGTTAACATAATTGAATCTCTAAGGTATTGGCAAGAACTTTTTTTCTCTTCAATGCTCGAGTTATCATACCTGTAAACCAAGGCTCTTAAAAACATTCTAGTAAAACGTTGATGATAAGGAACCGTATTGTTAATATCCGTCGTAAACCCATTTAAGGTTCTATTGCATCGAAACCACTCTTTAATACTTCCCTGCGGATCATGAATGTACGTCTTACAAATAATCTTTCGATCCACATCCAACTCTATGAACATCACATTTTTTCCTTTTAAAGAAAAAGAAAAATCAACTTTAATTTGCATACCTCCCTGACGTGGAGTGCTTCTCGTACGAGGTTGTCATTAGTCCAAGCATAGATTGGGAGATAATTATAGTTCTGCAAATTCATTCAATCAATTTGTAATCTCACATATTAAATAAGGGACAAAATGTATACATACTCTACACCAATGTTCAGGAACTTCGTCTTCAAGATTTGAACGACGCCGTTTTAACTGATTAAAGATGGCCTCTTCGTCTCTATCCATTTGATTTGAATCCCACTGATGCAAACTCCTTGGCTTAGGAGACGCAGTAGCACAATTTGGTTCTAAAACATGAGCCATATACAGCCCATGGAATATGCACTGAACACAACATTTGCAATTTGTATTTAGCTATATTAAATAGTATTATGCCACTTTTAGCGCAGTAAGAAAATCTAACTCACATCATCAATCGTACGAAGAACCTTTTGGCATTGGGCGTTATTTGAATCCGCATCCACATATTTTCCATCACAATAGAACATTGCATCCTGTAATATGATAATAGGATATTCTTGTGAAAATATTGTTTGAAATTTTTACCATCGGTACAAAAATATCAAACAGCCTTAATTTTATTTTAAAAAATTTCTCTAAATTTGATCAAAATTTAAATGTTTACCACCTTTCAAATTAATAAGTGGACATTTTATTATAAATATTTTAGTAAGAATACATTTCTAAAGATATTCTCATAACTGTCTTAATTATTGATCTGAAAAATATAAACGACACTTAGGGTAACACAATGTGAGGAAGCAAGTGCATTTTTCATTAAATCACGGGGAATGATTTTATAAAATTTCATGAATATGGATATACATATAGACTAAATTCATTTCCATTCCGTTTTTGTTTCCGAATTGGAACCAAACGGGCCCAAAATTGATTGTATTATCCTATCGTGGATGGGTCTAGAACCAACCTTACAAGAGACAATGGGAAACATGTTGATCCATAAGCGAACAAAATTTAGTGGAGGTGGGCACATATGACATGGATTGAGGTGATCCAACAATTCATTTCGGCTATATATATGTATGAGGGGATCGGGATGAATCTTGTATTTTTAGATGAATTTCGTCATACACTACTTTGGTTGAGACAGAGACTGGACCAATACAGTTGCTTATAGTGTATAAACTTAATAATTAATGCATAAACATATTTGTGTATAACATACTTAAAACAAAAGACGACTAATTTTTTCAATAAATCATAAAAACATATTACATAATTTTCTCAAAATATAATTAACTTTTGTTTGAAAATCGAAATAAAAGTTAAACCGTAAAAATCACAAATATATTTAGGTCATTGGACTATTTACCAATTTAGTTCTGCATAAATTAATTTAAATAATATATATCTAATTATTTTGGCTTATGGGTTCAGTTTTATTGATATTTTAAATTATAATTATTTATTATATATAGAACGGGTTTAACGGATGAAGAAATTAAAGCTCGTATCCGTCCCATATATTTTTAACGTAATTACAATTTTGGGATGAAATAAAGACTAAATCAAAACAGAATCGAAATTTACTAAATTTGTATTCACCAAAAATTTAATCTCAGAAAAGAAAGAAATATAGTGACCTGATAAAGTTTGTCGGATATAAGTGACACCTTGTGAGCAAATTTTACCCTTGCATTTAAATCACTGTTTGCATTTGTAAATGGGTTTCCTAATGCATAGCCCTGTCAAAGTTTACGAGGAAAGAACCATGTTAATAATACCTTTTCTATATTAAATTTATAAATACTTAAATAACTTGTTAAAGATATATACTTTAATATTCATAAGCGGCTTTCGTCCCATCTCATTGCCTGCAAATATGGGTAAAAATAGCAAATCAATTAAAAATATAAGTGATAAAAATATGGTAGTTGTGTATGTTACCATTTACGATCAATTCAACCACCATGGGTACGGGTAAACCCGAACAGGAATCTCCTGCTATGTAGAGTTCATTTTCCAAAAACTGAGGATGTCTTATGAGCCACTACATCATATTTTCACAGCCCAATCAATTTCCAAACAAATCAATAAAAAACCCTTTGTAAGGATATGCGTGCTTTGAATACCTTTCGAAGGAAGTCGTGGATACGATGTGTGCAAAGTGTAGTGTTACTATAATAGTCTTCCGAGGTTGTAGAGTACGAATATCCAGTTCCAACAGGTTGATCCAAAAATATGATACTCGCTACCTGAATGTAAATGTGTTGAGCTATCGATAACAAACATGTTTATCACATATTATGTGAGTTTGATGAGTACTCCTACTGTCATTTTATTATCACTAGACTTATATATCACACAACCTAATATTTAGTTCATTGGACTTTAACCACGTGGTCACAGTTTATCCACCATTCCACCTTCAATGTCGTATCGTTTTTAAAGCCATCATTTTAGGGTTGTTCATTTTTCGATCCGAATCGATATTTTGAACCCATTATAGACCAAAAAGCCACATTTTAAGATACTCAAATCTTGTCCAAAACTATTTAAAGTCCACTTGGTCTAACTGTTGTACGACCAAACCTGAACATTCGGTACATGTTCGGTATAGTAGAGTCTTTAGTGTTGAGTGCCTCTAATCTAACCTTTGTCCAAGAGTATGGATTAAGTTGAAAAGTTGGAAGATCTTCTTCATATAGATTTGTATAGTTGAAAGCCAATGGCCCTGCAAACGTGAAACAACGTCACTTCATGCATCATAATCAGGGAGATAAACCGTGTCATTGACCAATTAACCCAATGAACATTTCGACCCCTAACATCCGTTTCTCTGATTATTCTGAACTTTACGTTCTCATTGGGATATTTTGGGATGAACTATTTTTAGGTGATAGTCTAACCTAACCGGTTTAAATCATAAAAAATAAAAATACCTACGGACCTACCGATTTCAAAAATCAAGCCGGACAAAGCAGAACAACCAGGACCGCCAGTGAGCCACAAGATCAACGGGTCCTTCCGTGGGTCCCTCTCCGACTCAATGAAGTAGTAGAAGCTTTGCACTTCTTCCAAATCACCCACTCCGATGTACCTTCATTTCATACTCAAATTCTAATTTCATATCAATCTAAACTATATTGCACATCATCTGTACTAACGAGGAGACACAATACACACTTAGTATTTTTTTAAAAAATTTTAAAAATATTTGGATAAAACAATTTAGAATTGATTTTATTCAAAATTCAGAAATTAAAATATAATAAGTAGACACGTGCTGCTCAGTACCGTAAATAAACAAAGGAAAAATAAGGGGGTTAAAATTAGTTCATATATATATATAGATCGATATCTAATGTACCCAGTCTCGAGTTTAAACGGGAGTCTCCCGGCGTATCCCGGTAAAGTCTCGACGTTCCACTGGGAGGCTGCGGCGGCGGCCGCCGATATGAGCCAAAGCGTCACCACTGAATACACATTCATCAACTGCAAGCCGCTCCTCACAAAAGCTTGGTGGCTTGAAGAGGATTTTGTATTTGCCATTATTTGTCCCTTAATTTACAAAATTGCCACCATCCCACCTCAACTCTTTTGCATAATTTCAGCTTCGTGTTCCTCCCCAATAAAAAAATAATAATACTATTTTTGGAAAAAGATGGCATCTTTTTATATAGGCAGGCAGGGGCAGTTGGTTGGAGCACGTGTCTTACCTAACAGTCCTAACACTATCCGGCCAAAAAATAAAAGTTATAAATGTTAGGGTTATTCTTTAAAAATAATACTCAAAATTAAATAGACGTGAAGAATAGGTTTCCTTTGGGTATGGAGACAATTTTGGTAGGCCAATGTTAGTCGTGACGATGAATATAGATTTTTGACGGTACATTTAGAAGCCACGTTTTTTTTAATGTTTATAAATGTTAAGGTTTATTTTTGTAATTACTTTACATTCAAATTTCACGTTAAGATTTAAGAGTTGTCGAATTATAAGATGAACGTTTGAGATTGAACCAAGTAAATAGTCATAGTACGGTAAGAAATCTGTAAAAAAAAGTATTCGACACTATTCATCCATTGAGCAAATAGGTAATGAATGATCTCATTTTGGAATTAAAATATCATTCAATGACCGTGTCATATATTTTGGCATAAAAAAATGCTTGACATTCATTCATAGCCAAAACATAGCAATATCCGTAGGTTGTGTTATAACTTTCTCTCCGGTAAACATGTCATTCTTTTCCATGAACACAAAAGTTCATCTGCTCGTGTATTTATTCATAAACATATATTTGTAATTATACTTGTTATTATCTACAATAAAATGCTATAGGTCAATGCAATGTCAAAATCATCAATACGTTCATTCTTATGTATAAACACAACGTGCATGAACTTACTGTTCATGATGCATAATGATCGCGTTCAAAAGCGATTGACATAACATTCAGTTATGAATATTTTTAATCTTATGTATGAACACGATTTGCATAATCTTATAGTTGATGATGCATAATGATCATGGATGAACGTAATGATGAACACGGGCAAATTTGCCCGTATTTTGAGCCGGAATTCTTATGTCAACGATGAGCACAAATACTTTCATGTAACTGATAAAACAAAAAGAAAACATAAGAAATTTAGGGGGAAAAAATGAGCCTAACGTGTTCTGAAAATGGTAAACAATTTATTAATTTCATTGGAATCCATATTTTGAGCCGGAATTCTATAGCTTTTGGTCTTTAAAGTTGATAATGGGAGAGCCATCTATCGATCATAGAAAGTGCCTCTTTTGGCTTGTATTCTGGAGCCGTGTGTCCTCCTCCCTTTATAGTAGTGTATGTTAATCGATACTTGAGATTTGAATATTTTGTTGTATATCTGTAAAAAAAATACACAATATACGTGCATATAATGAGATTATTTTGAAAAGAAAGAAAAGAGAATATACTGAAACTAAGTATAGTGTATGTTACGTACCCAGCAACTTGGCCATCAACAAACCAGGGTCTCCAAGGTATGGTAACAGGCAGTTGGAGCGATTTAATCCATTCAAGTGTACCCACGTAAGGTATCGCAAGATCTTGGTCCCCGCTACTCATGTGTACATATATATATATATATATATATATGTTGGGTTAATTTTATATTTTCAATTAAATAAGTTAATATATATTAATGATGTTGCTAAAAAAATATTAAATATAATATTTATTTATTTCAGATTAATATTTGATATATGAGTCATTGATCCATTGACTTCATTTTTAGTGTCAATTGCTTAAATTCTTGATCTCCTTACAACTTATGTTATGTAGTGATTGATAAATGAGTATTTGAATTTGAAAGTTTAACTTAGTAACACATTATACCATTTGATAAATAAATTCAACAAACCATTTGATAAATAAATCTATTAATAGAAAAAAATATTAATTTTTATACTTATTTTTACAATGTTTAAACTACTAAACCGACGTACGTACCTATAAACCAAAGCTCTTAAAAACCTGCCAGTTAGACGTTGATGACATGGAACAGTATTGTTGATATCAGTTGTAAACCCATTTAGAGTTTTATTACATCGAACCCACTCTTCAATACTTCCCTGTAGGTCATTCATACATGTCTTATATATTAAATTTAACATACAAATTATTAGTTACAAAATGAACATTTAAAAAAATAAAAAAATAAATTCAAGTTTGATTTACATACCTTCTTGACGTGGAGTGCTTCTTGTACGAGGTTGTCATTAGTCCATGCATAAATTGGGATATAATTATAGTTCTGCAACTTCATTCGATCAATATGTAATCTTACATATTAAATAAGAGACACAAATGTATACATACTCTACACCAATGTTCAGGAACTTCGTCTTCAAGATTTAAACGACGCCGTTTTAGCTGATTTAAGATGGCCTCTTCGTCTCTGATGAGTTGATTTGGATCCCACTGAAGCAAACTCCTTGGCTTAGGAGATGCAATAGCACAATTTGGTTCTAAAACATGACCCATATACAACCCATGAAATATGCACTGCACAGTGCACACACATAATTATGACAAAAATTGGTTTTTTAGCTATAAAATAATATTATGTCATTTTTAGTGTAAAAACAAAATCTAACTCACATCATCGATCGCATGAAGAACCTTTTGACATTGAGCGTTATTTGAATCTGCATCAATATATTTTCCATCACAATATAATACTGCTGCCTGCAATAAGATAATATTACTTCTATATCCATAATATTATTTACGATTAAATAGTTGCAAATTACATTTTGAAAAGAAAGAAAAAGAATTACCTGATAAAGTTTGTCGGATATTAGTGACACTTTGTGAGCAAATCTTACCCTTGCATTGCAATCTCTATTTGCATGTGTGTATGGATTTCCTAATACATACCCCTGTCAAATTAAAGGATTATGTTAGTAATACCTTAATTTTCTATATAATTAAGTACTGATAATCATAATTAATTAAATTAGTTAAGCTTATATACTTTAATATTCATAAGCGGCTTTCGTCCCGCCTCATTGCCTGCAAATAAGGGTAAACATGTCAAATTATTTTAATGAAATGTTGGAATGTTTCTATAAATAATTAAATATAAGTGATAAAAATAGTATGATACTAACCATTTAGGATCAATTCAACAACCATGGGTACGGGTAAACCCGAATAGGAATCCCCTGAAATGTAGAGTTCATTTTCCAAAAATTGAGGATGTCTTGTCAACCACTACATCATAAACACATATATATAGAAAGATTATATGGTCAATAATATTTAAATAAATTAATAAATTAGACCCATTGTGAGGATATGCTTTGAATACCTTTTGGAGGAATTCGTAGATACGATGCGTGCTAAGTGTAGTGGTACTGTAATAACCTTCCGAGGTCGTAGAGTACGAATATCCAGTTCCAACCGGTGAATCCAAAAATATAATACTCGCCACCTAAAAGTATATGTATTGAGGTATATATCACACATCGATAATCAAAAAAGTTATTATTTATTATGTGAGAAGCCAATATTTAGAACCTAATAAATGATAACTTTTTGATTATCGAGTTCCAACCGGTTTATTGTCGGATATTGTTGTTGTATACCTTCACTATGGGTCTATTTATTTTTTCGACCTGAATCAATATTTTGAACCTAATATAAACCGAGAAGCCAAATTTTAAAATACTCAAATCTTGCCCAAAACTATAATTCATGACCAAACCTAAACATTCGGTATAGATCCGATCTAGTAGAGACTTTAGTGGTGAGTGCATCTAACCTTTGTCCAAGAGTATGGATTAAGTTGAAAAGTTGGTAGATCTTCTTCGTATATATTTGTGTAGTTGAAAGCCAATGGCCCTGCAAACGTGAAACCAACACTTCATGCATTAGAGTTGCTACTACCTTGTTATATATTTTCAAATTGGATATATATACACCGACCTATTTCAAAAATCAAGCCGGACAAAGCAGAACAACCAGGACCGCCGGTGAGCCACAACATCAACGGGTCCTTTTGCGGGTCCCTCTCCGACTCGATGAAGTAGTAGAAGCTTTGCACTTCTTCCGACTCACCCACTCCAATGTACCTTCATTCATTTCATACTATTAAGTTATAATACTCAAAATGTAGGTTTGCATGCAGTTGTATATCTATATTATAGATGGGTACGTACCCGGTCTCGAGTTTAAACGGAAGTCTCCCCGTGTATCCCGGTAACGTCTCGATGCTCCACTGGGAGGCTGCTGCGGCGTTGGATATGAGCCAAAGCATCATCACTGAACCCATATATCTCACAAAAGCTTCATGGCTTGAACTAGGTTTTGTATTTGCCATTATTTGTATCTTAATTACATAATTATCATCGGATCCCACTTCAACTCTATTTATGTACAATTTAGCTTCTTGTTTATCCCAATAAAAAACATTCTTTCCACCTAAAGACAAATTAAAAAAACATTCTTTTTAAAAAAAGAAGGCATCTTGTTTACCTAACAACATGCACGAGCCTAGCTAACAATCAAAGATTAGCAACTTAAAATTAGCATTATAATGGTACTTTTATATTTTAATGATGCCTAGGTATTTGTTCCCACTCTTCACTGCCATATTTCTTAGTCAAGATCAGCAATCTATCCGCGCATCTGGTCAGGAACAAATATATTAGTTTTTTAAGAGCATGATCACGATCAGCAACTGCTTGATAAATAAGATGATTGAGACGTTCCACAACACACAAAGACAGAGATTTTAGGGTTACATAGGATCACCTTACCGAATTTCCATTTCAGTGCGAAACTTTTATGTGTCAATTCTCCATCCCAATTGATGCTTATTTTAGTAGTTGTCACACATTCCTTGATCATGTCTACCCAATTCCTCGAAAACCAGCCTCTATAAGATATTAATAACAAAGTCTCATCTAATATGATCATATGCTTTCTAAAGGTCCGATTTAAGAACCATTCATTTATTTCCCATCATCCAGCATGAAGTAGTGTCCTATGCTAAAACAATATTGTCTTTGATCAACCTTCTTTGGAAAAAATTCTCCGTGTAGGTCACACAAGCTCCCCTATAATACCGTGTAATTTGTGCACAAGAATCTTCAACATAATCTTATAAAACACATTACAGAAGACGATAGATCTAAATTGATGGATTCACTCCAATTTACCCACCTTAACAATAAGGCATATGGGAGTATCATTGAGACGTCTCAATAGATCGACGCTTACCAGTTCCGTCGAGAAAAAAACAAGCGCGCAAAGTAAGGTGGGAAATATCTCGACGCTTATTGTAGTCGAAATAGATCGACGCTTTTAAATGTCTATCGGATCAAAAAAATGTCTAGATTTACTAGGCCCAACCCAAGTAAATTAAATATTATTTTGAAATAATATTAACAAAGTCTTAACCTCTTTTTGTTTTTGTTTCCCGTATAGCGCAGACGCCCTCCTCGTCTGAAAAAAACCCTTGTTCCCTCTGAAAAAAACTTCGATTGTTAAGTCTTGGAGCAACGAGTAGGTTTCCGCTCAAGATTGGAGTTGAGTGCCACGGTTCTTCCATCGGAGACCAAACATCGGTTGTTAGGGCTTGTAATTTGCAACGATTTTACTCACTTCAAACCAATATTAGCCAAGTTCGTGTTTGGGATCGATCATAATATCACCGAATCGAGGTCTTAAGCAAGAGAAATCGAGTTTGCTTCTGCAATATTCAGGGTAAGTAATTCCTATTTTCCGGTTTGAAATTCCCTGCAACTAATCTAGGTCTGTCTCTATGGGTTTAGTGCTTCGTGTTAAGTTTGTAATGACGAGTTTTCTCAAATTATTGATGTTAGGGTTTTTAATTCATGTTGTTGTTTAGGGTTTGTTGTTATTGTGATTTATTTACTTTGACAAGCCTACTATGTGGTCAACAGGAAAGACTTCAGAGGATTTGACGGAAGTTGGTCCTAAAGTAGATGATGAAGCAGTAACTTAATTTTCTTGAAAGTCATGTTTAAAGGAAGTGTAGTGTACTAGTGCTTGGTGATGGGTTTAATTGAAAGTTGATGTCATCCTTCGTTGAATTGAGATCTATGTCTGATACATTAATTGGGATGTGTAAGAGATAGGGGTGAGAGGGTGAACTGATGCATACATAATCACAAAATTAAGCTTACACTATTTTCCTGACTCAACAACAGCAACCGTACTTAACTATTGTTTGAATTACTTTGTTGAATTCAATTGTTGTAATTATATAAAGGAAGTATATGAAGTGGTTAAAGGAAGTATATGAAGCGGTAACTTATTTGTATAGAATTTATAGGTTTTGAAATTTAAATTAGTTACAGAAAACATAAAAAAATGGGGGGAGGGGGTGAAACTAGATTAAGTAATGTACGTGGGAAGGAACAGAGAAACTTCTTGACCTTCTTACAGCAGCAAGTGCAGTCCAAGTCCACCTTCAGCAGCATAATTGTTTCCTGATTGTTTAGGCATCAATTAGTAGAATGATTTTGTTGCAGAGATATCAAACGTTTAACAAAATATGAGTATATGTACCTTTTGGAACGTCATCGATCAGAAGTCGACTGGAAGTAATAGCTAGTTAGCCTCCGAGCTTATATACTCCGATAAGTAGAGATTAGAGAAGATTAGCATTAAGTGATTATGTAACATATGACGTCTAAGTTATATAGAGAGGTCAAGGGAGTTTCCTTCATTCCAATTCTAATAAATTATTAATACATGGGTGACTTATCTCCCTAGCCTCTTGACCTAAAAAGTTGCTACCATTTTCTTATGTTCCTTCTCATATCCACAAACTATTCACTCTATTATGCATTCTAACCAACTCGAAATGATGTTTAAAGGAAGTAGTAACTTAATTTGCTTGGAATTCATGTTTAAAGGAAGTATATGAAGTGGTTAGTACTAACTATTTTGCTGAATTCAATTATTGTAATTATATATATGCTTTACATAGTTGGTTGGGGGTAGTCATTAATTTTCAATTGATTGTTTTTCTGTAGTGGTTGACTATTGTTTGAATTATTAATCTAGTTGGTCACCATGAAGGTGATATGTAGATTAATTTCTATAGAATTATAGGTTTTGAAATTATGTTTGATCCCAGTAAGTAGTAACAAACTTAAGTACTACTATTTTGCTGAATTTAAAAGTTTCATAGAAAATAATGTGCCGAGTGTATCATGCTTTTTAATGATATGGTAAATCATGAAGATATTTCTATTTTTTTTATATTTGTGTGCTTTTATTTTCTTTTATATGTTGAATTCTATGTAAGGACTTGGATAAACAGACTTGTGTGTTTTTTTATATGCTGATTTTTTTCAAATCAAAATTTATAATGATCTAGCTCAAATAAACCCACAATGATATTTTATTTATAGTAGTTTATTACACAATAGGTGTTTATGTATTGGTTATTTGGATAATATGACTACGAAGACGATTTTTGAGTAGTATGTGGATTGTAGCATAACCTATTAAATTATATTTGTACGTAGGTATGGATACAAGTTGGATTGAACTACCAAATAATCATGAGGATTACATTAAAGGAGTCGCGGAATTCATAAATTTGGCTAAAAAAAACCTTGTAGAAGGTAGAACTCGATGCCCTTGCAAAAATTGTAAAGTGTATAAGTGGGTGCTAATAGATGAAGTAGAGCACCATCTTCTATTTAAAGGATTTTACAAGCCTTATAAGAAGTGGATTCATCATGGAGAAGGGGATACAATTTCAGATTCTTAGGGTAATGATTTAAGAAGTACTACCGAAGCAACCATGAATGATGAACCAATGTCTATACCTCAAGATGATATGCGTGGTTTGTTTAGTGCAACATTTGGCCCCAATATCCCTCATTCAACTTATCATCAAAATGATTTTCCTACACAAGTTGAAAATACGGAAGATGAATTCTTTGAAGAGCATTATCAATCATCAAATCCGAATGATGATGTGGAAATTAGTAAGTATGAAAAGCTAGTGAAAGCTGCAAATGAGACACTTTATCCAGATTCTACCTCTTTTTCAAAATTGTCATTCCTTCTGAACTTGTTTCTTCTTAAATGTTCATTTCATTGGAGCATTGAATCTTTCAACATATTGTTGAATCTTCTTGGTGATGCATTTCCACAAATAACAGAGTTCCCAACTTCTTATTAAGAATGCAAAAAGTTGATAAATGGCTTTGGTCTTGGATATGAGAAAATTGATGCATGCCCGAATGATTGTATGTTGTACTGGGGAGATTCTTCTAAGTTAGAGCATTGCTCTGTTTATAATACTTCAAGGTGGAAGACTACTAAAGGAAATGAGGATGATAGGATAGATGCTAATGTAGTTGTTAAAAAGGGCGAACCAGTTAAGGTGATGCGTTATTTTCCTCTCATAACAAGATTAAAAAGGTTGTACATGTCTCCTGAGACTGCTGAAGATATGATATGGCATGATAAAGAACGTGTAAGAGATAAAAAGTTGCGACATCCAGTAGATGGCTTAGCATGGGCTAATTTCGATACCAAGTATCCCGATTTTTCTTCTGAATCTCGTAATGTCAGACTTGGTCTTGCTAGTGACGGATTTAATCCCTATCATCTCATGAATACTACTTATAGTACTTGGCCCGTAGTTTTAATTCCTTACAATTTGCCACCGTGGTCGGCAATGAAGCCATCATCCTTCATCCTTTCAATGATTATTCCAGGAAAATCAGGACCTGGGAATAATATTGATGTTTATTTGCAACCGTTAATAAAAGAATTGAGATTGTTATGGGAAGGTGTTGATACTTTTGATGCTAGTAAAGGAGAATGGTTTAAGATGCGTGCTTCCTTAATGTGGACTATCTTCGACTTTTCTGTTTATGCTATGCTAGCTGGTTGGAGTACCAGGGTTACAATGCTTGCCCTTCGTGTACAAATTCAACTCACTCTTACATGTTTGGGGGGGAAATCTGTTATTGTGGACACAAAAAATGGTTAGAGGATGACCACGAGTATCGATCTCAAGCTGAATTGTTTGATGGGACAAAAGAGTATGGTCATGCTCTGAGTCCTGTATCAGGGACAAGCATTTTGAGACAACAAGAAGGAATCCTCTATGAATATGGAAAGTCTAAGATGACCTCAATGGAAAAAAAAGATCTAGAGAAGAGGCTGGTACATCAAAAGAAGGAGAGGATCTATGCGATGAGGATGATACTGTTTTGTGGACCAAAAGGAGTGTATTTTTTGATTTGCCTTATTGGGAGTATAACATGTTAAGGCATAATTTAGATGTCATGCACATAGAGAAAAATGTGTGTGACAATGTATTAGGAACTATTCTCGACATGGATAGAAAGAGCAAGGATGATGTGAATGCTAGAAAGGCGATTGAAGAGCGAGGGATAAAGCCCCACCTTTGGCTTCAACCTCGCCCTAGTCGAGAATCAATTATGCCTCCTGCTTCTTAAACTATGTCATCAGCGGAAAAGGAGAGATTCTTAAGAGTTTTGCAAAAGTTTAGGGTTCCAGATGGATATGGATCTAACCTTTCTCGGTGCGTTAATATGAAACAACGAGAGTTGATTAACCTCAAAAGTCACGACAATCACGTTTTAATGCAAGATCTCCTTCCAGTAGCCTTACGTGCATCTAAGGCTACTCAAGTTATTGATTTATTTTCAGACTTGTCTTCGTTTTTCAAGTATTTGTGCTCTCCAACTCTTGATTATAGATGAACTAGATGTTGCTCAAGTTAAACTCATTTTAACTCTGTGTGAATTGGAAAAGGAGTTTCTACCAACCTTTTTTACAATCATGGTACACCTACTAATCCATTTAGTAGACGAGGCTAAGCTTGGTGGACCGGTTCACTATAGATGGATGTATCCCATTGGAAGGTTAATATCTCCTCCTACTAATGATATATTTTAATCTAAGCATTTTGCTAACTATAATTATTTGTCTATAATATTTTTGAAAAGGTATTGGCCATTTTAAAGTCATATGTAACAAATAAAGCTCAACCAGAAGGGTCTATTACTGAAGGATATACTTTAGAAAAGACAACTACTTTTTGTTCAAGATTCCTAAAAGGAGTTGAGACAAATTTCAGCAAATCTAAAAGGAATGATGACAAGGTTCAAAACAAGAATAAATATTTTTTAAATTCTGGTGGGCGAGTTATTGGTATGTCAAAGCTTATGACACTTGATGACAAAAGTTTAAAGCAAGCACATCGCTATGTTTTACTACATTCTGATGAGATGAGTGATTTGAAAGCGTAAGTGTTTTAAATTAGGGATTTAGGCAATTACTTTCTTATTCTTATCATTATTGTTGTACATAAAACTAACTTTTTTTAATATGTAAAGTGAGTTTATACATCAGAAACAACAAGATAATCGAAGGGTTCAAGCTGATGAATACATTCTGAATTAGTGGATTATAAATGAGTTATCTGATTGGCTGCAAAACCAGGTTTGAGTTGTCATTATAACATTTGACATTGGTTGCTTAACTTAATGTATAAGTATTTGACTTATTAAATTTGAAACTTCTTAGGTGCACAACTTAAATATGAGCACTGAAGAAGGAAACCTAAGAAAGGCCTTAGCTGGTGGTTTGAATAAATCTGCAAAAAGGTTGAAAGCCTTTATGATTAATGGGTATAAGTTTCACACTATTGATCGGGAAAATTTTCGAAATACCCAAAATTCAGGAGTTGTGGTGGATACAATAGATGGACTATCATACTATGGGAAGATCAAGGATATATATGAGTTAGATTATTATGGATCTTTTAAAGTTGTCGTCTTTCGCTGCATGTGGGTTGATATACATAGAGATTTGAGGACATATGACAATGGAGGAGCTTGTGTCAACTTCTCTAAGTTTATGCATACTGGTAGATTGTTGCAAGATGACCCATTTATATTCTCATCTCAAGCCAAACAAGTCTTTTATGTCGAAGATGAGATACAAAAGGGGTGGTTTCATGTCATTCGAACAAAACCTAGAGATTTGTTCGATTTAGGCAATACTATGCCTTAGATTTATGTTTTTATCATGGTTTCTATTATACTTCCGTTTTAGTTACGGGTCAAGTATTTTAGTCTAGTTTCTGGTTTGGTTCTGGTTTCTATTTTAATGTTGTGGTTGAATGAAACTTTATTATATTTACTTAATTGAATTAAACTTTATTTTAGTTTGATTTTTGTTTTGCTACTGTTTTGGTTCTATTTTTGTTCTGTTCCGCAGGTTCTGATTTGATTCTGTATTTGCTCTATTTTAGTTTATGAAAATGGTCTACAAGTTATGTTTTGCTGCTGTTTTGGTTCTATTTTGTTATGTACCGCAGATCTGATTTGCTTCTGTTTTGGTTTTATTTTGGTTCTTTTTTGTTGGTTCTGATTCGTTTCTGTTTTGGTTCTATTTTAGTTTATTTTAATGTTCTACAGGTTATGTTTTGCTGCTGTTTTGGTTCTATTTTTGTTATGTTCCGTAGGTTCTGATTTGCTTCTGTTTTGGCTATACTTTGGTTCTTTTCTGCAGATTTTGATTTGCTTCTGTTTTGGTTCTATTGTAGTTTATTTTAATGTTCTACAGGTTATGTTTTGCTGCTGTTTTGGTTCTATTTTGTTCTGTTTTGCAGATCTGATTTGCTTCTGTTTTGGTTTTATTTTGCTTCTTTTCTGCAAGTTTTGATTCGCTTCTGTTTTGGTACGCTTTTAGTTTATTTTAATGTTCTACAAGTTATGTTTTGTTGGTGTTTTGGTTCTATTTTTTGTTCTGTTCTGCAGGTTATGATTTGCTTCTATTTTGGTTATATTTTGGTTCTTTTCTGCAGGTTGTGATTTGTTTCCGTTTTGGCTCTATTTTAGTTTATTTTAATGTTCTACAGGTTATGTTTTGCTGCTGTTTTGGTTCTATTTTTGTTCCATTCCGCATATTCTAATTGCTTCTGTTTTGGTTTATTTTGGTTCTTTTCTGCAGGTTTTGATTTGCCTCTATTTTGGTTCCATTTTAGTTTATTTTAGTGTTATACAAGTTATGTTTTGCTGCTGTTTTGGTTCTATTTTTGTTCTGTTTCCGCAAATCTGATTTGCTTCTATTTTGATTTTATTTTAAAGTTCTAAAATCTTATTGTCTTGACTTATTATTTATATAGGAACTCCAAAAAGATGAGCTATAGAAGCAAAAGGACAAAGACAAGTGATGATCAAGTTCTCGATTCTAACAAATCTTCACCAAGTTTAGAATCACAACAAAGGGGTGTTTATCCTACTCCTGCTCTACAACGAGAGGAGAACCAATGTCCAAAACCAAAGAAATTCAACCTGGGAATGCCCATACCATTGAAACCCTGAGCCTTACGCTCATCGTCAATAGGACAATCAATAACCTCAGGCCTATCAATTTGTTTGCAGCAAACACGCAACAGAAATCGCAACAACCCCAACCTACTAAAGTTGTTGCAAACACGCAACAAAAATCGCAACAACCCCAACCTACTATAGTCACTACAAACACGCATCAGAAATTTCAACAGCCCCAACCTACTAAAGTCGCTGCAAACACGCAACAGAAATCCCAACAGCTCCAACCTACTAAAGTCGTTGCAAACACGCACAAAAAATCTCAGCCTACCAAACTGCCACAAAATCAACAACCAAAGTCACCACAAATTGAGTTGTCCTCTATTAGATCACCTCCTAATCTTATCTCTCCTTTTTCATCAAATCCAAACTTAGAGGAGACATTTCAGCCTATCAATGCACATGCCTCCTCATATGCTTCTCAATCACCTCATGACATTCCACCCTTATCCTCTTTAGGACATACAAGCATTTCTCCAACCACAAATGTTGATGACCAAGAATATATGACGGAATCTGATGATTAAGATGATGAGCCATTACATCAAGGAAATGATCAAGACAACTTGAAGAAGTCATGGCCATCTAAACCTCGATGCATGAAGAAAAGAAATGTAGTCCCTAATTGGTCTGATTACATTATTTTTGATGAAAAGGAAGAGGTTTTGACCATCGGTAAGTTTGCTAACCCATTTTTTTATTTCAAAGTTTAATTTTTTATGTGTTGAGATATTATACAATGTGCTTAATTTATGTGTACAGATGTTGAAAATAATCATAAAATATGACTTGAAATAACATTCTTGAAAACCTCAAAGAGTATGAAACTCTGTTACGCAAACTTGAGAAAGTATGCTTGACACTGTTTAAACTTGAAAAAGTATGCAACACACAATTTTGCTATATAGGTTCAACGATCGCATTTTGAGTTTTGATTATTTTATGAAACAATCACATATTTAGGCTATATTGAATGGCTTTGTTTGCACAACCACATATTTACGCTAGGCTATAAGACTTGAAATACTTGTGGAGTAATGGGTATATTACCTACTTTTATTGGTTTATTTGCTATAGATATATTATTTAGTAGGAGGAATACAACATTTGATCGAGTTGTTTTCTTTGTTCGATATGTGAAGGTTTCTTCAGCAGCAAATGACAATAGCACTCATGATGGATTGGACAACCCTCACACGTGAAGCTTACCAATTTAGAAGAATGATGAGAGACTAACAACTCTTGAGTTTTCAAGACAAAAATATTGCAAGTGTTGTGGCATGGAAATACTAGCTACTGAATTAGTATTTTGTTTTCAGGATTAAATAGAACTTTTTATTGGAAAGGTGGATAATTTTTTGGATGGGAAAGAACTTTAATTTAGAAGTTCAATGTGGTGTATATATATATATATATATATATATATATATATATATATATATATATATATATATATATATATATATATATGAAAATATTTTGCTACAAGGCTTATAAGTATTATTTGCATATGGTGCTTCTTTGTAAGAAGCATTTATTTGTCTAAATCTGTTTTTTAGGTGAATATGACAAATTTAGTTAATATAGCTAGTTTAATGTCAATCTCGACGATTTTATGTATCACAACTTCTCGCGAGAATATTGGTTTGACTTTGCGCCAAACAAATCTCGACACTTTTGACAGTGGAAAGGAATTGATTAAATTTGGCGTCAATACATAAAACGACGCTTTTATGTATCACAGTTTCTTACCGGAATATTGAATTGATTTTGCTTCAAATAAGTGTTGACGCTTTTTACTTTCCAAAAGAATTAATCAGGGCTGGCGCCAAATACATAACACGACGCTTTAGTTGTCTATTGATTTACGAGTAACTTTTATGACGCTTTTAAGCATCTAAAACTAGTTGGCGCCACACAATTTTCGACGCTTTTCGTAGTCCTTTCTAAAGATATTGGTTTGTAAAAGTTGACAAATAAAGCGCCGAGACATAGGCCTCGACATGTAAAAGCGTCGAGGCATAAGACGTTAAAAAGCGTCGACTAAATCTCGTCTTTGCAAAAAAACCGACGCTTTGTAAAGCATCGATAATAAATTTTTAGACGCTTTTATGCGTCAAAAATAGTTATAAAATGCATCGTCAATAACCCGTTTTTCTAGTAGTGGGCCTAGAAAGAGCTTCCTTGTTTTAAAAAAAAACTATCTACTTCTTCTCTCACCTGGCCACAATATCAAACACTTTTAACCATCTAAACCCGGAGACTTGTATGCTCTCATCAATTTCACGACTTTCAACATCTTTGTGGAACCTCGAGCAACATTTAAATCTTCTCAGTTCTTGTTACCTATGAGAGGGAAAGAGATTGAAAGTGTGCAGTCTATATTCGTTTAAAATCGGCTCATCTTTAAAATCATATAACCCCTGAAAATAATCAACCGCACATCTACCTAGAATATCTAAATCCTTTCCCCAAATATCATTTTCCACATCTAATCCTTATACCCAATTTTTAACACATTTGATAACAACGGACATATGGTAGAAATAAGTACTCTTGTCACCAAGACATAGTCATTGCTCCCGCAATTTTTGCATCCAAAAAAATTCTTCTCTTTCCATCTCTAACTCCAAGTCTTGATGTAGTTTTCCCTCTAGATCAAGTAGCCTTTAAAAACTAGCATATTTAGGGTCTCCTTGAATTGATCTAATCTTCTCTAAAAGAAATTATTTCTCTTCATGAATATTGCCAAAAATCTTGCGCTTCCATATTAGTAACTTAAATATAAGAGTTTTACGAGAAGTGTTAACCTAATTGTTGGTAGCCTAAAGCCTTTTTACCGTGGGCCGAAAGTCCCTATGTATTCGTGTAACCTAAAAATTATTCAAATCTTAAGCGGTCTATTTCCAATCAAACTCACATTCAGTTTGAATCATAGCAACAAGGGAGTGTGGCCAAAAGATTAACGAGCAAGGTGTCTCACCGAACATCTTGCCATAACATTCTTGCATCTCTATTCATGAATACCTTGTCAAGTCTCTTAGCTAACTTTGTCGTCTGATCGTGGAACTTTTAACAAATAGTTAAAAACAACCTACCCGCAAGGATACGGGCCGAATCGGATGTAGTATATTCGGGTACCGAATTCACAAGGACGACATATGTATTAGTTGAAGAAGATAAACAAATATACTAAGCTAAAAGGGGGAGGAAAGGATAAAATCAGGTTTGTAGGAATCAATTTGTGAACATGGAGCAATTGGTAACAAGATGTGAGATGATATCTTGGGATGAGTACGTAATCCAAGGAAGCGAGTATCCTAGTTATAATGAATCAAATACTAACCACGTATTTGAATAGCATGAACTTCAACAAGCAATAATGAAGGTAACCATATAAAATATCCTTTGACATAAATAAACAAATACTGTGCTTTCCAACTCACGTAGCCCTCAATCCAACATTTTGATAAGTATAGGAAAATTCCAAAAGAAACCTTTGCTTGTGGATCTTCGATTACAAAAGGTACAAAGTCCGGAACTTTCTACGATAGTTAGAAATCTTTGAGGCAATGATAAAACGCTACTCTCAAAACCAATTCTTTTCAGTAAATCTAATAAAACAACCTTTGCTTTTGGCTCTTCAGATGTTTTTATCTAAACCAGTTATAAACGCCACTTTTTTTAAAGGTAATAAAAGGTGAACACGGAGCACTATGAGAAAAAACAACAATTTGTTGACATTCATTAAGTAATTTATATAAACAATCACCATCGATCCATCATAAGGTTCAACAACGTACCCCTTAGATCGAAGGAGATTTAATTAGCCAGACATAGAACAAAGAGAGAAACTAGATGAACAAAATAGTCTTTGCATATAATAAAACTCAAAGTAGAAAAATAGAAATGCGGAAAAATAATGTCTAACCGCAGTTAGGGTTTCGAGGGTGATGTATGTCTGTCTGTAATCGGCAAATGTTTGATCATCCCCAAGAGGTCTAAAAACGAGAAATATAGAGAAAAATATCGGGCCAAAATATATATACAAAAAGCCCATCAAAATGAGAAGAAAATAGATCAATAATCAATGTTGCCGCTGAATTCCAAACAACATAGGAAAACGGCCATGAGATGGCCAAGAGACGGATGGATGCCATATGGCAAGCCCTTTCACACCGTGTGGTGCTATAATAAGACAATAAATCTAGGTAGACTGATATGATGGGTCATGGATCGAGCGAGACGAACTCTTCCTGGATCGAAGTATATTGAAAACCCTAGCTGCAAGTTCCGTCCAGCAAAACCAAAAACGTTTCCTCTTTTCTCGTTATTCCTCCGTTTAACTCGTTCAAATCACAACAACTAATATTTGAGCAAGGATGTCGATGGTTCCGTTACAAAATTCGAGGTTCCGTCAATGTTCCAAAATACGAGAAACGGAGACGGGACGGAGAGGCACCGTCTAGCGTCTAGACGGCTAGACGACCGTCTAGACGGATTTTAGACGGATAAGACATTTTTTGATAAAATACATTATATTTGTCACGATATGAAAATTTTTAATAAATTAGGTTATAATTTTGTAATTAATTAGGATGATTTGTGTAAATTTAGTTTTATATGGGATATTTTTGAAAATTTTAATAAATTAGGGCATATTTGGTAATTAATGAAAATTTTAAGACCCTATTGACCTCCTATCTCCTCTCCTACCTCATTCATGATTCCTAGTCACTTTGTTGTATCTCAGCAAAAAGAAAGAATAGAGGGAGAGGCGAAAGCAATCAGAATAAGCAAGGAGTGTCGAGGAGAGCGTCACCGGAGTTCTGAGCGACGACTGACGAGGAAGGAGACGGAGTCGCCGTCGGCTGTCGGAAAGAAGGACTCAAGGACCATCGCCCATGGGAGAGAAGTTGAAAGTCGGGAATCGGATTGAAAAACAAGACGTCTTACCCTATCCCACCCCGTCTTGACCCGTCCCGCACCGTCTCGCTCTGTCTTGACCTCGTTCTATCCCGTTTCGAACCCTATTTCTACTATACCCGTCCAGACATTCCCGTTTTGGCAAAAAACGGGACGGTCTACCACCGTCCAACGTCTAGACGGCCCTGGACGGCGTATTTTGGAACACTGGGCTCCGCAATTCAACGGAACTGGCAACTTCGGTCTCTCGCAGCGACGGGTTAAGGATATGCTAACGCAGCAGGGAATGTTGAAGGTGTTGACGGAGACGAAACCGGATTCGTTGAAAGACGACGAATGGGAGGAGATGCAGGAGAAGGAAACGTCGGTCATTCGGTTCTGTTTGGCGCACGAGGTAATATACCATGTTATTGATCTCAAATCGTGTCAAGTGATTTGGACTCAATTGAAGAAACGGTATATGTCAAAATCTCAGTCTACCAAATTGTATCTCAAACAAAGATTGTATGGTTTAAAAATATTGGAAGGTTCATGACGGTTAGTCCATCTGCCGATTCTTATCGGCCTTTCGATCTAATAGTCGGCGTGCCGTCTATGAGATCGAACTGCTTTCCTTTATGAAAAAAAAGAAATATTGGGGATCTGGCTCGGGTGGATGTAAAACTTGAAAATGAAGATAAAGCTATAATTTTGTTGTGTTCTCTACCCTCTTCATATGGAACCTGGTGATGGCGTGGACGTGTGAGAAAGACGAGATAAGTTTTGATACGGTGTCAACAGCGTTGCTTTCACAAGCAAAACGACGACGACATACCAATGAGAGTTCTCGAAGTGAAGGGTTGTATGTTAGAGGTAACCATGATAGAGGGAGGACGAAAGAGAAGCAAGAAGGAAGTGACAAGCAATCTATGCCTAAGTCCAAGGATAAAAAGCTAGTAACATGTTACTTCTACAAGGAGGAGGGTTATTTCACAGGTGATTGTCTTGGCATAAAGAAGAAGTATGAAGATAAGAAGTCATAATAATCTTCAAAATCAGCAAACGTGGTGTAAAATGATGATTCAGATGGTGCGTATTTTGATATGCTCTCTATGACGTCAAGCAACTACTCAAATGTATGGTACATGGGTACGGGGTGTTTGTTTCACATGACTCCGAATAGAGATTGGTTCGAGACGTACAAGTCTGGAACCCTCCATCCTTGAATCAAAACATCTCCTGTTGTCCAACCCAATTATCAAAACAACATCATGGAATTACAATCACCTAAGCCGGAGATCGGAAAGAACCAATCCCGGGTAAGGAGGGAAACATATATTGGGCTCATGGTTTAATGGGTCCGGGGAGACAGGGGGTGCGGGGCTCCGCCCCTGCGTTACGGATTCTATCTTTTGGGCTATAAATTGATAGATTTGTGGTTGTATTCTTTTCATCCACGAAAGTATATTAACCCTAGTTGCAACTTCCGTGAAGAAAAACCAAAAACGTTTCCTCTTTTCTCGTTATTCATATTATTAACTCATTCAAATCACAACACGTGGGCTTCGGGTCTTCATCGTCTGGCTCAGATTTGGTGTAGGAGGTGAGGGAAAATCCAGATGGCTTGGCAAAACGGCATTGAGACAGTCAAGCAAGCCGTCTCATCCTTTCTAACATTGTCGTCTTGTATGATTTTATATATGCTCCTTTGTAAACTAGTTATTGGCTTGCATCCAAAGTGGTTATTTAGCTCCTTGAGCATAATGTGTTTGTGTGACAATAATAAAAATTTGATTCAATTTCATTAGAGAAAAACTATAGAATCCAAAATTCAGAATCCATATTTTTTAATGGAAAGAAAATATATTTATTGGTCATTACGGTGATAATGAGAGATCCATCTGTCGATCATAAAAAGAGCTTCCCCTGGCTTGTACTCTGGAGCCGTGTGTCCTTCCCCCTTTATATTAGTGTATGTCAAGTGATACTTGAGATTTGAGTTTTTTTTGTGCATATGCAAAAACTCACAATATACTTGTCATTTCAATAGAAAGAAGGAAAAGAATGTACTACAATTAAGTGTATGTTAGGCATCCAACAACTTTGACCGTCAACAAATCAAGCTCTCCAGTTTATTCAATTTAATAGAGAAAAACTATAGAATTTAAAATTCGGAATCCAAATTTTGATTGACAAAGAAATATATTTATTGGTCATTACAGTTGATAATGAGAGAGCCATCTATCGATCATAGAAAGTGTCTCCTTTGGCTTGTACTCTGGAGCCGTGTGTCCTCCCCCTTTTATAGTAGTGTATGTTAAGCGATACTTGAGGTTTGAGTATTTTGTTGTGTATCTGCAAAAACTCGCAATATACATGCATATAACAAGATCATTTCAAAAAAAAGAAAAGAAAATAATGTAATACAATTAAGTGCATGTTACATACCCAACAACTTGACCGTCAACAAACCAGGGTCTCCAATTTGTGGTAACAGGAAGTTGTAGAGATTTGATCCATTCAAGTGTACCGACATAAGGTATCACGAGATCTTGGTCTCCGCTATACATATATACAAACATTCATTAACATCATTGAATCTCTAAGGTACGGGCGAGTTCTTTTTTTCTTCTACAATGTTTGAGTTATTATACCTGTAAATTAAAGCTCTTAAAAACTTTTTACTAAGACGTTGATGATAAGGAACCGTATTGTCGATATCCGTTGTAAACCCATTTAGGGTTTTATTGCATCGAAACCACTCTTTAATAGTTCCCTGCATGTCATGCATATACGTCTTACAAATAATATATCATCATCCATATCCAACTCTTTAAAATACAAACTATATTAGTTTCAAATGAACATCGCATTTTTCCTTTTAAAGCAAAAGAAAAATCAACTTCAATTTTGAATACCTCCCTGACGTGGAGTGCTTCTTGTACGAGGTTGTCATTAGTCCAAGCATAGATTGGGAGATAATTATAGTTCTGCAAATTCATTCAATCAATCAGTAATCTTTACATATTAAGTAAGGGACAAAATGTATACATACTCTGCACCAATGTTCTGGAATTTCAGCTTCAAGACTTGAACGACGCCGTTTTAGACGATTTAAGATGGCCTCTTCGTCTCTAACCATTTGATTTGGATCCCACTGAAGCAAGCTCCTTGTCCTAGGAGATGCAGTTGCACAAGCTGGTTCTAATATATGAGGCATAAGCAGCCCATGAAATATACACTGCACACAAATAATTATGAAAATATTTTTAGGATAACAATTTTACAGCATTTACAGTTGATTTTTTAGTTATAAAATAATATTATGTCACTTTTAACATTAAAAAAAAATCTAACTCACATCATCAATCGCATGAAGAACCTTTTGACATTGGGCATTATCTGAATCCGCATTCACATATTTTCCATCACAATAAAACACGGCTCCCTGTAATAAAATAATAAGTTATTCACTTAATTAATGACTTCCATATATATACATGATAATATTTTTTATTAAAAACAAGACAAGCATGTCTTCATGACACCGTTATAAAATTTAAGTAATTTATAATCCAATCTCTTATATCTTGTTTCCTCTATCTCTAATTATATTTTTTGATTTATATAAAAACGTAGGTTTGAAGAAACTTAACAAAAAGCCCATAATATTCTTAGTTTATACCCTAATAATCAATTTATTCTTTAAATATGAAAATAATACTAAAATGAGAACGATTTGTTTCCTATTTTATATATTTAATTCATTAATTAGTTATAAATATTGTTATGGAAAAACAGACTCCCTCAATCTTGTACATGAAAATAATACTAAAAAAGTCATTGCCACCTCTCTATGAGAAGGTTCCTGATCTTGATTCTCCTAGATTATTTCGGACTCTTCTCACTCAATCTTATACATGTATAAGACTCTCCCTAGAGCCGAGGTTAATGGCTATAAATAGGAGTGACTACCCTACATTTGTGTAACTCCATCCAGAAAAGAGTAATATAAGGCTTCTAAAGAGAGTTTGTAAGTGAGGTTTTGTTTGAGTGTGAGTGCGCGCAACAAACTATCCGCTTATATATCATCGGTGTTTGTCGAGAACGCGGAGTTTTTCCCAACAGATAGATACTATTTGACATAAGAATTGGTGTATTAGATTGTAGTATTTTACCTGATAAAGTTTTTGGGATATAAGTGACACCTTGTAAGCAAATTTGACCCTTGAATTGGAATCAGTGTTACCATTTGTGAGTGGGTTTCCTAATGCATACCCCTGTCAAAGAATCATGTTACTATATTCCAAAATCAATTAGGTACTCATGATCATAATTAATTAAGCTATATACTTTAATATTCATGAGCGGCTTTCGTCCCATTTCATTGCCTGCAAATAAGGGTAAAAAGGGTCAAACGTCAATGTGCATACGAGTCAGGGATGGAAATGGGTGCAATCACCCGATCCAATCAATCAACTGAATTATATATACGGGTGAAAATTCAAAGACTTACAGGTGATAGGCAATCAATGAATGAAATAGATGGGTGGTGGGACGGGTATGGGTGGAGGTACAACCACTCACAACTAAACTGTCACCCATCCGTGTAAATTATTTTAAAAAAAAATCACTAAAACCATAAAATCTACACTAGTTTTAACATTTGCCCTTCACTTAACCAAAGAGTTGAAGTTGTATAGCCCCGCATCCCTAGATTTTAGATTCTATTCATTAAACGTTTGAGTCTTTGACACCTCGGTCTGACGCCGGCCATGTTCAACCGTTAACACGAACACTTCACTATTTTCGCCGCTAGCTCTTTTCTCCGATCCTCATTTCTAATTTATGTTGTTTTACGTGTGTTGTGTATGCAAAAAAAAAATTGTTTTTGTTAGCGTTTTGCATTCATTGGAATTTATTTCGACATTAGTTTGTAATGATGAATAGTATTTCATTAATTAGTAGATTTAGATTTGTGTTAATTTATACTTTATGCTTTTAAATAGAGGGGGACACGGGATTGAGGTCACCCTACGTCCCGTCCCGAGTATTATACATGGGACGGGATCAAGCCTTGGTTTTTTTAGATAAATTTTGCCGGACCTTGTCCCGATTGAGATCGAGATGGGACGGGATGAGACACATCTCGCTTGACCTACAATTATTTATAGTGTTTAAATTTTACGATTTACAAACAAATTAAAATGAAAATTATTTAAAAAATCCAACCATCCATAATATGTATTACATAATCCCCTCAAATATAATAATTTTTTTAAACATCAAAAAGTATTTGGACCATTTGACTACTTTGCAATTTTGGTCTTAATAATTTAACATTTTCAAAATATATAAATAATGTTTTAGGCTTAAAATTTTATTTATATTTTATATTAATTTTTTCTTACTATATATGGGACGAAACAGGCCTAGCGGGGTGAGGAAGTTAAGACATGTATCCCGTCTTGGATATTTTTTGTGAGACATGTTCGGGATTTCTATTTTTAGATGAAATCCAACGGGATCGGAACAGGATCGGAATGAACCAGGACGGGATCAGGATGAAATCGGAATGGGATCGGCATTTGTGCTCATCCATAAAAGTCTAAAAAAATGAAAAATTAATACACACCCGGTTATTTCCCTTGAACCATTCAAACACCCTGCGAGTGATGGGTAGGTGTGTGATGAGTGAAATGTTAAGTGGGTGGTTGGTGAGTGGGCGAGAGTTTAAGTAGGTTGGGCGGTCGGTAGAAATAATACACTCACCCATTCCATTCCTAATCCTGACGATAAATCTATTAATGACTAAATATAAATGATAAAAATATAAAAAGTTGCGTATGTTACCATTTACGATCAATTCAACCACCATGGGTACGGGTAAACCCGAATAGGAATCCCCTGCGATGTAGAGTTCATTTTCCAAAAATTGAGGATGTCTTATGAGCCACTGCATCACATTTTTACAACATAATCAATATCCAAAGAAATCAATAAAAAAAACATTTGTGAGGATATGCATGTTTTCAATACCTTTCGGAGGAATTCGTAGATACGATGTGTGCTTAGTGTAGTGTTACTGTAATATCCCTCTGAGGTTGTAGAGTACGAATATCCAGTTCCGACCGGTTGATCCAAAAATATGATACTCGCTACCTGAATGTACATGTTGTATATGTATCTCACAAGAATAGCGAACGTGTTTATTAACTATTAAGTAAGTTTGACGAGTAGTGCTCTCTATTTGCCATTCTGTTTTACAATCACTAGACTTATATGCTCATGTGACCTAGTACGTAGTCCATTGAACTTTACTACGTCTTCTTCACGGTTAAGCCACATTCAGGGCCCGTTTGGTTCCAACTTAAAAAACGGAAACGGAATGGAAACGAATTTAATCCATATTCATGAAATTTTATGGAATCATTCTCATGGTTTAATGAAAAATGCATTTGCTTCCTCACATTTTGTTACCCTATAAGGTATCAAAAGTAATCAAACTCTCGTTCAATTACTACAAATCACAAGGAATAATTTCAAAAATTTTAATGAATAAGGGTATACGTATTGACTAGATTCGTTTCCATTCCGTTTTCAATTTCAGAGTTAAAACCAAACGGGCCCTCAATGTAATTGTAACATTTTTACTGGACAACAAGGACCGATGTCCTTCATTCTAGGGTTGTTCATTTTTCTGGTTTAAACAGATCTGGACCGAAAAGTCAGATTTTAAAATACTCAAAATTTGTCCAAAACTATAATCCACGACCTAACCTGAACATTGGGTATGGGTCCGATCTAGTAGAGACTTTAATGTTAAGTGCATCTAACCTTTGTCCAAGAGTATGGATTAAGTTGAAAAGTTGGTAGATCTCCTTCATATATATTTGTATAGTTGAAGGCCAATGGCCCTGCAAATGTGAAACCAACACTTCATGCATTATAATCTAGACTTCCTATTAGCTTGTTATATATTTTTAAAATTGCATGACTATATACATACCTATTTCAAAAATCAAGCCGGACAAAGCAGAACAACCAGGACCGCCGGTGAGCCACAACATCAACGGATCCTTGTGTGGGTCCCTCTCCGACTCAATGAAGTAGTAGAAGCTTTGCACTTCTTCCATTTCACCCACTCCAATGTACCTTCATTCATGTCATACTCAAAATGTAAGTTTGCATGCAGATCGATGTATATCTGTATTATAGATGGGTACGTACCCGGTCTCGAGTTTGAACGGAAGTCTCCCCGTGTATCCCGGTAACGTCTCAACGGTCCACTGGGACTGGGAGGCAGCAGCGGCAGTGTTGGATATGAGCCAAAGCATCACCACTGAACCAACATTCCTGACAAAAGCTTCATGGCTTGAACAAGGTTTTGTATTTGCCATTACTTGTACCTTAATCACACAATTACCATCGCTTCCCACCTCGATCAACTCTATTTATGCACAATCTACCTTCTTCTTTATCCCAATAAACTTTCCACCTAAACACAAACAAAAAATAACTTTCTTTTTTTTAAAAAAGAAGGCATCTTTTTACCTAACAACATGCACGAGCCTAACAAACAATCAAAGATTAGCAACTTAAATTACCACTAAGACAAGAGCATGAACAGATAAATAAAAAAGGCTTTTTTTTTTTTTTAATGTGTGGACCCTACTCTTCATTGGCATATTTCTTAATCAAGATCCAGAAAGCTATTACGGTAAATAAGTTGACCAACATCTATATTTAGGAGTGGGCATGGGACGGGATAGGGGTCGTCCCGCGTCCTGTCCCGCAAGTTATTTGCGGGACGGAACGGGACGGGATTTATGACATTTTTCTTCGTCCCACGCGGGCCTTATCCCATGTGGGACGGGACAAATCCCGCGAAAATTACGCACCGATTATATTTAATATGTATACTTGTTTTCTCTCATGTTTAAAGACATAAATGATCGGAAAAAAAACTCGAGACCGAATTATCGATTCATGACGCCTACATTAGTAGTTTATACATTGAAAACAAATTTAAATTACATCAAAGTGTCTTACCGACTCACATTCAAAAGATAATAATAGATAATTTAATGAAAATTATATTTATTTAACTATCGATTACAATTGTGGTAATCCACAAATACAAGGGCGATGGAACCGGCTAGAGCAAGGGTGTCGATGGAACGGACCAGAGCAAGGTGACAAACGGACTAAATCAAGGGAGAACAGAAACTCTAGTATTTTAGATCCAACCGAATGAGTAGTAAAGAATGAGTGAATGACTGATGAAAAATCATCGATCTAATAATTTTAAAAATAAAAAATATTTTTAAAAATTATAATTTATGTATATTATTTATCTATATAATATTTATAAAAATATAAAAAATATTATATATATATATAGGGGCAAGTTCCGGTGAGGAGAAGCCTTGTGGATAGGAATTAGGAGACATGAGAGCCATTGGATGAGATTTAAATCAACTGCTCCCACACACTCATAATTAATGGTATTTGATAATTAGATAAATCTGAAAAAAGAGAGAAGAAAATCACTGTTCGACTCCAACGACTCACAACTCCCTCACATTCTTCATCCCACAAGCTTCATATTGGTCCGATTTTCAACCAAATAAAAGATTGATTACATAAAAATGGTGAAATCAAAGAGAATACAAGACGATTTAGGTATTGTTTCTTCGAATATCTACTCTCACGGTTTAGGTTTTCATTCTTATGGTTTAAGTTTCATCATGATTGATGTTTTTTTTTTAAAATCAAATTTGTTTGAATCACTTTTGTTTTGATAGGTTTGATTGAGAAAATATATGCATATACATATGTTGAGTTGGTCTAATAGATCCAATTGAACAATATATATGCTCTTTTAGTGTGCACGACAACTGTTCGACAAAATGCCTCATAGAAAAATAGTCTATAATTTTACATGAACAATGACATAAAAAATATGAACACCGAAGAATAAAAACATGAACAATAACGTATAAAAGTATGAACACCGATGAATAAAAAGTATGAACTTACACTAGTATATTTTTCATTGCTTTACAGATTCAGTGATATTGGGTACACAATCATCACCAATCTTTGTGTCGGGATTGAGGGCGAATGCTCCATGTAATGAAGGTGGAACTATTATACAAGTAACTCCAAATAACTCTACCAATTGGGTACCAATTTGTGATGATACATTGAAGCCACATGTTAGTCAACAATTTTTAAGTGTGGAGGAAGTTGAGGACTTCTATAGGAGGTAAGCCTCTATTTGTGGATTTGTGATTCGTGTTTTATGTAATCACAAACCCAACAATGTTGTGTTGAGGAAGTATTTTGTATACACAAGGGAAGGTAAAAAAAATGGCAAACATAGTACGGGCAAAAGGAAGACAACTTCCAATCATTGTGGTAGTAAAACAATTTTTCAACATAGTTAAAGAGTACAAGAATTTGGTGGTGGAATCAGTTCAGTATACAACACCTTTTAAAAGAGATTTCTTTGAGGCATTTGCAACAACAACTAAACCTACTAGTGTCATTGTATTGCCACCCGAACAAGTAAAGAACAAAGGGAGCCGGAAACGCTACATGGTTGGACAAGAAATACATTCGAAAGAATCTTAGAAGGGTGAAAGAAAGTGTAAAAAGTGTGGCAAGAGTGGACATGACAGCAGAAACTGTGAAAAGTTTAACAAGTAAGAATGAGACAACATGTAAAATAAATATGAACAAACTTGTTTTTGAGACTTATTATATAGTTTTTCTATGTGTTTGAAGTTTGTTATTTTGTTTTGAATGTTTTTTGTAGGATGAGATTGTCTTATAAAGAGCATCGTTTAAGTACGAACACCAATGCCTTACCTATAAAAGTATGAACACCGATTGATAAAAACATGAACAATGGAGCATAAAAGTATGAACAATGGCGTATAAAAGTATGAACACCGATTAATAAAAACATGTTCAATTTACGGTTTCGAACCATATTTTCCGTTTAAACAATTTTACCCTTTGTTGTGTATTTGTTGAAAATAATCCGGTGTTTAATTTACAAAAACCATAGTTTTGAACCATAGTATGAACAATCAACTGACTATAAAAAATTATGAACACCTATTAATAAAAACATGAACAATGGAGCATAAAAGTATGAACAATGACCTATAAAAGTATGAACACCGATTGATAAAAACATGTATAATTTACAGTTTCGAACCATAGTTTCCGTTTTAACAATTTTATCCTCTGTTGTGTATTTATTGAAAGTAGCCCGGTGTTTAATTTACAGGAACCATAGTTTTGAACCATAGTATGAACAATTAGCTGACTATATAAAAGTAAGAACATCGATTGATAAAAACATGAACAATGGCGCATAAAAGTATGAACAATGACATATAAAAGTATAAACACCGATTAATAAAATCATGACAATTCATATCTCAGTTCATACATGCATTCTCTAATTATACTTTTGAAGTGACGATCATATGAGGGCTACTCATGGGATCAATCTCTTATAATTTGAACACCAACATGAGTAAATATGAACAAAGAGAAATTTATGCAATAAAAACATTTGGTTAACTCTTTTTGAATACGATGAACATCATCTTTCAAAAAATGAACACCGGTTAATAAAAACATGAACAATGACACATAAAAGTATGAACACCAATGATTTTCTATAATTTCTGCACATACATAACATTGATGCATAATAATATTAACATTATGTAGTACCTAAAAAACCGATCATAATATATAGGAACATCGAAGACGTAAATTACAAATGGTACCTAAAAAACCCAACATTCAAGTTACAGATGCAAACACAATTTCATGTTACAAACCACATCATTTTTTTACATCTTCGAAAGCAAAATGTAAGTTTTAACAACTTAACAATTCAAATGTTTCTTGTTTGTCCAACTGATTGAAGTACTAGATCCTTGACTTCATTGTTCTTCCGACTGAGCAATTGAGACAAATATATCTCTCTACAAAGCATGACAAGCTTTTCAGTGTTCTTTTTACCAAACCCAACTTTCCAATTTTTGGTTGTACCTCCCATATATGTTTCCATGTGTCTCATGTCATATACTGCAAAATCATCATTTTGCTTGTGAGTTTCCCATGGTAAAGATACGAATGTCGGATCCATCCTCCTTAACATCCCGTATTTTTTTTGCAGAATGAAACTCCAGGTAATCCAAAAATATTTTTTCTACACAAACAAGATATAGACAATGTATGTTAAACATAAAATATATGCTAATAAAAAATTAACATATATGACGGTAAAAAAATTGATATTGAATAGTATAACAATTTTTTTAGAATTTTACCAACCTTTTGGTGATCTTTTCAAATTTTGTCTTTCAAACATCGCTCAATGTAACTCGTGGTGCTCTATCTACTCTTTAGATAATATTGATGGTCAAACTAGTTTAAATTCTCATCCGATAACAAACCACATAAATGTTATGTGAGGTTAGGGCATTGTTGTTTGAAGAGGTAAGTGAGGAAAGTAAGCTCATTTCTTCAAGAAGGAGATTATGAGCAAAGTGTGGGTGAAATTTAGACCTGCTATTGCTAGGCAGATGAATATCAAAGTATGATTGTTAAGTAACCAGTTTGAACATCCAAATTGATACTATATTTTGTTCGATGTGGCTATTTGCAAAACTAAATCTAGACAAATCTAGCTAGAATTACGATGATTAAGAACATTGATCACAAATCATTAAACTAAAGGAGCAAGCAATCAACTAGATCTTTATAATCTGAACAGTGGGTCATCAGTCTCTTACTTACAATTTCAAAAGCACTCATGTTCATAATATAATCTCTCATGGTTGTGGTAGCTATACTAGTAGTCATAAATTTCTTTTGTTTGAGAAAACATATATTGGAATAGCAAATTGTTTTGGGTATCAGCCATGGTTGTAGATCCAAAGTAAATTGTATCCGAACCACTACTTTTAATATTTAAAATTTCTATGAGGCATTTTGTCGAATACCTTGCGTGCATATTAGAAGCAACATATAGATTATGCAATTGGATGACTTAAACCAACTCAACATATGTATATACATGCATTTTCTCAATCAAAACTATCAAACACAACAATAAAATGAACAAATTTGATTTGAACCACAAAATCAAAGGTAACCAACCCTAAATATGAAAAGAGTAAAACCTAAAATTAAGAGTACAAATTGAGCAAAAAAACATACCTGAATAGTCGTTTCTCTTTGATATAACCATTGTTTCAATGAAAATCGAAGCAAATCCTGATTCTGTTGTTAAGAGCCAAGAAGGAGAAGAAGAATGGCGTATGTGAGAAGAAGAATGACATCCGTCTGCGTGTGCGAGTGAGGAGAAGAAGCCTAAACCTATTTTTTATTGTTTGCAAAATTTTAATTATATTTACCAAAATGCCATTAATGACAAGTGTGTGAGAGCCGTTGATTTAAATCTCATCCAATGGCTCACATGGCTCCTAATTCCTATCCACAAGGCTCCTCCTTACCGGAACTAAAATCTATATATATATATATATATATATATATATATATATATATATATATATATATATATATATATATATATATGCAGGACGGGACGGGATTAACCGGGATGGGAAGTCTTCGTCCCGCGTCCCGTCCCGCAATTTTTTTGCGGGACGGAACGGGACACACCTTTTTTTTTTCAAATCCCGCCGGGATCGGGACGGGATCGGGACGGGATGCGAGACGGGACGGGATTAAGCGGGATTTATGCCCACCCCTATCTATATTGATTAATCATTCTTAATTAACGAAACGAACCTTCATTTGAACATCATATTTTGATACAAACAACTTTATTTAAATACTGAATAAAAAAAGAGAGAATAAAAAAAAAAAATCAAATTTTCACTTTTAAATTGTTCCGGTAACCATAACTTATAGTTACGGATTTGAGTCTCACTTTATAATTGTTTCTTAACTTTTCTCCCCAATTAATCAGTGCCAATATAATATTATTCATACACCCAAATTATGAAATGGAAATGGCAAGAACTATTAGTGTATATAACATGTTTCTCTATTGTAGATGGGCAAATCCCTCGAAGCCTTTTTGTAGTGAAAATATGTTTTGATTCTAATTCTTGTATTAGTAACAAAGGACTTTGAGTATAAGCCTAGCATAGATTACATTTTGATCTTGGTAGAGATATGCAGTTAGGAGTTACATTTTAGTTTGTCATGTTATATGTCTAACACCTGTATGAAGCTAATGTTGTCACTTAGGAAATTAAGTAAGATAGCTTAATTACTAATATGGTGTGAGATTATAGCATAAGGTGGACTATTATATGCTATTACCAATATTATGTTGTATAGGATCATGTCATATGTGTGTATATCCTAGATAAGCTAGAATGGGCTTGACGGCCCACTATCTCCTAAAGCCTGTTTTGATTAGGCTGACTAAATAAAGATTGAGCAGCTCACTTGAATAGAGTTCATCCAGCTGAGGGTTTCTAAAGACGCGTCGTTCAACTTAAAAAGAAGCCTTGATATATAAGATTGCCTTTGAAGTACCAGTAACCTTAACTTGAAGCTCGTTGTGTCGGCTCATGAGAAAAAGAAATAACGGAGAGGGAAGAAGGTCAGACCATTCAAAACTTGCTTAAAGCAAAAAGGGTCTGAAGTTGGAAAAAGTAGAAGAGGGTTTGAGAGATCTGTTATCTCTTAGAGTTCTTCTCACCGTTGCTTTGTTAGCTTGCGATAAGTTGCGAAGATCGTTCTCAGATCTTCGCTAGGTGTCTTTAAGGGGTCTTGCTTTCTTATCTCCTTAAGTCTTTCCGGTTATTGTCTTTGCTAGATCTATAAATTGTTGGTATCTCGAAGTCCTTTGTCTGTAACATTTGCAACTATGAGATGTGTTAAAGAAGGCCCATACTTGTTGAGTTGTATCCTCATTAGCTCCTTTAGTGATACTTGTTGAGTTGTTGGATCTTTTTCCTGCGTCCAGCTCAACCCGACACCATATCCCTGAAAATTTTCTGTCCTACCCCCTGTTGTCTCATGCCAGCCTTTCTTTTTTTCTTTTTTCTTGAATCTTGAGTTTAAAATGAGACACTAGCAGATCAATGATGTGGGACGCATAAGTTGAATGAGATTGCGATACATTTTTTTTTACATTATAATATATCATGGTCGGCTATTCTCCACATATTCAATTAATATTTCAAGATCAATGTATATCTTGAGAATGACGACCCAAATTATTGATGACCCGAAGGTGCTGTACTTTGATACAAGTGTTAGCAAACTTCCATCTTCTTCATCGCGGTGATTGTTTGCAGCAAAGGAGATTCATCCAACCCAACGATTTCAAAAACTAATACCTTTCAACTTCAATAAGTAAAAATGAAAATTACATCATAATCAAGATGGAATGGAAAGAAGACAACACACAATTACAGATCACTGATACACATCTACTTTGCCGACGAATCTCTAGCCGATGAACACCACAAATTTATAATAATAAATAGTAAAAGATGAGAAGCCAAATATCATTGCACCGTCATAAGTTTCAATCCTTTCCTTTTGAAAAAATAGAGGAATTGGATTGAATACTCGGAGGTTGCATAATATTCAACCCTAAGCCAGAGTAGTTGTACCACTCTATCACCCTTCCTAACGCTGCGTTTCGACTCCATCAAAGACCTTTACGCAACGTTTTCCCAGTATTGTAAGTCAGGAAAGTTATCAAACCACTATTCAAGGCGGAGCATCCTCCGCAAGTCAAAGGTAGCGTCCTCGGCGGTGAGAACATTTTTTGTACAGAACGCCGGCAACGGAACCGAGCTCGGCGGTGGAGATGTGAAAAAAGCCGAACCGGCATAAAATCCGCCGATAAGCGGGATCGGACAGGGTTCTGGTGAACAAACCGTCGATTTTCTATCTACACGATCTACGGATCTATCTCTCTGAGTCTTCATGTCCTTCACCGGTGGTTTGGCCTCGGTCAACTCTTCCCCTCGCTTTAGGATCCGGATTTGACCAGATCCGGATGTGTTGGTAGGCGGAGGAGAGCTAGCTGGGCTAAACTGCGGCTTCCGGCGACTGGATTTGTGAGTAGATGGACTCCGACGAGGCTTGGAACGAGGAGGGGAGATTAGACGGCGGTTTTGGTGGGGGAAGCTGTCTGTGAGACAGTTTCCCGGCGACAGAACTGCGACACCCATGGGTCTGAACTTAAATTAAGAAGATTAAAACACGAAATTAAACTGAAATGAAATCGAAGGAGGTGAAGATCTTAAAAATGTTGAGATTTGTTAGTGGGAAGATTGGTTTTATAGGAAATGGAAAGGCGGTTTAGTTTCCGGGATGCGTCGTAAATGGAGGGTAGTTACACGCGTGTTGCGTTGCCCCTTTTGATTTTTTCAAACCAAACGCGGTCTTGTGTGGGGGTACGCGCTAGTGGGCGCGTGTTGTAGTTGGTGGGGAGTAGAAACTTTCTTAAAAGATGATAACCTGACGTGTGAAGCTTACCCACCGGCCTCACGGGTCCCCACCATCATCTATTTTGCTTCCATGTTGCCGTCGCTGCCCTCGCTATTTCATTTTATTTACATGTTTACCATCTTTTAAGGGCCCGTTTCTCCAATTAATCTCACATTGTTTTGAAATTTCAATTAATCGCATATTATCTTCATAAGTTTTTAAATTCAACACTTCTTTATTCTGAATTTTTATTTGACCAGTGAACACCTATTAAGCGCCCGTTTGGTTTTAACTCCGGAATCGAAAACGGAATGGAAATGAATCTAGTTCATATGTATACACTTGTTCATGAAAGTTTTTGGAAACATTCCTTGTGATTTGAAGTAATTGAAGTTGAATTTGATTACTTTTGATACCCTATAGGGTAACAAAATATGGGGATGTAAGTGCATTTTTCATGTAAACACAAGGAATGATTCCATAGAATTTCATGAATAAGAATATACATATGGACTAAATTCGTTTCCATTACGTTTCCGTTTCCGTAGTTGGAACCAAACGGGCCCTAAGTATCTAAATTGTAATTAACAATCTTATGTCTTTTAAAGTTTTTAACTAATGATTGTCAAATGAAAAAAAATTAAAAAAATTATTAACACGGTGACCAATTTATTTATCAGATTAGACACTGTGAGAATGTGAATAAATTTCTCGTAGGATTTCCATTGACAGATGGATATATTTATAACAAACGTATTTACAATATCTACGTAGGGCATCTTCTATTTTACATAATTGCATATTATATCATACCCCCGCAATCGAAATTGGAGGAGGCATTACAGCAAGACTAGATCTAAAGTCTAAAAACAATTGTCGAGGAAGGCCCTTTGTAAAAATATCAATCTCAATATGCTTGGTCCGTTGGTGTTGAACCGAATTGCTGGCAAGATAAGTAGCAGATATGTTGTCAGTGTAGACAATTGAGGCCTTGGCTGGCGAGTGGGCAATGAAGCTCGAGTAAAAGGTTTCGAAGCCAAGAGCACTCGGAAACAGCTTTGGCAACTCCTCTATATTCTGCCTCTGCACTGGATCGAGAGACTACAGACTGTCTTTTGACACACCATGAGATTAGTGTGTCATTGAAAAAGACACAGTAACCCGAGGTGGATCGGCGGGTATCATGACAACCCGCCCAATCTGCATCTGTGTAGGCAATGAGGTCACAGTTTGGTGATGGAGAAATAGTAATACCCAACGAAGAAGAGCCTGCTATGTAGCTAATGATACGGGCAACTAAGTGAGCTTATCTGGGATCATGCATAAACAGGCACACTTGTTGTACGGCATAACTGATGTCAGGGCGGGTGAAAGTTAAGTATTGAAGAGCCCCAACTAAACTCCTGTATAGGGTCGGATCACTAATAGTCGGAGTAGAGAAGGCGCTTAACTTTACAAACGTCTCAGCAGTTGTTGCAGATGGTTTGCAGCTGTTCATTTTGGCTCTTTCAACAATTTCACGAGCATATTTTTCCGGGGAAAGAAATAGTCCAGACAAAGTGCGACAAACAGAGATGTCAAGAAAGTAGGATAGAGGACCTAGATCTTTAAGGGCAAATTCCTTAGTCAGGCTCTCTATTAGGTGATTGCGTAAGCTATCTAAGAAGGTTGTAAGAATGATATCATCTATATATATCAGAACCTTGGCGATAGATAAACCGAGATGAGTCGCTCTTACTGCCAACAAAGCCGATGCAACTGAGGAAGCCAACAAAACGTTGAAACCAAGCACGGGGAGCCTATTTGAGACCGTAGAGTGATTTCTGCAGTAGGCAAACATGGTTAGAATGGGTCGTATCACGGAAACCTGGAGGTTAAAACATATAAACCGTTTCATTCAGTTGCCCGTGGAGGAAAGCATTCTAAACATCGAGTTGGTGAATAGATCAAGAACGAGACACAACAATGTTGAGGACCATCCGGATAGTCGCCGGTTTGACAACTGGGCTAAAAGTTTCATCACAATCCACTCCAATTTGCTGAGAACATCCATTAGCCACTAAACGGGCTTTGTATCGCTCAAGGGAACCATCAGACCTGTACTTGTACCTAAATATCCACATGCATCGCACAATGCTAACATCACTAGGACGAAGAACCAGAACCCAAGTCTTATTCCGGATAAGGGCTCGGTATTCGTCGAGCACGGCGGCGTTCCAATACGGATCCTGAAGAGCTACATTGTGGGATTTGGGGATTGGAGAGATGGAGCGGGATAGGGAGCGGTGGTGACCGATAAATCAAATATCGGTTTGGGTTTGATGATTCTGGATTGACTCCGAGTTTGTGGTCTATTTGGAGGGTGGAGGGGTGGATTTATGGTCGGAAGAGTTGGGAAAATGGAGGCCGGTAATTGGTGTGGGATAGGTATTGGGTTGTTGCCTAATGTGGGTTGAGGAGAAGCAGGTATGGTGGGGAAGAATGGGCCTGAAACATCAGGCATGTGGGTTTGGAGGGGGGTATGGGTAATAAGTGGGTCAGGAGAGGTAATTGGGCCGGGTGTTGCGTGGCCTTGTGTAGTGGATAGATGGGGGTCAACAACTGACGGGCCAGGGGAAAAGCGGGCTGACTAGGGGCTTGGCGTTGCGGGTAAAGGGGTGAGTAGTAGAGCACGTATGTGAGCTTGGGTATAGGGGGAGATCCCGTCGTCGGCGAGAGAGTCATAGTGGTCCGGGGAGACGGTATTCCGGAAAGCGAACGGAAAATTAGACTCATCAAAAGTGACATGGCGAGAAAGAATTATTTTATTTGTACCTAACACTAGATATTTGTACCCTCGGTGATGTGAGGGATATCCGAGGAATACACATGGGGAGGTACGAGGTTGGAGTTTATTAGAGATGGTAAAACTTTGATTGGGGTAGCAATGACAACCGAAGATTCGAAGATGACTCATGAGAGGTGTGGTGTTCTATAACACTTGGGTGGGGGACAAGTTTTGAATGGTGGTGGATGGGAGAATGTGAGGAGGTAGCAAGACGTTTCCAAGGCGTGAGGCCCATAGGAAACGAGAATAGACGCATGAAAAATGAGGGAATGCATCATGTTATTGATGGTTCGGATGATGCGTTCAACTTTGCCATTTTGAGGAGAGGTGTGAGGACACGAAAATCGAAATTTGATGCCATGATTAGCAAAAAATTTGTGAAAATTCGTATTGTTAAACTCACGTCCCATGTCGCATCACTAGTACAAATCATAAGTTTCTCGGGACTTTTTTGCATTACGGTAGGGAGTTTTTGAAGTCGCGTAAAACATTTGGCCGAGAGCTTTTTCTCGGGAGTTTTTCTACAATCCCTGAGAAACAAAAATACTCTAGGGAGTTTTGCAAAAAAAGTCCATAGAAATGTCTCTCGGGACTTTTATTAAAAAGTCCCTAGAGATATCTCTCAAGACTGTTTTAAGAAACTCCCGAGACATATCACTCGGGAGTTTTAACACAAAATCCTGAGAGATATGTTTAGGGAGTTTGTTCAAAAAACTCCCTAGAGACATCTTTTTTTATAAAACTCCGAAGGATGTCTGTAGGGACTTTTTAAAAAACACCTGAGAGATATTTATACGGATTTTTTCCCGGGGGCTTTATTTATAGAAATGCCATAAACTTTTTTTTATCATATAGTTACAATGTCTTGTTTCCTGCCAACATTTAGGAACAAAAAAGTTCTCTCCAGACTTGTTGGTTTTTGCATGATTCAACAACACATAACTTATGATAACAATCAAATGCACTATTTCGATTGTTCCTACATTCAATGACACATACACTCAAATATCGTCTCATCATATATGGTTAAACCGTACAAAATATCTAAAATTTAGCAATAAAAGAGTCATATATGTTTTTTCGACCTTCTAACTTCTTGGTTGGGTGAAACTTGACATTCCTGTTGGAAAAATCATAAGGCAATATAGCTTCACCTTCAGGATGGTGTCACTAACAGTGTCATCATCGGCCCGTACAACCAACTTCATTGCTACCTCTCTATTTGAATCAAGACCAAACTGCAAACGAAGAAGGACCTTCACATTGCCTATGAATACCCCGGAAAGAAGACATTGTGTGATCTGAAATTGATCGGTACCACCTTCGTGCCCTGACAAATAGCAGGCAATATATCTTCAGCTTCACGATCTCTTTTTTCCCATTAATCAACATCAAACAATTTAGGGCATGTTTACATGTCATGCATTTGGATTTTACTTTCAGGCACGGATGAGAATTAAATAAAAAGCAACAAAAGTTGGCTTACCTCGCAAGGTTGCATGCCAAGCAGGCCGATGATAACACTAACAGCTTCCACCAAGCTTTCCCTAGACTTCATCAACCCGCTCATAAGTCAAGATCCATGTTTTCCCAAGCATTTCTGAAATTTGGATATCTAGACCCAAATTAACAAATGTAAGCACCAAGCTTTCCCTAGGCCCAAGACTTTACCTCCTTGACAATAAATCTCAATATGTTTGAGAAGTTCCCCACCGCACTCTGGCTTTAGGAAGACAACAAATCCTAGTCCATCACAAGGAAGTGATCTAAGGTTTGGTTGTTACTTCAGAAAACTCCTATGCTTTAGAAGCATTTCTGTTTCAGCTTCTGAAGCATTTCTGTTTCAACAGGTGGTGACAACTGCACAGAAAAGAAAAATAAATCATGTCACAATTGATTCAGTCAGTGTATCATATATATAACCAATCAATGTAAAACATAAAAATTAGAGCTTAATAAAGCTTCCCAAAGCCTGCAAACTCAGGGATTGCCGAAAACAATTTCTCATATGCATCAACTGGAGCTGTTGGAGGGGCACCGAGGCCAGTAGGCTTTTTTCCAATAAGCACGTGCAAACATATTCCAGTCCGTCCAGAGAAGGTGAAAGAGCGGGTTCCAAACAAGTTGGGAGTCACCAAGTGTCTGAAGTTGTACATGAAGAGATCATCAATGTTGTACATGATTTAGCATAACAAAAACTTTAAAGCAAATTTAAAAAAGAAAATACAATTAGACTTCAACATCAAAGACATAACAAAGTTGGAGTCACCAAGTGTCTCAAGTTGAGGGGTGAAGGCAACATTTTCTCCGCCCTCCCAGATGCCAAATTTTGGTACTTTAGATTGTTGATCGCACAAAGATCATATTATATTCAATCCACAAAGATCAACATTTAACTACAAAAATTAAAATGTTGATATGTGAAGAAAGAAGGCAACATGTATATGAAGATTTTAAACTATTTCCGTCAAGACATATTCATGCATTTAAGGAGAACAATCTAATCAGCTGAATGTGGCCAAGAAACCAACATTCAATTAAATGTTAACCAACATATATATATTTCCTATATTTCTTTGCTTTCTATATACAAATGCATCAGCTACACTCATGAGATTTGCACACTACAATTTGTTATCAACATTTAGTCAAAACAACATGACCTTATTATTTTATTGACCAATTTCAATACACACATAAACGGAAAACTGAACTGATTGATTTATTCCATTGAGAATTACAACATATATAGATAATAGAAGCAGATCTCCGTAGATATATGATAGGAAAATACTTGCCACGCACTCGCACAACATATCAATAACAAAATATATAAACATAAGAAAAAAACATGCCAAGGGAATCAAACCATTAGATAAGAAAATATTTAATATGAATAGAACCCAGTAGAAGAGATACAAATGGTCATCTATGACATCAATCATTAACGATCCATTTATTAGGGATAAGCAACACTGGCAGGGAAATGAGAAATCATTATTGCGTGCTAATTAACTAGATGATGATAATGGTGTTAAATGAAGGGTTAATCAGCTTCGAACTCAAATTTCAGAAGAATCAGAAGTCACAACAGAGAAGAATAAGTACAAAAAAAAAAGAACAACACACAATTGGAAACTTGGACACCCCAATAAGAATCACAAAGTGTTGCCACAAGCTCCCCAAGTTGGCCTTTTCTGTAAACAAACTCCACATAGAGAATTCAATCCAAGATACAGATAAAGATTCAGAAAAGAAATACATCATACAACACATTCATAAAGGCTCAAGAGAAAGTAGTGCATTAACATAGAATCTATAAAAGAAAAAACCGAGAAAGTAGTGTATTAACAGTGAATCTCTAAAAAAAATACAACTTACAATAAATGCATCTACTTATCTAAATGACAATCATTCTTCAATCTTCAAAATGCAAAGGTTTATATTAACAATGGATCTCTTAATAACAGCAACGAAATCAGAATTTTATATTCATCAGCATACTCGTTCTTCTACTTACTACACAACCAAAAGGCTCAAGAGAAAGTAATGTAAACATCCATACTAGCCATAATCGATATTCAAAATGAATGTTCGAGTTGATGTATCATAGATCCAAGGCAAAACTCGAATCATAGACTAATCTGGTGTTGCAAAAAACACGAATCGAGTACCGCGAGAGCAATTGGTGTTGAAAACACAAATCGGTACTCAAAAGCAGTGTTCAAGTTGATGCAGTAGACGGTGAATCAATCATGAGAACCTGTAGACGGCAGAATTAGCGTATTCCAATCTTCATCATACTCGGCTCTCAACAGTTTTTTGGGAGACGACAATGACTCAATGAGTATCGAGTACCTCGGAGAAATTGGGGCAATTTAGGTTTTGTCTCTAGGGTTTTTTTGAGAATAACTCCCGAGAGAAATGATCCCAATATTTGTTTTTTTTTTTTGCAGAGGGCGCACGCTGCAACAATTGAAGTTTTCACGGGACTTTTTTTTATAAAAATCCCTAGAGTGGTTAAATGATTCTAGAGAGTTAATATAAAAACTCCCCAGAGATTAGCTTATTTATTTAAAAAATAAATTCATAATTTTTTTAAGGGAGTTTTTAAATTAAGTACCGAGTGATTTAATTTTTTACTGGATTTTTTTTAACACCCGAGAAAATTGTCCCGAGAAACTTAAAATTTGTACTAGTGCATTGAAAGCTTTTTAATGTTGATATGAAATTGTGTTTGAACAGGTTTATGGAATTGCACAAAGATATCGAAAACTTGAGACTTAAATTTGATAGGATAAATCCATAAAAAATGAGAAAATTTATCAAGAAATAAGAGATAATATTTAAAATCTTCCCAACTAGGAATAAAAGAGGTCCAAATATCACTATGAACAATGTCAAAAGGTGCACATGTAGAAGAATAAGAACGATCAAACGACAATCTATGATGCTTTCCTAACTAACAAGCATGACAAAAAGAAGTAGATGACTCCTTTTTGCAATGAAGAAAAGAAGATGAACGCAAAAAATGAAGCACGGGTGCGCCGGGATGACCTAGACGGGCGTGCCAAACTGCAGAAGACTCAATAGAAAGGGCGTGATGAGGATGAGTGGGGTTGGTGGTAACCGGGTAGAGCTCCCCGGAGCTATCACATCTCATGCGAACTGTCTCCGTGTGTAGATCCTTCACAAAGAAACCAAATGAGTCAAATTCTACGGAAGCAAGGTTATCAATTGTAAAACGTCTAACGAAAACCAAATTCTTGACAAGTTTAGGGGCAACAAGGTTATTGGTCAATTTAAGAGGTCGGTTATTTGTAGGTAAAGTAGCATCGCCAAGACCTGTAGAAGGAATACGCATACCATTTCCAACAATTATCGAATTTAAAGAACCATTATGCGAAAAAGACGAAAGGTTACCGGAATCATTCGTCATGTGTGATGTTGCGCCCGTGTCCATGTACCAAAGGTTGTTGCGGGATTGAGCGACATCGTTGCAAAGGTGTGATCAATGGTTGTGGGTTGTTGAGGAGCGTCCGAATTAATGCCTAGATGGGCCTATTGTTGCTGCTGAAGAGGACTGGGCCCAAGCAGCATTGCTTGATTCGTTGGATAAGGGCATGGTGGAAATTGTCGGCCCACTGATTGAAGCTAATATGGGTTGGCAGTTTGGGCTTGAAACCAAGCCGACTGGGAAGGCAAATTAGGCCCACTGGAAGGTGCTACCACTGGATGTCAGCCCAGTTGTGGATGGAATGCAAACCTAACGCCAGCGGGTGCAAGAGGCCGGCCTTTGCCTTTCCGACTACGGTCACGGCTCCGGTTGGACTGGTCCGGTGCAGAGGTGGTGCGACTAGACTGCGATCTGGAGGGAGGAGTGGTGTTGCCGGCAGTGGTGGTGTTTAGGGCGGTCGTTTGACCGGAGGCGGTTTGGGCGGCCATTCTCATTTCTTCAAGTAATAATTGCGACCCGACTTTGGTGAAATTCGGAAGAGGATCCAATTGTTGAATAAAGTTGACCGCAATATTGTACTCAGCAGGTAAGCCTGAGATGAGTTGAAGAACGAGACGATTGTCCAAAACGGAAGATCTGACACCCTTCAGTTGATCAGCTAGAGATTTAAGTTGTAGACAATAAGAAGAGATAGAAGCAAACCCGGATAATTTACAGTTGGAGAACTCGTGTTCAAGATATACTGCACGGGTGACCTTGTTATCCTGAAAGATGTTCTGTACTCGAATCCATGCTTGAAGAGCGGTATCGTCTGGATCCAAGATTTGGAGAAGGATGTCCCGTGAGACCGTGTTGTATATCCATTGAAGAACGGTCGCGTCAACTTGTTGTCAGTGGGAGTCATCAATATCAACCGGTTTGGGAACTGTGGCATCAATGTGATCCAAAACATTATGAGTCTTCGCAGTAACGCGAAATAAGGTGACCCATGATGCGTAAGGAGTGTCATGGTCAAGGACGAGAGCGATGTTGTTCTTGATGTTGGATATTCCGAGCGGGGAATGAAAGGATTGCTTTTTGTCCACAGCCATTAGAAGGGCCGTAGAACCGTGTACTGAAGGCGATGGTGGTGGGAGGGCGCACTAAGGAAGCCTCGACAGAGAATTGAAATTAGGGCTAGGGTTAGCCGTCGAGGAAAAGAACGTGCGGAAGAGGAGGAAAGAAGTCTGATACCATGTGAGAATATGAATAAATTCCCCGTAGGGTTTCCATTGACTGATGGATATATTTATAACAAATGTATTTACAATATTTTTGTAGGGCATCCTCTATTTTACATAATTGCATATTCTATCAGACAGGTTACTTTCCGGGATAAGAAAATACCCAAATCATTATTACAGGTTTTATATGATATTAGTTTGTTATACTACTCATTGAAAATCACTATTATAAATAACAGTTCATACAAAATGGCAACAATTCAACTAGAGATTTCAACAAAACGGTAACAATTCAACTAGAGATTTCAACAAAAAAACAATTCAAATAGAGACCCTCATTCAAAGTGAGAAACTAATAAAATCCTTACAAAATCTCGTTTATGAACAATATGTTGGGTTGTGAAGTTTGATGTATTGTATTATAAATGGGTTTGGAGGCGATACTCCCGATACTTGCAAGGGCCCGGGAGCAATGTCCCATAAAATATTTTCAACACAATATATTTTCAACTCGTGTATTATGCCCGTTATATTTTATCTTTAAGATTTTAGACTTTTTATCTTGTTTTTCCTTTCATAAATAAGGTTGTTAGGATTAGCTTAAACCTACTGATAAGATGTTTGCATGCTAGGATTTAGGAGTCTTTTTAGTATAGTTTAGTGTAGTTTTGCATGATACGGTGTAGACACCCTTACATGAGATTTTGAGCACATTATTACTATATGCGTGTTTCCTCCAGTTGCCTATGTTTGTGTGGTTATTTGAGCCTACCTTGAGCTTAAGAAACATTCACCCTCATTCAAGATATGAAGGGAAGAATGGTATCCCCTTGTGTTGTATTCAACTCCACTTTCATCAACAACAAGAGCATTGATGTTACATCCCCTTAAATTCAAATAAGCCCCTAAAGATCCAAATGACTTCCCAAAAATTCAAAGATGAATGGCTTAAGAAGCACCAAGAAGGTCAAAATCACCCCACACAAGCAAGAAGCAAAACTAGAGAAGACCAACCAGCTAGGATGCCTTGGACCATCTTGTGGACCGACTTGCCCAATTTTGGACCGCTCGGCACATCCACTATAGAACCGGGACCGACCCCTGAACTGCCCTATGAAACGGTGCCCTTGCATGTGCAGGTAGACCCACTCTTGGTTGCTTGTGTGATTTTTCCTTCTTTTAAGGCTAGAAATGAAATTTTATATAGGTCAAAAGGTGCATTCAAAATCTAAAATACCTTTGCCACCATTAGGAAGAGCTAGCTTGTGCTTTGTGTTCTACCGGCTTAATATTCTCTCTTTTTGCTAGAGGAAACTAGCAAAAACCTCTATTTTCAAATCTTTCACCTAGTTTTTAGATCAAACAATTTACTTTTGCAATAACACCAAGAACAACTTTGTGAGTTGTACTTTTCGATTTTCCTTATTTCTTATTGCATGTTGTTTATTTCAAAGTTTATTTACCTTTCAAATTGTTTGAATATGATTGATGCATGCTTTCGATTTCCTTGCAATATTTACCATGAGTAGCTAAATCCCTCTTCTAGGGATTTAGGGGTGAAAGTCGCATTTCTTGGTTGATTTGCAATGACATGAGCGTATATATGTTGGAACTCCCCTTGCATGCATGATTAGCCATCTTTCTAGATGAGTATAAACTTAAGGTTTGAATGTTAAACTTTGTTAAATCGCTTGTGAATGGTAAAAAACGGCGTGTCATCTCCTTCATAGGGCATATGAATGAACATAGATTTAGTAGATGTACTCCTAAAGATAGTCTATAATCCATCCCTAAGATTCTCCTGTTCTGTAATCCATCCCTAGGAGTGCGTTTGTGAGGTGAGGTGAACATTGGCAAGACCTTTCGGTAATCTCATTTAGTTGAAAGGTATCTCTTATGTGCTTAAAAATCGGAATGTCTTATTGTTGAATAACATTTATGTGATCATAAGATGGTTTTCTCCGAGTAACTCGTTCACCTTAGGTGAACAAAAACTAAATATGGACCACCATGATTGTGCATGATTATTCCCGTCATCGTCATTATCTTTTGACACTCTTTGAGCATGTATCAAACTTGATTTGGTGTCAGTAATTCATAGATTCATAGATTTTAATATATTGATTTATCATACTTTGCTAAAGTTGAACTCATTGCATGAACCACAACCCCCTCTTCATTTTGCACTTTATGATTAGAAGCCGAGCTTGTCAAATTGAGCCAATTTACTACATAGTCTATGTGGAATTCGACCTTGATTACTAAATCGTGTATTACGATGGGAATTAAACTGTGCATTACGGGTATTTTGTCGGTCATACTAGATGCACATCACCTATTAATAAAGTATTTCAAACATTAGTTTTTCATCCAAATTTTACATTATAATCCAGATTCAACAATTTTTATAATCATTAAACTTATATAGTCCCTCAAGCTCCATAATCCAAACTAAAATATCATTAAATACGACTTTTTTTGGAAAGGAAAAAAAATGTGGTTGAAGAAGAATTTAAGAAGTGAAAATCATGCGGATATGCTAACTACCTTACAGAAGTTGAAGATTTATATAACTTCAAATGACCTTGGTAAATGAGTTGAAAAGATCGACACTACTATCGCGTGAGAGTTTTTTTTTTCTTTTTTCGAAAGGTTTGTAAGTAGCTCTCGGTTTGATCGGCTTTACCGCTCTACATCCGGGACGGGTATAAATCGTGACCCATTGTTGGGGGATACCCTCCCAATATCAGTTTTTTCATACATGCTGCCAGGAGGATTCGAGGTTCGAACTCGAATCTCCAGACTAACCACTTAAGGAGTCTAGCACCACATCTCACTAGACCAACTGAGTATTGATATCGGATGAGAGTTGCTACTTGCTAGTGAAGAAGATAATGACTATTGAGACCAATCTCTAGGTGAGAGATTGTTAGGTTGCGGAAACTTTTGCTTATTTATACTCACTTGATTAGTTGATTATTGGAATCGTCATCCCAAAAGATAATGCAAAATCATGGTTTAGTAGTAACAACATGGTTTAATTGTGCCCCTAAACGTAATCATATATTTGCGGCGAATTGAATAACCAATTCTCGTAACAAATTTCTCTCTTAAATGCGTTATAATCCTAACAAAAAATTGATGATCACATCACAATAGTTGTTGAGAGAACAACTTTAACTTTATTTAAAAGTCCAAATAATAGGAAAGGAGGGGTACTATTGAGAAATTATTGGCTAGGGCTGGTATATGAAGAGTCCTGATATTGGAGAGTGTGTGGATCAATGCTATATTATATTCTTTTGTTTGAAGATTTTTTTTTTTGGAAATTCTGGATGGTATCCTCGTGGTTTGGAGTTTTTTGAATTTTGTCCAACAGTTTTTTCGAGTTCGGATGGTACCCTTAAGTTTTCGTTGTTGTCCGGATTTTGCCCAAATTCATTAAAAAATTTCAAATTCCATTAAAAAATATAAAAGAAAATTAAGTAAAATTGAAAAATAAATATAAATAGAAAGAATGATTTATTTATTTTACAAATAAAGTAAATAGTAAATTTTTTTTAAAAAATCAATATTTTATTTTATTTTATTTTAAAAATAATTAATTTGAATTAGCATTTTTTTAACAAAATCTAAAAATATAAGTATTATACTTTATTTAAAATATAAATAAAATAAGGATTCTTAAAAAAAACAATTTTAAAATCATTATTTTTAATTTATTATTAAAATAAATAAATCAGTCTTTATATTTTATTTATTTTTCAATTTTACTTTATTTTCTTTTATATTATTTAATGGAAATTGAAAAATTTTAATGAATTTGGGCAAAATCCGGAAAATAATGTGAACTTAAGGGTACCATCTGAAATCGAAAAAACTGTTGGGCAAAATCCGAAAAACCCCAAACTATGAGGTACCATCCGAAATTTCTCTTTTTTTTTTATCTACAATGGCGATGATTTCATTTACCATCTTTTTAATGCATTTTTTTTTTTTACAAATATACTTCACTTAGTTATGAACTAATCCAAAATATGTAGATAAATTTAACACTTTGTTTTTGAATTTGTTTGACAATTACCCATTGAATATCTAAAATGTTGATTAACAATCTTTTGTCTTTTAAGTAATTACTGTAAACTAATACTTTGTTAATATGGTGGTAAAGTGATATTAGACTGTTTTTAAAAATTTATAAAAACTGATAATGAGAAGGTCTTTTATAATGGCTCATAAAACACCGGATTTAGACATAGAGCAATATTGACTGATGGAACCGAACAAAAAGTAAGAAGAAAAAAACCCAATAATTGTCAAATAATATATAGCACTAATTTAATCATAATTGTAAATCATTTTAAACTTTAAGATAATGTTAAGCTTTAGCATAAAGCTTTTTTTTTTTGAAAAATTGTATACTTTCATTCCTTTTGAATATCTTAATAATTAAAATAAAAAATATTGAGGGTGACGTTTTTGTAAATTCATTAATAACATAAGCACTAAATTTAGTGATAATTTAAATCTAGCTTAAATCATAGGATAACGATAAACTTTAGCATAAAAAAGTTTATATTATTTTTTTATAAAAATGAGTTTTCTTATCTTTATTAACTTTTGAAAATTTTATTGGTTAAATGCTTTAAGTTAAAGAACAATATTTGAGGGTAAAAATTTATGAATTAATATATATATACATATATATATATATATATATATATATATTAGTTCAAGTGAGGAGAGAGCTTGTAGATAGGAATTAGGAGAGTTGTAAGCCATTGGATAATCAAGGGCTCCCACACGCCCATCATTAATGGCATTTTTGTAAATTAACTTAAAATTTGGAAAAATACCCTTACGTTCAAAATAGTCATCGGTGTTCATACTTTTATATCATTGTTCATGTTTTTATACATTGGTGTTCATAGTATTTTTATTCATCAAAGTGTCATGTCCATTTATTCTTTTTGTGTTCATTTTATAATGCATAGATATTCATTTACAGTATATAACCACAAAAAATAAAAATAAAAACTCATCACAAAACGTTAAAAGATGATCATAATATGTTATGTGTGTGTCAAAGTTATAGATAAGTCATCAGTTTTCATACTTTTATACGTCATTGTTCATGTTTTATTCGTCAATGTTCATACTTTTTATGCCATTGTTCCTGTAAATATTATAAATTGTTTTTCTATAAGATATTTTGTCGAACAGTTAGCGTGCACACTAAAAGGAGCAGATAGATTATTCAATTGGAGCTATTAGACCAACTCAACATATGTATATACATGTATTTTCTCAATCAAACTTATCAAACACAAAATGATTCAAACAAATTTGATTTCGAACACAAACATCAATCATAATGAAATATAAACCTTAAGAATGGAAATCTAAACAGTGAGAGTAGAAATTTGAAGAAACAAAACCTGGATCGTCTTGTATTCTCTTTGATTTCACAATTTTTTATGTAATCGATCTTTGAATATTATAAACACGATTTTAAAGAAAAGTATAATTTTCAAAAAAAATGAATAGCATATTATAAACACCATAACTGCAAAAAAAAATAATACTTACTTGTAAAAAAATGAACATCATATTTTATTAACACGATTTGAAAGAATAGCATAATCTTCAAAAAAAAAAATCCGAAAAAATGTTTAAAAATAAATAAAAAATGAACAATTAATGTTGAAAAATGAACAATTAGTGTTAAAAAAAATGAACATTTGTTGATAAAATATGAGCAATGACTCTTTTAAAAATGAACACATACTTATAAAAATATGAACACTAATTTTTATTTACAAAAAGAAAATCTGGAAAAAGAAAAAAAAAAGTGATGTGGCATGCCACATGTCACCACCCCAGCTCTCCTCATTCCTATCTACAAGGGTCCTCCTCACCGGAACAGGGTAGATATCAAAATTATTAGATAAACACCACTCACGCACCCTAAGATTTTGAAACTAATAATAACTACGGATAATATATTAAACAATAAGGTTTGTTCTCATATGATATATATATATAGAGAGAGAGAGAGAGTCGGGACGATGAATGGGGATGAGGAAGAAAGTGGAGGCAAAAGCGGTTATGGACGACGATTCTGGCATTCGTTTTCCCTTGCTCCTTTCCTGAGGGAAACTGAGCTTTCTTGAGTGTTCTCTGAATTGTTGTTGAGCCTTTGTGTTATCTTCGAGTGAGGTAAGTCCCTTGGACTTACTTAGCTTCATTCCGCGTATTAGTTGGATTGTATTGGCTTGCTTGTGTTGTTTATCATGTTTATAACGGATAACCGGAATAGGATTCACCCTTTGTTACCCTTAATTGGCCCAAGTGTATGATAACCGGACGGTTACCACTTGTCTAGTTCTACAGGAGACTAGAATGTGCTCTTGCAACCTAGACCCGTAGGTAACGGATAGTACTGATCTATTCCTATTGGTAGGCGGAAGCGGAGACGAGTTTCGGGAGATTCTCGTGTGACAAAAGAAGTTGAATTATAATGAATAACCTTAATGAAAGATAATAACCGGTTGTGTGCAAGCATGCTATGTGTTTTCTTTACCTTATGTGTGTTTGTGCCTTTACGCTCTTGCTAGTATCTAGAATGTTAGCTAACGTTTTATACCGTCGTTGTCCGCAGATTCAGTATGCTGCTGAGTGATCCGGATGGTGTGGTCAGCCGAGGTTCCCATACATGTTAGGACGGGATCGGGTTTTTGTTTCTTTTGTTGTTTCCCTTTTGTTTTGAACTCGGCTGCAAGTCTTTTACGTTTTCCTTTGTTTGAACCTTTGGTTTTATATTGAGTTTTTGTTTTTATTCGTTTGTGCCTTGTTGTAAGATCCATTTGTTGTTGATACTTTGAGGGTCGGGACCCATTGTGCGGTCCTAGCCCGTAGCGCTTCGAGTTCCCAGAACTTGGGGTGCTACAATCCTAGCTCTCCTCATTCCTATCTAGAAGCCTCTTCCTCACCGGAATCTCGACCCTTAATACTCACCATCCGACGTGTAATCATGAGAACATGCCTCATTGTTCATATTATTAGTTTTGTTCCGAAGGTGTCATATCTTTAATGTATTGTTCGTAGTTATTGTTGATTGAATGGATTATTCCGGTGAGGAATCTTAGGGCTCCCAATTCCAAAACAGTAAACCCATGATCTATACTCTATTCTTAACACATGAAATATGTTATTCATACCCCGACTACGCGTACGCAATCCGTATTCATAGCAACAAGCTCATTTCGTTCAAAAACAAAGGAAAATGGCTTCGACTATGCATAACGTATGCTTAGTAGTCCATAACATACATTTGGTTCGAAAAATTAAGGAAAAATTATTACGTCTGCGCATTGCGTAGACGTAGTAAGGTTAAAAAAGTAATATAAATAAAAATAAAAATTATTTATTTTTACTACGCTTACGCATGACGTAGACGTAAAAAAGGTATATATAGCATTGGTTAATGTGGTACGAATAGCAGGAACCATCAGGAAACTCTAGCCGGTCACCGGCCCGTAGATTTTTAATGAGAATATTATCATTATTCAGTGCACTGATAATATTATAAGTTCATTTTGAAAAGTTTAAACATTTAAAATTATATAGAATTTTGCCGTCCATTTTAAAGTTGCTATCGTCTATGACTATGACAATTAAGATAAGGAGAAGGCCTAGCTTCTTCGTATCATTTTGAATATGAATGAGAACGACAACGCGCAGCGAAATCTGCTGAATCCAAAGGATGAGAGGATTATGAAATAAATAAATAAATAAATAAATAAATAAATAAAGGAAATAAAGGAAATAAAGAAATAAAAAATTGGAATCAGAAAGATAAGACGGTATATAGAAGAGAACACTGAACACGTGTCGTCCACAACTGGGATAATATGACCGGTTTTGCTGCCTTTCCGATGGAAATTATGAAATGATCCGGTTCGAGTAAAAAAAAAATTTTGATGAATAGAAAGCGGTTAGATTGATCTATCTTCTAGAGGTAGTCTACCTAAAGTATTTTTGCGGATGAAAATACGAAATTCGGGATCGTCAGAAAAACAGGTGTTGGAGTTCGATGTTCCCAGATGGGTCAGTCGGTCAGCAACATAGGTGGTTCGAGCCAACTTAATAAAAGGAGTTGTAAGATTGTATCAATAAGTATGATATTAAACTATTCATAAAATATTAATAGCATAAAACTTCTGGTATCAAATTTCTTGTATGTAATTCTGGTATGAAATTTCTGGTATGATAATTTCTTGTATGTAATTCTGGTATGAAATTTACTTAACTTGTAAAACTTCTGGTATCAAATTTCTGCTATTTAATTTCTGGTATATAATTTATGGTATTTAATTTCTGGTATATAATTTCTGGTATCTAATTTTCGTATGAAATTTCTGGTATGAATTTCTGGTATGAAATTTCTGGTATGAAATTTCTGGTATGAGAAATTCTGATATGAAAAATTCCGGTATGAGAAATTCAGTCCAGAAAATAAAATAAAAAATAAAAAATAAATAAAAAAAAGGCAAGAAAAATAATAAAAGAAAACAAATTCAGTAATTAAAAAATAAAACTTATACTTATATAACAAATAACAAATATCATTTATTCTTTCTTTCTAAATAGAAGGGTTAATAATTTTTACCTACTATTAAATGAAAGTGGTAAAAAATTTGGGGTACACTTTCTTAAACAAAAACTCAAAAAGGCCTAGTATGTCAAATTATCCCATTAAACTTTATGTATTCTTTTGATGGTACACAATATTAATACACAATTTCAATTACACAATATCAATACATAATTTCAAATACACAATGTTAATAAATAAAAGACTTGTATAATCAAACCTTGTGTAAATGACTCGAGCATACATAATGTACATACTGACGTGTGATATGGACAAAGAATACACTTTATTTCTAAAATTTAACCGTTATGTACACATTTTAAATTAATATGTATTTATCACGCAATCACAAACAAAACTCGACACATTAATATGTACATATATATACATATTTCATACTCAACAAGTATTGATTATTGCACATACATATTATTCAAGAAAGAAATTCAGTGAAAGGTATTTCGTACACAAGCTTTTTGGTTACACAAGTTTTTTATTTATTAACATTGTGTATTTGAAATTATGTATTAATATTGTGTAATTGAAACTGTGTATTAGGAGAGAGAATATTTTCTAAAAAGGTACAATTATCATCTCTTTCCATGTTTTACGTAGGAGCAAAATTTTTTAAATAACTAATTAGGAAAATAATTAAATTTAGATAGGAAAGAGGATTGACTTATATGGCAATATCTTTTATGATTATCTATTTAATCTTTTTCATCATAATTTAGGGTGCATACTTTGTTAATTGGAAAACAAAAGGTACCTACTTTATACACAAATATACATAAACTACCTACTTAACCAACTCACTCATCAAATTTTGTGAAATCATTCCTTGTGGATTAATGCAAAATGCACTTGTTTCCCCACATTTTGTTACCCTATAGGGTATCAAAAGTAGAGAAAATTACCAAAACAGTACCCCATCTTTTGGGCTGACTAAACTTTAGTACCTCATCCTTTTAACTATCAGAACGGTACCTCATCTACTGACCCCGACCGAAGATAAATATCTAGGTTACTGTTCATCCGTTAAACTACCTAAACGGTGTTAAATATTAGGGCAAAATTGTCCACTCCAATTTTAATTTTAATTTCCTTTTTTGAGAGCCTTCTTTTCAAAATCCCCAAAATTTCCCCAAATTCAGCAACCACCCGATTAGGGTTTCGACTGAATTCCTTGGCGGCTGCACTGGCAGAGACTTGGCTCGACAGTGACCTAATTCGTGCCTAAAATTGGGAACAAAGAGTCGATTCTCCAAGTGTTGTGTGGAGAACAATGAACAGCTTCTCGTCTCTGAATCTCCAAAGAATGGAAGCGTTTGGCACCACCTTTAGAGCAGGAAAAGGTACATATTCAATTGGGAAAAGAAAGTCACTGTTTGCATCGGAATCGCTAGAGGTTTATCGTACCTGCACGAGGAGATCGATCCACGAGTCATTCATCGGAGTATCAAATCTTCCAATATCCTTCTCGATGCTAATTCGTGCCTAAAATTGCTGATTTTGATCTAGTTGATTTCGTAGATGATTGTACTTGAGATTATCACCGGAAGAAATTCTATTGATATGGAAATACATAGTATCCTTGAAAAGACTCGCAATTGGCACATCTAAGAAAGAAGAGTTTGGTGGGAGTGAAGCAACAAGTTATTCTTATGCTAAAACATCAGTAAAAGCTTCAAAGGTTGAATCAGCAAGTTCTGGTAATGTGTTAAACTGCGTTGATACAAACAGATCCAAAACTATTCAAGAACATGCTACATTCTTCAAACACTGATGCATAGGCAAACAGATCATCAAATTCTTACATGACTTAAGCAGTTAAGCTCAAAGTGTTCACCTGAATTAGAAGCATTCTTGGACCTTTTCAACTTCTCAATCTCCAGTTGAGCTTCCATGAGCATGTTCATCCTCTAGAGCTCAAGTTCCTTAGTGAAATCCATCCTCTGTCTTTTCAATTCCATCAATTGTCTCTGCTTAGAGCTCTCAATCCTCTCGTAGATCTCTCTAAACTTCAATATTGTTGTTGCTAGTTCCCTAAACGCCGTCTCCTCTGAGGAAGAATCGATATAGTTTTCTGATCTCCCGTGCTTCTTCCCCTCCGACAACATTGGACCTCTCCCGTTCCCTTCGTCGCCCAATGGACTCTCGCTATCGCTTGAATCCACCGAGTTGAACCTCGACGACGAACCAAACCTAGGTTTAAAAGGGATTATCGCATTTGGTGATCTAAGCCCCATTTTTTTATCGTCATTTTTGGTTGGATATATGAGTTGCTACTGCATTGAACTCAGCTGGATAATAGATGTAAATAGATCTAAATTATATGGAAAATTTGGGGATTTTGTAAAGAAGACTCTAAAAAAAAAGGAAATTAAAATTAAAAATGGAGTGGACAATTTTACCCCTAATATTTAACACCGTTTAGATAGTTTAACGGATGAACAGTAACATAGGTACTAATCTTCGGTCGGGGTCAGTAGACGAGGTACCGTTCTGATAGTTAAAAGGATGGGGTACTAAAGTTTAGTCAGCCCAAAAGATGGGGTACTGTTTAGATAATTTTCTCTCAAAAGTAATCAAACTCTACTCCAATTCCTTCAAACCATAAGGAATGATTCCATAAACTTTCATGAACAATGGTATACATATGGACTAGATTCGTTTCCATTCCGTTTCCGATTCCGGAGTTAAAATCAAACGGGCCCTTAGTTTATTGTTTAAATTCTACACCTCTAATGAAAGTTTGATACGCGAATAATTTAGAAAATTATATTTAAGAAAACACCCTACAAAATAAAGGTACGAATCCATTTGATGACGCAAGTTTATGGTGTTTATGAAACTTATAGCAAACTGAGATGAAATTATAGAAATTTCTTTAACATTACGTAAATAGTTTATTGAATGCTACACAAACGAAATTCAACAACACTAATATATAAGGAGCTCAAAACAACAACAAATTTAATAAATTAATTAACTTTAAGAACTTTTGTAACCTTAATGTGCAAAGTTTAAATTTTTTATTTGGTGGAAAAATGTGATGTTCCGAATAACATTTTTGAAAAACTTGATCGTGTAAAGATCCATAATCAAATTCTTCAAAGTATGCTAATTTATAAACCAAAAACCACGCATTTAATCTTGCAGATCACTACCAAATTTCTATAGAAATTTCCGGAATGGACAATTATACTCCACAACCATTTAAATTCGAAATGATGTGGACTAAACGAAAATCCTTTGATAATATTGTAAAACAATAATGGCTTCCAATTTTATTGTAATTGAAGTGTATAAACTCGCAAAAAAAAAACTCAATTGCTTAAAACAAAGGCAAAAGAATGAAGTAAGGTATATTTCGGAAACATTGTCAAGCAACTTAAAGATGCTGAACAATTCCAGGAAATTCAAGGCACAATGCCCAACATCTTGAACTAAAGAGAAGAAACCATCCAAATAAATCCCTGAATATACAAAATCGTTTACTCTCCTTGCACCAAACATATTGGAGACAAAGAACTAAAAACAAACACTTGAAAAACATGAACTCTAATACTAAATACTTCTATCGGATTGCTAATGGTAGAAGAAATCGCAAACACCTAAAGGAACTTTTAACTATAAATGGAACTACTCTCTCTTTCGATGCCGAGATCCATTTTGGAAGTTAAAACGGAACTCTTGAGAAAATTATTTAAAATCCCACTAGATCAATCTCTATTGGAAAATAAAATACAAAATATTAAAAACAAAGTTAGTAACGAGGATAACGTGAACCTAACAAAGTCTCCGACTAATGAAGAAATTAAAAAAAATGTTATTTTTGATATTGGATGTGATAAATCTTCAGAACCAAATGGTATGCCGGCTGATTTTTATCAAAAATAATGACATAGTGTGGGAAATCATCATGCCCAAACTTATTCACCCTCCTCAAGGTGCCTTCATAGTAAATAGATTCATTCATGATAATATTCTTATTGCATATGAAATTTTTCACTCGTTTAGCTCTAAACAGGATAGGAAGAGTGAACTGCTATCAAACTAGATATGAAAAAGCTGATTTTGTTTCTTTAAATATTGTTTCTTTATTTTTTTTTTTCTCTTTTTTCTCTTATATTCGGTCTAGATCTTTGTTTTCTTTGACGAAATTCAAATTTACATGTTTTCAGAGAAATCGACCGATTGACTCATCTGAATTTGGACCCATCACCATTTTTTCGAATGATCCGACCTTCGTTTTCTCATCGCAATGATGCTTTAGGTAGACTTCGTCTAGAAGGTAGTCCAACGTAAAATTATTTTTTTTTGAAATTATTGGAATAATTACAGGAGTTTTGTATTCTCGTTGTAAACGTAAAACGGATATCTCCAAAAGCTATTTTCATCTAAAACTAAATATTAAAAAAGTGCATCATAAACTATAAGCGACACACCACGTGTACGTGTACACTTGTCCCTTATATTAGCATACATCAAGAGGTAAAATCATGTGATATGTGACACGTGTAATTTCTTAAGTTATTAAAGTGTATATACAATGGCAGAACCGCGGCCATTTTGTTGTGGAATTATTTTAAATTTTGTGTTATATATTTGAATGTCATGCTTTGTAGATTTAATTAGGGGCCGATATCGATGAAGTTTATCCTCGTCTCGTATTCGGGGTGGAGACGGCATAACGCAATATTTATGTAGTTTGGGTCGTTTGTTATCTATTTTGGTCTTCATTGTTTGTCTCACTCTCATATTTGACGAGTAAGTATTGTCTAGGATTTAGTTATTTTATATATTGGAGGGTTTCTTCTGTTTCAAATCATCTGTTTATATGTAATCCGAAATTACTTAATAAAATCTACCTAAATTGGACATAGTTATTATTGACTCAACCTCTATAAATTTGTATATCGTTTATCGTTCTTATTTGTTAAATTATACTCTTTTTCACAATTCCGCACAATATTTTGTATGCACGTTATTTTTTATATAGTAAGTTAACTAAGGTGTTTTGTAATATTAGTTTTTTAGACTGTGGTTCAAAAAAAAATATTATGTCAAAAGTAGGAGATGTTTTAGTAAAATTACATTTATAGAGTTTTAAACATGTAAAAAGACGAAAAAGAACTTTATTCGTCATCCCACCAAAGCTAGATTATACAAACCCGAAGCATAATAGCCACGGGATAAGAGTAGTTGTACATATATTTCGTTCAATACTTGTAAAAGACAATAATATATCCCTACATATTTTGAGTTGCCTGCATTAGCTTATATAGGATATTAGTCTTTCCTTTAGTCTAGTTACCGTTATGACTATTTATGTATATATTGCTTACCTTGTTTATGCAATAATTAGACTGATATTCACGTAAATCATAAGAACAAAGTTCTTACATGGTATCAGAGTGGTTAGCCTCTATTCGGCTCTCGATCCTAACCCGTTGACAAGTGCAACCTGGTCTATATCCTCTAGTTGCACTTGCGGGGGCGTGTTGGAGATAATAAGTTCCCACGTCGAAAGATGGGGACACTCCGAGCCTAGTATATAAGGTCGGTGGGCTACTTCTATTGCCAATTGGTTTTAGGATGGAACCTAATCGAGTTTATGTGTTGACCCTGGGCCTAACGCGCATGTGCACTCATATGCGCACGACCCCCGCTCTACCGGTCCATCTATATCGGACTTTATGGTGGTCCTACTTCCACAATTCGTGGTTTTATCCCACCATAAATCTATCAGAGAAGATGGGAAGAAATACTTATGAGAATCGATGTTGGGAGGGCAGAATTGTGAATGATCAAGCTTCATCCCTTTAATGGTGCCTCTTGCGGTTGAAAAAATCCCTTCATTTCATTCCCATCAGCCCCTTCATCCTCACATTCATCTAATTAAACCGAACAACAAAATGTTGCATAAATGATGAAAAAGTTGTTTCATCCTCACACCGAACGGGCCTATAATCTTATAACCGTTTTGATAAAAGATTATAGGCCAAATTAGCTAAGTAAGTCTTTTTGAGATTTCTCTCTACTAATTAGGTTCATGGTATAAATATGTTTAGTAAATATACCCCTAATAAAACCCCTTACCTTCCAACTTCAATTTAATGAAAGTCGTAAAAATTGAAGAGATATACAAACCTAATGAAAATAGAATTAAAAGAGACTATTTGGCCAAATTCTTTCAAGATTATATATTTAGAGAAGTACATCTCTGGAGATACACGGTCATTAATTTATTATCAAGTACATCTTCGGGGAGCATTATAGAATTTGAACTCCATATAACACAAAATTCGTATAATCTTATTTATGCTCTTGTCATAATAAAAACAAACATTTATCAATGAAGTGTTACGTACTATGAAGTCTCGTGAAATCACATGCATAATAGTGGCAACGGAGAGCCACATAAACACTTGTTGCCGGAGTAAGCGGAAGCATCGAGTTGTTGCAGCCTCCCACCGACAGGGATCGGCCCACACAGCCGGTTGCTGCTGACGTTGAAGAAAGAAAGAATGCTTGCATTTACTAGGCTGTTTGGCAAGCCGCCAAATATCTTGTTGTTGTTCAATAACAACGTTAGGATATCCGAATTCACCTCCACCCTCGACATGTTAAATTTGAGCTTGTTTCCCGACAAATCAAGGTTCCACAACCACTTATCCTTCCCAAATAGGAAAGAAGCATCCCCGTTAAGGTTGTTGTTGTTGAGATCTAGCCCTCTAAACTTGATTCCAGCGAAGGATCTCGGGATTTTACCGTTAAGGTTGTTTGATCCGAGGATGAGATATGCGCCGTTCTTGTACCGGTCGTTGAATTGGCTAAATAGTCCTTCTGGGATAGGGCCTGTGAGCTTGTTGTTACTGAGAATGATGACTTCGAGGTTTGAGAGTTTTGAAAGTTGTTTAGGGATCTTTCCTGTGAGTTGGTTGTTTCTTAGAGCTAGGACGTAGAGGTTTCGAAAATGGGTAATGAATTGAGGGATGGGGCCGGAAAGACGGTTATCCGTGAGCTCAAGGTAAACTAGGCGTTTTAGATTGGCGAGGGAGGCGGGGATGGGGCCGGTTGCATTGTTCTTGAAGACAAGGTTGGTTAAATAGGTCAGATTTCCTGTAACAATGTAATATGAGCACGTAAACGACAAATCAACTAATATTAGTTAGAAAATTACACTTTTAGGGTTTGTATGATTTCAACCTTTTATTTTATATAAACTAAATTTATTTTCATTTTGTTTATGTTCTTTTAGGAGAGACACCCAAACAAAATTAGGGTTTACCTATGACAACGGGGAAGATGGTCGGGAGATCGCGTCTTCCCCAAGGAGTGTTGCCGAAGAAGTTAAAAGTGTCGACACGGCCTGTGATAGGGTCACAACCAACAAAGTCCCATCCATTACAACAGTCGGTCTCTGGTGTCCACGTATTGAAGATATCAGAGTTGTTGAAGGCTTGTTTGATTTGAAGGAGAGTGATTCTATCCTTGGAGTTACATGGGGCCGCGGGTGGTGGTGGTGTTGTGGGATAATCGTCGTCCCACTCAGAAGGTGTGGGCGACGAGGCTGGAGTAAATGGTGAAGGGATTGTAGTGGCGGATGTGATTATCACACCAAAGAAGAAGACGAGAAGATGGAGTATGAGGACGTGGTTTTGAGTTTCCATTTTTAAGATGTGCAATTTTACCAAATAGCAACGCCAAGTTTGATCATTTTATTGTCCTATTGAGTTAGTAGGTTGAAATTTGTACATGTGATGTGCAAGAGAAAAAGCGGAAATGGCGTCTGAAGATATGGTCTTATTGTCTCAATATTGTGGTATTTTGATATGTTCTACTATAGGCCAGTGGCTACTAGCTTAGTTTGTACAAAAAGGACAATGTACGTTGAACAATGAACATATAATCTTGCAATATGGAAGTTATACGTGTACTGCTATTTCAATTATACTATATTATGTGTAAATATAAAATGATGTTTAAAATAAATTATGCTTAAAAATTTTAAAAATTTAAAAAGAGATGGGACATTTATGGTAAGAGGAAGTTAATTTGTGTGTGAACTATGGAGGTTTCCTTGTAAAAAGAAGGTGAGAATAAATTTGGTTTAATTTTTTATTATTAGTCAATTTTTACTACATTAATAGTTTTTTATATTAAAAAATGCTTATTTTGTGAATAGAAAAAATAACACTATAGTACTCAATAAAAATGACTAGCTAATAACATTTTGAGCCCGCATTTTATTACGTGTGTTTTGTTTTAAAAAATTCCTCAATATTGATTGTAACGGTTTATTGGCGATCCAAATCGATCTCATGATAAAATTGTATAAATCTTTTGTTTACCTAACTAAAATCGAGAAGTCACCTACCTCTTCGATATTGATATTATATATCAATTTATATTATTGAAAATAAAATGGTAGGAAAATGTTTGGACCAAAAATGTGATAAGAAATAGGAATATTTAAATAGATTTATCTAATCTACAAATTCATGTTTTGACGAGACGTGTGCGGGTAAGAATCATGTACAAATCTTTCTTGCTCCTGCATATTCATTTTAATTAATGCAAAATAAACCCCCAAGTCCGTAAATTAAGCCGGAAAGGAATACTGATATGATATTTAACGAAGATCAGGATTCATATTGTTTTTTTTTTTTAGAAGAAAACCTTGAATAACCGTTATACACCAACACACATGTCTTCAACCAAATAAACATCTAAAACAAACGAAAAAGAACAAGATTGAAACGAAAAGATCGGAGTCCTTGGCTGTAGGCTAGCCAGAAAGTGTGCCGCTTGATTTCCTTTGCGATTAACATAAGACCAGTTGATCGTCTGTATTCCTTTCGCCAACTTAAGTATTTTGTCAATCAACATTCCAAGGGAGCTACGATGCACCAGACGAGAACGAATATAGTTAAGAACAACCAAGCAATCTGACTCAACAATAACATGTGTTAATCCTTGCTCCACCGCACATTGGACAGCCCACAAAATTGCCTTTGCTTCCGCTATGTTTGGTGATGATCCAATCTGGATAGCCTTTGCACCCATGAAAAGCACCTCACCCTTGCCGGTTCTAGCAATGATTCCAACTCCACACTTTGTGTCTGTGCTGGAGGCATCGGCGTTTATCTTGACAAATGCTGCAGGCGGGAGCTGCCACCTAGTAACGTTCATCAAAGCTGCTCTGTCCACCCTATTCCCCTTCGTTTGTTGCTCTTTGAAATCATGTAGCCATTTTAGTTGAGCTGCAAACACCAACCCAGCATCCTTTTCAATCCCCTGAAAAATAGCCAGATTGCGAGAGGTCCAGATGCCGTATAGAAGCATCGCCCATTCTTCCACCTGCGCAGGAAACAAGACTCGAATACCCTACACAGCATCTCCTTAAAAGTGTAGATACCGCTATGCAGCTTCCCATATCCTAGATCAATATTCCATACTTGCTTGGCCTTTGAGCATTTAAAAAGTACATGTTCAATGGACTCCCATCTCCCACAATGCCAGCAAAGTGGATCTGACCGGCATCTACGTTGCATCAAGTTTGAGTTACAAGGAACAACCCCGGACGCACATCTCCACAGGAAGTCTTTGATTCTCGGTGGAACCTCAAGGTGCCATAATGCTTGCCACAGTTTGGTCTCAGCAACCCTAGAAGATGAGGAGCCAGCACCTTCCTGTTGCATTTTGTGATCCATTAGCAAATGATAACATGACCTGACAGAGAATTGCCCACTTTTCTCATAATACCACATTAACATATCCGGTAATGAGGGATCAACCAGGTGAATACGGAGTATAAGCTCACTATCCTCTTTGCAGAACAAATTTCGAACTACATCTTCACGTCAAACCCTACCACTCCAGTCAATAAGATCACACACACTGTTTCAAACTCTGGATCATCAGGTGGGCGAACAATGGGCGTAAACAGTGAAGGACGAGGTAACCACCGGTCGTCTCTGATGGAAATTGAGCTACCATTCCCGACTGACCAAAGTAACCCATCCTTAAGCGCTTTCTGCCCACGTACAATACTTCTCCACGCATAACTTGGAGAATAACCAATACCTGCAGAAAGAAAGGATGAAGACGGGTAATAACGAGCTTTTAAAAGTTTAGCAAGCAGTGACTCCGGATCGTTAATGAGCCTCCAACCTTGACGCGCAAGCAAAGCCGTGTTGAAACTCTCCAATCTCGGAATCCCATACCACCACTTCTCTTCGGAATGCATAACCGTTTCCAACTCATCCAATGAATGGAATTACGATTCGCATCACCCCACCAAAATTTGCAAATCAGTTGCTCAATCTCCCGACATAAATCCGCTGATAAATAATAACATGACATGGTGTATTGCGGAATAGCTTGAAGAACCGCTTTGATTAAAATCTCCTTCCCGGCTTTTGATAACAGGTGAGACTTCCAAGAAGAGAGTTTTTTCCATACCCGTTCTCGAACATGTGCAAAGATAACCTTTTTGGATCTACCAATCATAGTGGGAAGTCCTAAATACTTGTCATGCTTGTGACTTCCACAACCTGAAGGATACCCTGAAGTTCTTCCCGCTTTTCTTCATTGACATTCGCACTGAATGATAGCTCAGATTTGCCAAAATTAACTTGTTGTCCAGATGCTGCTTCGTAACAACGAAGGATATTCACTATTTCTTGGCTTTGTTGACAAGTGGTTCTATCAAACAACATACTATCATCGGCAAAGAACAAATGAGATACCACAGGAGCACCTCTAGCAATTTTAATACCCTTCCAAGTACCCTCGGACTCACTTAATCGAAATAGACCAGAAAAAGCTTCCGCACATAATAAGAAAAGATAGGGTGAAAGGGGATCACCTTGGCGTAAGCCCCGGCATGGACTAAACGGCTGCGTCGGAACTCCTTGAACAAGCACCGAGAAAGAGACAGTTCGAACACACCTAATGATCAATGCAATCCACCTAGAATGAAAACCCATCCTTTGCATACACTCCTCAAGGAAATGCCACTCTACCCGGTCATAGGCTTTGGCCATATCCAACTTCAAAGCCAAATAGCCCACATTACCTTGTCGCTTCTTTTTCATATAATGAAACACCTCCGCTGCTGCCAATGCATTGTCCGTAATCAGCCTACCCGGAACGAAGGCACTTTGATTTTCCGATACTACCTTTGCAAGGCAGGCCTTTAACCTATTAGCCAACACTTTCGACACAATCTTATATAGCACATTACACAAGCTAATAGGCCGTAAGTCCTTCATACGAGATGGATTATTAACTTTCGGGATAAGAGAGATAAAAGTATGATTTAGATTTTCCGGCATACATGAACCATTAAGAATATTGAGAACAAAGTGGGTAACATCCGGACCGACAATATGCCAATACTGTTGATAAACAATGCTGACATACCATCCGGGCCCGGAGCTTTTGTGGGGTGCATTGAGAACAGAGCAGAATGTACCTCCTCACCAGTAAACGGACGAAGGAGCTCACGGTTATCAACATCCGAAATAGTGTGCGAAATTCCTTGAGTAGCCGTTGAAGGAGGTGCGTTAAGACTAGTCTTAAACAGATCCCGAAAGTAATCCAAAGCTACCCTAGCCATACCATCTCCGCTTCGCCACTCCATACCATTCTCATCAATAAGCCGACTGATGGTATTTCGCTTTTGCCTCCCATTTGCTTTTTTATGAAAGAAAGTAGAGTTTCTATCCCCCCATTTAAGTTCATTGACCCGAGCCCGTTGAAACCATAATTTTTCCTCCTGGTCCATCAGAATACTCTCTTCCCTCTCCAACACTTGTCGTCGACCCACCGTTCGTCCAGTGATACCTTGCTTATTTAATTCCCGGAGCTCACGAACTGCTCTCAACTTAAGCATAATATTCTTAAAAGTAAGCTTATCCCATTCTTTAAGATCCTTCATGCAGCGTGTAATCTGACCTAACACACCCCTTACTCCAGATTGAACACTTGGATTATTCCAAGCATTCCTTATGATGATATCACACCCATCATCTGCAGCCCAGAGGGCCTCAAACCGATGTGGTCGTTTCCCCGTTCTGCTCCTACTGTCCGCACTCTCCACTCGCAACGGGAAAACCATGATAGGAACGTGGTCCGAACCCGCTCTATCCAAGTGAACGACTGACGCCCCCGGAAACAAATCAAACCAAGGCTCATTCGCAAATGCAAAATCGAGTCGTTCCTGAATAAACTCGTCCTCTTTCCTACCATTGTCCCACGTAAATCGATTCCCTGAGAATTCAATCTCAGCAAGGTCACACTCCTCCAGTGTCTCCCGAAACCTCAACAAATGTGAATAATTCGGAGTGTTTCCGCCAACTTTATCCTCAAGGGAAATGATCTGATTAAAATCTCCAACACACAACCAAGCACCCCTTGTTTGCTCACTAAGTCGTTTGAGAAGTGCCATCGTCTGATGTTTCTCACCCTCATGTGGCCACCCATACATACCAGTAAACCTCCAATCAATAGTCTGATTATCATTCTTTATCAAGGCGTCAATATGATGGCACGTATAGGATTGGACAAACAAATTGACTGTTGCATCCACATCAGGCTAAGCCCTCTTGATTTCCCCCGACAATCCACCGTAAAATCATAATCAAACCCAAGCCGTAACCGCACCTCCTCCATCCTCTTTTTTTCACACTTTGTTTCCATCAAGAAAACAATCTTGGGGGCCTCTCTCCTCACAAGATTAGCAAGGCGAACAACTACACGGGCCTTCCCCAATCCCCGACAATTGTAACTTAAGCAATTCATTGATCTCGGCAAGAGAGGACCCCATCCTCTCTCGCCGATGAACTCTCATGTACAACATTCCTTCTTTTCACCTCCAGTCCGGAACTCTCCTCCATAATATCAGCAATCTCATTTATCCTTCTCTTCTTTGAAATGTGGGGGGGTTCCTTCACCTTCACGCCACCCTCTCTTGCAATACGCTTCCATTTATGCCCTAACCCACCTCTCTCTCCTTTATTGCCTTTTGTTTTCCCAACACTCACTTCAGTCCCTCGTATAACTACGTCGTTCCCAATCTCACCTTTTTTCCCCTCATTAGCACTCTCCATCACCTTACTCCGGTGTACCTCTCCTGTTGTTCCCTCACTCACCCTTTCCCCCACTATTTGCTTTCCCTTCTCATCCCTCATCCTTGTAGGCTCAGCTCCTACAGCCTCCATGCGGACATCCCCATCTGCTCCCACATATCTTAATGCACCAAGTTGATGTACCAATTTGGTTACTTCTTCAGTACTTTCTTCAATGCTCCTCTCCGGCTCACCTATATCCTCATTGAGAATATCAATGAGGCAAGTATCGGTGTCGGCACTATCGGTACCCGCGCCTCCTCTCTTCGCCCACTTGTATATTTACCTCTTATTGCTTCCACCGTGGCTCTTTCCTTTTCCCTCTCGGAGGCACTAGTCTCCAAAGGGCGACGTAGTGGAGACGCACGTAATGTATCCCCATATCCCTGCTTGTCAACCGGGCTCACCTCTGAAGCACAATCGATCTCCACATGGCCTAAGCAACCACAGGAGTAGCAGAAGTTGGGAAGCCTCTCGTAACGTAAGTCCACCCAGCATCTCTTTCGATCAAAAGTCAGTATCATTCCCCTTCTGAGTGGTTTCGTAACATCAATGTTGACCCTCAACCGGAGAAACTTAGCAGTTATCATAATTTGCTCCTCGTCAGTGTCGATCAGCCCTCCAAACACATCCCCTATTGCTCTCGCTGTTACCATATTCATAGAGTTAAGAGGGAGATCGAGAACTCGGATCCAGAAGGGAGACTTGTCAAAAGAAACTTGTAAAGGTTGTTCGTTTCCAAGTACTTTCAACATCAACAATGACTTGTCGAACGACCAAGGGCTGTCCTTCATCACCTTGTCCCGATCAGCCTCATCAATAAATTGAAACGTGAACAAATTCTGTCGAATTTCACGAAACAAAAAGTTATTTTTCAACCGCCAAGCGCCTTTCATAGTAGATTTTAGGGCGTACACATTGAACGGTTTGTTGGTAAGAAGCATGCCAACAAGCGAGATTGATGTTGCACCAACAGTATCCTCATGCCCTCCTCTCTCTATCACAACCACCGTAGCTTCGTCCTCCGTCAGATCAATTTGGAACTTACTTTCTGAACTGCTAGTCATTGTGTCACCGTCGAAAACCTGCAAAAACCTATCCTAATGCACCTCTGTCAACTGGTGAACCCGCACACTATCGGCGAGAAGACCCTGGCTCCCACGGCCGACGACCGGGGAGGAAGATGAACGAATGTAAGCGTCACGCAAAAACGGTTACAATTTCGCCCGTCGCTGCCCTAGGGTTTTTTATGTTTTATCCCCCTGTTGATTCGGATTCATATTGTTTTAAACTATACACACAAGTGAAGTAAGCAATTTACGTTAAGAGGTTAAGTAGTACCTACAACTTATAAACCTTATCTTCATACGCCATTTTCGTTTGTTCCTTTCCTTTGCAAACCACGTATTCAAAATTCAGTCTAAACCAATTACGCAAATCTATTAAAATATTTATTAAATTTATAAATATTTTTGGAAATTATAAATGTAGCACGTAGGTCAAACGTTCATTGTATTAGGAGCCCCGCAGTTGTCTTATAACGTAGTTGAGACGCTTGCGATCGAAGGACATACCGGTGATGAAGATTCAGTGGTCGTTGCGAGGAGTTGATGAGGCGACTTGGAAGACTGAGGATAGTATCCGGAGGAATTATCCGGAGTTTTATGTTGAGTTGGATGTACCTATAGCGTAGACGTTTGAGTTTCGTTTCCTTTTGTTGAGTTGTGTTTACGCTTGTCTGACGTTTGAGTTTTTGGCCCGAGAGGGAATATATGAGTTGAGTTCAGTGTTTCTGTTATGCTGTTGTGTGATCTTGTGGTTGGTTGCAAGTTTTGGGACCAAACTTCTTTTTAGGGGATCTGATGTAATACCCTGTTTATGGCCTTCACAACCCCACGGTGAAGAGGGTCGCCCCTGCGCCCACCGCGGCTGAGTCTAGATTGCACCCGATCTGTTTTTTTTCCCGTTTTATTTCTTTCCCTAGATAGAAGATCCCATCTTCTATCTTATAAACCGACATTCCTTTGATCTTCTAACCCTAAAAACGTCATTCCTTCTATCTTTCCCAACCGTTCCCTATATATTCCCGCTTTCTCTTCCTTTTTCCGTTTTTTGCTTACGTTTCTTTAACCTCGAACAAAGTTGCAACCCTTCCCTTGTGATCTTCTGCAGAACGTGTAAGTTCTTTATCCCTTTGATCTCTCTCACATTCATGAACTTGTTGCATGCTTCTTCCTTCTGTTTTCTTTCTCTTTTCGTTCTTCTTCTTCTTCTTCGTCTTCTTCTTCTTCTTCACAAGAATCAAGATCAAACCTTGATTCTTGTTGGCCTTTCCGTTGTTGATATGTTCATGTTCACAGGCTCCCTTGGTTGAGATTTGAAGTGTGTGGAACAAGTATTAAAGCTTTAGTTGCTTGGTTGTGACGTGATGTCAAAGAGGAGTCACGACAGTCGCTTTTGTCAAGCGATCGCCCCCGTGCCTGCTCAGTGTCACTCCTACAGATTTGCCTAGTGCCGCTCTCGCGCTTCTATCTGCCGCCCATGTGGTTCTTCTACAGTAGCTCCCGTCTTTGGTGAGCAGCTTCCCTCCCTTTTTTCCTCGTTCTTTCCTTTTGTGGTGTTGAAGTTGTTGGCCCTTGAAAATATGTAAGACTAGGGTTAGTGTCCCTAGCTTGTGGAGATCTCTTTAGAGATCATGGAGACTTGAAGTTATAGACTTCTAGCAATTGTTCCAATTTGATTCGTTAAGCCTACTTTGACCAGGCATTTCTTCTTTCCTACGGGAAAAATGAGTTGTAGTTGACCTTGTGTTACCTTCGTGAGAGGTAAGTCCCTTGTACTTACTTAGTTGCGTTCCATATATTAGTTTGACTGTATTGGTTGTGTTTGTGTTGTTTATCGTTATAACGGATAATTTGAATAGGAGTTGACCTTCGATACCTTAATTGGCCCAAGTGTAGTATAACTGGGCGGTGACCGCTTGTCCAATTAAAAATGAGGAGATTGGGAGGTGTTCTTGCGACCAGTCCAGCAGGTGACATAGGGATGTATCCGCTCTATTCCTGTTGGTGAAAGAGGACAGAGGCGAGATCATAGTGATTCTCGTGTGACAACATAAGTTGAATTAGTAAAGCGATTAACTTAATAAAAATAATAATCAGTTGAGTGTGAGCATGTTATATGTTTATATTACCTTATGTGTGTTTGTACCTTTATTGTCATTCTGATATCTAGAATGTTAGCTAACGGTTTATACCAATGTTGCAGATGCCCTACAGGTTAGAGATGCTGCTGAGTGATCCGGACGGTGTGGTCAGTTGAGGTTCCAATAATATAGGACGGGATCGAGTTTATATTTCAGTTGTTGCTCTTTTCCTTTTTTTTAAAAAACTCGGTTGCGAGTCTTTAACGTTTTCCTTGTTGTTCCTTTGGTTTTTATAACAGGTTTTGGTTTTCATTTATTTATGTCTTGTTATAAGATCCGATGTTATTGTTGCTACTCTGAGGGTCGGGACCCATTGTGAGGTCCTAGCCCGTAACGCTTTGAGTCCCAGAACTTGAGGTGTTACACATGTTGAAGATTTTTATAAAACAATTCGATTTTTGGTTTACAAACTTAGTTTTAAGCTAATATTATTTTGGATCTTAAGGTGACATGTAATTTTAAATTTCTAGTTTGTCACTTGGGTAATCAAGTTATCGAATTATATTATAATTGCCTGTTTGTTTGAAAGTTGCTTAACTTTTATGGTGCACCGGAAAAAACCCGTTATTTATGGTTTAGGGTGAAGGATCATCGGGCGGGTGATGATGTGGGTGAATGATTTTTTAGTATGGTTCGGATGATGAAAGATATACATACAATCACCCGATTCATTATCTTCCCCGATGTGTTGAAATGATGGACAATATATATATATATATATATATATATATATATATATATATATATATATATATATATATATATATATATATATATATACATAACAGTTATTACATATAAGATGAAGCTTGATATAAAATATCAAAATGTATTTTTTATTATCTATTAGTTTTAATTAATTGTTCTTATAAGCCATATAAATGGTTTATACACTAACCCACATCATTAGTCACCGGGCTTTAGATGTTTCGTGGGATTGGCATCTACTTAGTCATTGGGCTAAAGTCAAGGGAGCCCATATCCGGCCCAATCCTTTATCGTCCCAAAATTGGACGCCTCCACATCATTTCTGTTCACTTCATTTATAGCGTATATGTTTCACTAAGCATTTATGCTTCTTTTTTCTTAATAACTTAATTTTTTTTTTTTTGATACTATCCGATAAACAGTTAGATTAGATCATCTTCTCGAGACTCTCCAACCTAGAGCATCCTTGCGGATGAGTTCGGCCACCTGTGTGGGGGTCGCTAACCATTTGGGTAGTCGTGCCCCAATTTTGCGAGTTTATCAGCGACACTATTGACTTCCCTGAAGACGTGGTGGATGCTAACCTGTTGGAAACTAGCTATGATGTTAGAAATATCCGAAATGACAAGGTCGAGCTCCAATGGAGGTTTCCATGTTTATTTAATAGAATTAATAACTTAAATTTTAATTACTAATCTTACCGCCCGTTATATTTTTTGTTTTATAAATAATAAATACATAATTTCAGAAGTTATATATTGAGTTTTTATCTATTTTCATAGATAATCATTTGGTGTATTAACTTGTATACATGTTCTATTTTTTTGTTGATGAAAAATAATATGTATTTTTTTTCTTGATAAGAATTATTCATTATGTAAAATAAATGTAACACTCTTAGAAATTATGAGAACATATTATTTGATTTAAATAAATAATATTTTTCTTCTTGTAAAATTATTAAAAGAAATAAAGTATGTAACGATGAAATGAAAATTACATACCCTCCTTTTACAGCCGTAGAACAATACTAGTCTAATCCCCGCACCTTGTGCGGGTTTGAGTTTTAATAAATTGTAAAAAAAAATACTTAAATAATTATTACTTAAATAAATTTTAATTTTTTTAAAAAAGGCGTTAACATCCTTTAATGTAGCAAAAAAAATATTAAGAAGGATATATTAATACAAATTTGATTAGATCATGTAGCAAAAAGTTAATTAATAAATTTAGTATTAATAATTACCAAACTCTTAAATAAAAAAAATTACGTAACAAAATATTAATTTTTTTTAATATTCTTACCTATAAAATTCTTAAGTAAACAAATTTTAAATTTTTTAAATTTATTTTTTAAATTCAAATTTTTAAAAACAAATTCGATTTAATAGTAGGTAATATGTTAAAATTAAATCTAGTTAGTTTTCAAAATTAAAATTTTAAAATTACATCAGTAAAATTGTATATATATATATATCATTATTTTGTTAATTATATTTTTTTAACATACCTAGTGTAATATAGATATTTAAAAAGTAACTTTGGTAAGTATATATATATATATATATATATATATATATATGTTATGGGTTATAGGATAGTTATTTTGATAGGTAATGTATTAGCTATATATGTATATATATTTTTCGAAAAATCAAAATTACGTAAAAATAACATGTGGCAAGGAAGGGATGAGGAGGTGACACGTATGATTAATCGTTTTGACTTTAATATAGTATATATATAAATTATAATAAAATATCCTTTTACACGAAGTAAATAATTAGAAAAGGAAACAAAGTGTTTTTCTTAAATGGTCGGGAGGTCTTAATCAGTATAATACGATGACGTATACGCTGATGATTGATGATTGTATATTCTCCATAAAAAGGGGTTATTTCCAAAATATTTTCAAAATTTTATTTGTTAAGTTTTTGAATAAAATTCTTACAAAACTTATTGGCAGGAAAATATTGCAAAACCAAAATTTTTAATCTCTATCACATAAGTTAAATGACGATATGAAAATCTATTATACTTACTAAAACAGAGCACGGGTTGATGAAGTGGCGCGCTGTGGACGCAGGATTTTTGAAATTGAGCTCCCACAATTAAAGCCAATAAATCTTTATTTTTACACTATTTTTTAAACCATAAAATCTTTTATTATTAAAATAATAATTTTATAGAAACCAAATCTATTATACTTACTAAAATAGAGCACGGGTTGATGATGTGGCGCGCTGTGGACGCAGGATTTTTGAAATTGAGCTCCCACAATTAAAGCCAATAAATCTTTATTTTTTACACTATTTTTTAAACCATAAAATCTTTTATTATTAAAATAATAATTTTATAGAAACCAAATCTATTATAGAGAAGATTGAGGGGTTGGGGTAAGTTTTTTTCCTAAGAAATAAACTAGGCCCTTGTTTGTTTTGATTTTACAAAAAAAAAAAAATGAGGTATTAAATATGCTGATGGAAGTTATTAAAATGGGAAACAATTTTAAAGAAGCCCAAAAATAAGCTATAATATCGGGGTAGTGGTTTTAATAAGGTAACCGGCAAATCTTCCTCATTAATAGCCCATGAAATCCGCCTTTTCAACTTCCACGAAAAGCGAAACCAGAATCGAGAGTGTTTCGGAAGAATATCTCCATAGAACTTGAGAGTTCAAATCGCCGGCGACTCCACAAGGATCTCAACTGTTCGTCGTCTATTCCTTCTTCTTCAACAGGTAAAACTTAGCATTTCGTTTAACGTAATCAGAAGAAACTCGCCATAGATAATCAAACGCAGGTATGATGCCGAACGGCCCTTTACATGGTTTGATTGAAAAATTGCAGTTCTTTCGTTTAGACAAGGTTTTGAAGATTCGATATAATGCATGTTCAAGCTTTAATTTTGGTAAAGCTGAAAAATTTTTCAAAAAAAACGAACACTTTCTCATTCGGCATTCTGACGATATTTTTTGGTAAAGCTGACAAGTTTTTCTAGATCTGGGAATTTTGAACCGAAATTAAAGCTGTGTGGTAGATGAATACAGTATAGTCTAAGCTTGCATGTACAAATGTGTAATGATTTTGGTTTGTCCGTACATACCTGTACATAAACTTAGAGTTTAGAAGTTTGGTAGGGATTACTATGTTCAAGTTTAGTACACCAGTCTACATACGCGATAGTGATTGTTCACATTTTACTAACGTAAGTAGTTGATATTGGTAGCTAGTTGCTCTGTTTGATGTTGTATTGAGTAAAAAATCTAAGTTATGTACACATTGATTGAGACATGGCTATACACAAGCAGATAATATATGTAATGACAGACAATATATGTTTTAGATGTGTACATACAGTATGTACTGACAGAGAATAGATTTGTGTATGTTAGATATGTACATTAGATAAAATATTGTTTGTAAATTACCACAATATTTATATCATTCAATTGAAACTGACACATGTAACTGATATATTGCAATTGTCTCAATACAAGAAAGACAATGGCAAGAAAAAAAATGATGGGTATTAAGCCTCACATGAGGAAGCAACAAGATAAATCAGGTGCAGGGTCTTCCTCACAGGTATTTGTAATGATTGATTTGGAAAACCATAAGTACAAAAGCATGATATGGTAGAACCTTTATCATTCCTTACATATAGACAGTAAAGCATATTATGAATGATTTATGTATACACACTAAAGCATATTATGAATGATTTATGTACATACATTATGATACACAAGCAGATAATATATGTACTGACAGAGGATAGATTTGTTAACTATGTACAATATATTCATATGTACACATTTACTAATCATCAAGCTTTACATAATATGTTTTATGTACATCATACACAAGTACCTCTTTTGTTATTTTACATAATCCATGATTAAATTCAATTGTACCAGAGGATGGCAGGCACCTACACCCAAGATGTTGCACGTATGTATGACAGCCACACTACCCAGCTTAAGGTGTGCATTTTTAATATAAACAAAATCATCATAAATGTACACAAACTCATTATGTACAGAATACTGACTTGTGTTGTTACAGTTTACATACAGATGGGATGAGAATGACAAGAATGAGCTGGCTAGGATCAATTGCTTCTGTAGGCCAGTTATGATACCCACTATAATGGACGGTTTGAGTGAGGAAGACAAGACCAAAGTAAGGAACGGACCCTTTGCTCCGTTAATTCATATGAGCACAAGGCTCAAGATGAGCAATCAAGTTATACACTTCATGCTTATGAGAGAAGTGAAGACAAGGAGGAAGCATTCAATGTGGTTCGGCATCAACAATGTTCTCATTAGATTTGGACTAACAGAGTTTTCCGACATTACTGGGCTGAACTGCTCTGACGATTCTGGGCATTCTATTGATGATTTACCAGATGTTGATATGAAGAGGGTGGTTGGGGTTGAAAGATGCACAACCAAGGATTTGGAGGAGATATACGCAAGAACACCGAAAGAGTCGTCACAAAAGTTAAAAATGGCTCTAATGCTGCTCATAGAAACAGTGGTCGTTGCAAAGGACAGGAAAACAATGGTATACCAACAGACCATCAACATTGTCAACGATATGGGTATGTTCAATTCTATCCCATGGGGTCGTTTGGCTTTTAACCAGACAATGAGGTTCTTCCAATCATGTGAAGCCGGCAAAGAACGACCTAGTGGAGGGTACAATATTGGAGGGTTTCCCCTTGCATTACAGGTTTGTACTTTTCACATTGTTTTGATTACATTCATACACGATGCCTACATATTCATTTACATAATCATTGAATTTTCAATGGTTTCCATAGATTTGGCTGTTTCATTCTGTTCCAAAGCTTGCTGAATTCTACGCAAGCATTAATGATGAGGAGGCTAAACCAATGTGTCTGCGGTATGTATCAAGATCTGGGAAGTCTGGCAAGCTGTTCCCCGGATACGCTGAGATAAAGGGAATTGTGGATAAACTAAAGAAAGAGGATATCAAAACTATTGAAGGACTTAATGAAAACGATGACACTGACTGGTGGCCAATTGAGGGCGAAGATGAAAGAATTGACTTCCTATTTGACAATGGATTTCAAGATGCAGAAGTGATTATAACAAGGCCTAGTGAAGTGAATGCTAAAGAGGAAATATTCAGGTTTGGATTAAATTAATTTTATGTACACACAACAATGGAGACTTCCTATTTGATAATGTGTTTACATTTTTGGAATACAGGGCTGGTAGCTCCAGAATTGTGATCAGAAATATTGTCCCTGTCAGTGGTGCTGTTGAAGAAGATGATGATGCATTTGTTGATCCACCTAAGAAGAAGGGTAATATTAAACACAATTGAACGTATGTACATAAATATTCATACTGTATGTAAACATATATTTTTTTTTGTAAAATTGTAACAGAGGAGGACAAACAAAGCAGGAAAAGAAAACCAGATGCAAACATTCATAATGTCCAAACAAAAAGGTTTGTATCAGGCCACGATATATGTACACAATTATATGGAAATATTATGTATAAATATTGTGATTTGTGTAGGGCTTCAAGCAAGACAACAAAGGGAAAGGGAAAGGATCCAATCCAACCATCAACTGATGAGCATAGGAAATCACCAATCGAGGTGAAGAAAAATGAAAAGGCGGAAGGTGAAGTTAATATGTCTGTTGAAGGCAAGGTATATGAACGGACAAGGTTAGTTACACAAGTACACAAATACATAAAAGACTTTATGTTTCTGATTGATATAATTATGTACCAAATTATAAGCATGAATATTTGTGTGTAAATATTGTAACTTGTGTAGGACTTCAAACAGGACAACAAAGGGAAAGGAGATAAACCAACCATCAACCGATGAGAATACGCAATCACCAATCGAGGTGAAAAAAAATGAAAAGGTGGAAGGTGAAGTGAATATGTCTGTTGAAGGCAAGGTCTATGAACGGACAAGGTTAGAAACACAAGTACACAATTACATAAAAGAGTTTATGTTTCTGATTGATGTTTTTTTTGGTAGATCATCAAAGAGGATATCAAAGGGAAAGGATCCCTTTGATCCATCTTCTATTGAAGAAGCTCACGCAGAATCAGTTGATAATGAGAAGGAAAAAACTAATGTTGAAGTTGGCAAGTCGGTTGACGCCAAAGTTCAAGAACAAACAAGGTGTGTTTCACTATTATGTTTACATTATTACACAGATATATCAATAAATATCTCAATACTAATAATAATAAACTTTTGTGTGTAGATCCTCAAAGATGACAACAAAGGAAAAGGATAATATTCAACAGTCAATAAATGAAGATACCATTACAACTCCACTTAAGATTGCAACTGAAGACATTAGTGTCGACATTGGCAAGTCTGGCGAAGACAAGATCAATGCACACACAAGGTTAGTTCAGTTATCTAGTTCACAAAATAAATTATTATATGATATATTAATGTACACAATGCTTATTGTTTTCATATGTACACAGATCATCGAGGAGTAAAACAAAAAGAAAGGCAGAAGATGCAGATTCAAATGTGGAAGCACATCCCACACTTTCACCTAAAAAGAATGTAGATGAAGTTACTGTTGAAGAAGGGAGGAAAGGCGAACATACAAGCAATGTACCAATGAGGTGTGTAATTTTTTATACCCTATGCATAACAGTTTTAGAATCTCTTAACATTCACGAATTTCTCATGTGTACATAATAGGATGGATGCACATAAACCAGCGTGGGTTGTTGAACTTATGGATAAGCTGGACACCATTCAAAGAGATCAGAAAGAAATTGCTGAGAAGATAGAGCATCATGGGATAATGATTGAAGAACTCACCACATATACCAGGGATTTGGGCACTCTGTACGACAAGATGGACACAACAATTTACCAATCTTGCAAGCGTACGGAGATTAAAATCAGGGAAATTATCATAGAAAATGTGAAAAAATCGACTGCTCCCGAACAGACTCCTACACGTGCTGAAGTTGACAAGGAAGACATTATTGATGATTCAAAAATCGAAGAATTAGGGGGTGGATCCACTGAGGTATGACCACCATAAATATATATTATGTAATATGTAATGTTGAATCCAGTAGACACTGTGAACTATGTAATGTAACTCAACTAATTGTAATAGCACAACTTATATTATGTATCAAAATCTTTTGTGAAAAGATGTATGGAAACTTACATATTAAAACTGTTAAACAGGGAAAACAGGAAGCCCAACAAGCACGCAGGATTGGGTTACGGCTTAAGAAGGACAGTAAATATGTATGTACACCGTACAGGAAAAACGTGAGCCTACCGAAGGAGCCTTCCAATAGCATTCTTGATGTGAATGAGCGTCAAAGTCTATATAATTGGGTGAAGAACAAGGACTGTAAAGGTTCGATAAGGGGTTATATCAAGAACATTACAAGAGCAGAAATTCAGGGGTTATTGAAACCCGGTGGTTGGATCAAAGACGAGGTAAGCTGTCAATATAATTGTGTACATTAAGTAATTATGTACATATTCATATATGTACATAAGAAAAATATATCATTGGATTCTGCAGGCAATTGATGAGATATTGGTGCATATCCGCAAAAGTATTGTCCAGTATCCAGAAAGATTTGGAAAGATAGCTGTGCTTTCTACTGAATGGACAAGGGCATATAATAGAACCACATTTGCTAAGTATGTAGCTGTGAAGGATGAGAAACCCAAGTTGAACGAAAAATGGTTTCAGGTCATAACTGGAGATGTCCCAGCTATATTCAGGAAGCCTTTGTACGAGGTTGACAAGATATATTCCCCCTTTAACCTTCTGGATTCACACTAGGTATCGCTGGAGATCAACCTAATCGATTGGATCATTTATGTATATGACTCACAAGTTATGTACATAAAAGAAGAAAGAGTTCAGCATTTACTCGAACCTTTGGCGGTTATGTTCCCGAATGTGCTAAGGATACATGGTAGACACACGAAGTTAGGCGAGAATTTGAAGAGGCCATTCAAGATTATCAGAAAAGCTGGCCTGAAGACCAATGCTGACGGGTAAGTTACCTAATTTTATGTACATATCATTTTAATATGTATACATAATTATATGTACATATCATTTTACAAAACAGGGGTAGCTGCGGGATATTTGCTATCAAGTACATTCAGTACCTAGCTTCGGGGAGAACATATTTATCTGGCATTAGCGATGATCGGGTGCAAGCTGTGAGGGAGAAGCTTGCTCATGTTATATTCTCAAGAGGATGGCCAGATTGGGTTGATGAGAGTTAAACCCATTCAAAGACAATTTACTTTTGTTTTCTTGTGTAACAGATTAAGTAATGCGGATAATTTTGTTTATGTTTTTGTTGATTCGTGAACTACATAATATGTTCAGTAATGCGGATAATTTACTTCAGTTGCTTCGTGAAGTACACAAGAGATTCAGTCAGACATTTTTTTCATTAGTGTGTACTTATAAACATATACGTACATAACATATCGTAGTATAACATGTCATTGTACTTAGAAACAATAACGTACATAACATATACATAACGTGGGAACAAGATATTAAACTACATAATATGTTTAACAAATCACAAATTTGTTTTTTAAGTACATAAAGAATAATAATGAGATATATTAAAGTACACAAGCAGAGAGTAATGACACATACACATACACATACTCGTTTACTTTATAATGAGATATAATGAGATATAATTAACTACAACCAGTTTCATATTGCCTTCATTTGGCTTTCGTGTGACTTGTTAATGACACATACACATACTCGTTTACTTTATAATGAGATATATTAAAGTACACAAGCCTATCTCGTGTGACTTGTTAATGACACACACCTGGATTCGAAATACATAATGTGTTTTAACAACTCACATATATTCAAACAAACATTTATTCTTAACCACATAATGTACACAAGAAGGACACGATTATGTGATGTTCGTACGTAAGATAAGAAACATAATTCCTGGAAACCATTTATTTAGAACTAAAACCAGTTTCACATTGCCTTCTTTGGTTGATTTAGACAAGTCTTCTTCGTGTGTCCACTAAATCCACAACAGCCACATATTCGCTTACTCTTTGGTTCCCACGAGGCCCGTATTCTTGCTTTAGGCAACCTTCCACACCGTTTACGCCTTATTGGAGGATCACATTTCATTTCCGATATGCATGTCGGTATGTTCCACTCCGACTTGTTCTGTACTGGATAAATTATCTCCGAATATGCAGCCCTCCAATTTTCAGTAGAGTAATACATACTAACGAGATAAGAAGGACTCATACCAATATGTTTTGATGCAGCTACAGCATGTATGCACGGTATTTCTTCCACATCAAACTCCTTGCATTCACAAGACTTTGTTTGCAAACAAACGATTACATGCTCGTCACCCCGTTTCACTTCAAACTCCATTCTATCCGCATCAAGGACATACACAAAGTAAGAGGCAGAATCGTTGAATCTTTTCTGGATGATCGCTTCAATTTTCGGTGTGGAAACCTCTATACAAGATTGAGACCTTTGTCGACGCTCGGCAAACCATCGCGACATGAATTGTCTAATCTCATCAAGCAACGCTAAAACTGGATATTCCCTCCCCTCTTTCATCAATGCGTTAACACATTCGGCGTTGTTACTTGTCATGATATTGTACCGTTTTGCCGGCGATAATGACCGTGCCCACGTTGACAGCCCTATCTCATGTAGCAGAGATCCAACTATTGGCTTTTCCTGTGTACGAAAACCAACTTTAATGTACACAAACACAACCAATGTACATCGTACAAAGCATTATGTATACGAATAAGGGTAAAATAAGAGGCATTATGTACATAACATACCGAATTAATCTGCCCAAGTATTGACATACACTCAGATTCCTTACATCTCATGGCTCCATCGATGAACAACTGCAGTATTCGGTTCGATCTTGTCCTCTTTCTGAGATTCCCTTTAAGGTGCCAAATACAGTATGCATGAAATGCTTTATTATAGGACGACGCTATACCTTTCTTGATTGAATTATGTCTATCAGACACAAACACAAGGTCGTCACTGTCCGGCACGATGCGTTCCATATTTTGGAAAAAAAACTCCCACGACGCATCATTCTCACTATCAACAATGCCAAATGCCATGGGATATATCTGCTGATTTGCATCTTGGGCAGTTGCAACAAGCAATACTCCCCCGTACTTTCCACTTAGATGTGTTCCGTCTACTGTGATAACCTACAACATATTGCAATTGTACATAATCTACATACATAAATGAACAATAGAACACAAGATGATATTATATGGGTTAAGAATATGTACCTTCCTCATCGATTTAAACCCTCGTATTGATTGACCGAATGCTACAAATACATACTTGAAACGATTATCATCGTCAACTATAAGTCCAACATATGACCCTTCATTTGCTTCCTCCAGCATATACAAATAGGAAGGGATTAAGTTGTAATTATCCTCAAAAGTTCCTCTAATCATATCCTTTACTTCTTCTTGGGCCTTCCAGCACTTCCAATAACTAGCATCAATACGGTGTAAACTTTTCATTATTGTTACTATCTGATTTACCGATGGTAGTTTCTTGGAGTTTGCGTACCTACATAATGCACGAATTACACAAGATATGTACATACACAAGATAATTACAACTCAGTATTGTATGGAAAAGTAAAATAACATACATTGCTTTCACTTTCTCTGCTATCACGTGGTAGGAAGCACCCCTGTTACCTGTTCGCCTCAATTGATACGAACATGTGTGTGTAGAGACGAATTTTGTTGTTGTAAATATACTTGATTCACCAAGCATACTGAAACGAACTCTCCATTTGCAAGCTTCATCAATACATATTGCAGTGACAGCCTTCCTTTCTGACTTAACAATTTTATACTGTGAACATTCTGATATAGAATGCAAACACAATGCATTCTTCAGCTCGGTTTTTGTACGATATGTTTTCCCAACAACAAGTTCATAATCGTTTCCAGCAGGCACATAAGATTGACTTTGACGAACTAGTGCGATTGATTCACTCCACGTATCATCTACCTGATCGTTGTCTAACACACTTGACATGTGTGTACACAAATCAATTCGTGACAGTCCATTGTCAACATTATCCGTAGAAGTTCTCAAGCAGTTAAGTTCTTCATGTAAATCAGGTACAACTACTAACTCCCCGCCATTATGATTATGTCCTTCAAAAGTAGTTATACACAAAGGAATACTCCACTTAAAATCCGGCAGTTCATTTATCCGGATGAATGTATCCAAATCATCTCTTGTTGTAAGTTGAAATGGCTGCAGCCCTGGATTGAAAGGATTCTTGTAGGACAGTTCTAAAACGGATTCTGCTTGAGATATTTCAAATTGGCGTGCAATATCATTCCTCAAATCAACAAAAGTGCAAGATAAATCAACGACCATTGGCTTGCTTTTCACATCCCCACTGTAGGTCCATACATCTTTCAACAGTTCCCATTTCCCCCCGCAATATAATGTTATGAAAACACTCGACATCAGATGTACACAAACTGACTGACACACAAGGAAAATAAGAAGTCATACATAAGTACATATAAACAAGTAAAGTAAGAAATCATACATATGTACAAAACATATCCTATTATAACCATTCATACATAAGTGCATATACACAACGATGCTTCGATATCAATTATGTACATAAACTATGGATATTTCTCTCTCCACTATTACGATATATTCTGTACATAAACTATGGAAGGTATATCGTGGATGATTATGCACACAAATCACGGGGAAGTTATCGATGAGACGGAAGGTAACACAGGAGAAACATAGACTTACCAGGAACCAAAGACGGAAATAAATGGTTGATCGAAAACAGTACAATTCGATGATTATGTACCCAAGCAGATAAACATTACTAATGTTTCCGAAATGCTGCAATTATATTGACGCCGTGAGGAAGAAGATGCATATGAAGATGGCGACGAAATGATGCAAAAATTTTGTGGCTGCTGTTCGTGTGACGCCGTGAGGAAGAAGATGCAGATGATGACCCTTTGAGATACTTCCCTATAATAACGGAGCAGAATATATCGTAATATTGGAGAGAGAAATATCCTTATTTCCTTAATTGATTACCTAATTTTAATAAATCTTTTTTGTACATAATGAAGGGGCCTATTTTGTACACAAAATAGAATTGGGGCCCTTAATATGCTCATGGAATCAAAACATACCCACTACCCCATTTTACCCTCTATTATACTTACTAAAACAGAGCACGGGTTGATGACGTGGCGCGCTGGACGCAGGATTTTTGAAATTGAGCTCCCACAATTAAAGCCAATAAATCTTTATTTTTTACACTATTTTTTAAATCATAAAATCTTTTATTATTAAAATAATAATTTTATAGAAATCAAATCAATTTTTTAATAATAATAAAAAAGAACGTAAAAAAACCAATTTCACAATATTCTTTCTCATTTTTTTCAAAACCCGTACAAGGTGCGGGTATTATACTAGTTTAACGAAAAAGCTAAAGGCACGGCCCTCGTTTTACTAATGTCAAATAAGAACTGATTCCGATGGCGCTTGATAAGCGTCATCGCTCGGCGAAAGCGCCCAAATATCGACGCTAGCGCTTGGCGAATGCGCTCGGTTTTTTTTAAAAAAAAGTTATATATTTGAGCGCAGGCACAAGGCGCTCACACTACAAACCTACATTAGGTTTCAAAAAAAGATTGTGGAAAAAAAGATTGCGAAAAAAAATTGCGAAAAAAGAGGATTTTGGGCGCGGGCGCCTTCTAAAGGCGCTCAAAATTTAAAAATAAAAATAAAAAAATAGCTCCGTCGCTTTGTGTTTACGTTAGATGTTAAATGCTGGCGCCAACTAGATGCGCTCAAATTAAACGCCAACGCAAAGCGTTTACATTTAGTACTAAGTAAATTGAAAATTGTGTATTTAACACGTCCCAAATTTAAATGGGAATGTTGAATGTAATTTGTCGGTGGGGATTTCGATATTATAGTAATATAGGATCATAATAATATAGCAATAATTAGAATAAATTGTTTGATTGAGAGGCCCCACCGTTGAATTCAATGGATCTCGTGGCTTGGAAAAGTTTAAAAAAAAGATTTGTTAAAGTCGATTGCAATAATCTTTGATCCCCACCTCCTAAACATCCAATTTATGGCTTTGGTTAGCCTATCAATTCATTAAAGTTGGTCTTTTCAAACCTAATAATATTCGGTACCTAATATTTAGCAACAACTTCTATCGTCGGTGTAGATAAATATATGTTGTATTCAACTTCTCTTCTAATTCACTAACTTTATGCTTATTTTATATTTATGTATTTTACAATAGGTTACTTAATTTAATATTTATATATCAAAAACCAACATAAAGTGGTCTAAAACGAATATACGTGATATTGGACTTCTGTCTAGGCTCTCACCACTGGTTTTATATTTGTAGTCATAATTAATTTTGACATTAGAAATTACAATAATAATTTTTGAAAAAATTGAAAGGCTTAATTTACCAGTTTAATTTTTTAAAACTTGTACGATTTCTACTAATACAAACAATTTTTAAATATATAATTTTCGCGATCAAAGTTGTATATTTTGATTTATAAATATCCGAATATAGGTATAAAGTAGGGATTGTTATTCGGTCAGACGAAAAAAGACAACACGCTCACACTGCGAGTGTGCCTCCCGGGCGCATTGTGCATGTGTTCCGCACTATCATTGCAAGTGTGCTGGGAGTATCTATTTGTTGAAATGAGGGGCGAAAGCTGATTTGGCATGCGTTCAATTAGGTAAAAGTCACTTATGTGCTAAATAGAAATTGTTTTTAATTTAATTTTTAAAAGGTAATATAATTACTATGGAATAAAATGTAATTTAAATTAAAGTTGTCTTAATTTAAAAAATAAATTGGTGACATTAATATATATGCAATACTTGGTTGAAACAAATATGAGTGTGAAACGTAAGTATTATATCTCTAATACTCTATTTCAGTAAATTATGTAAATTTGTAACTTACTTAAAATTTATTATTTTTTATGACAAAAAACAATGACTAATTTTGATACTTTTCAACCACTTTTTTTTAGTATTTGATTCTACTGGCATGAAAGTTATTATTATTAATATTATCATTTGATTTGACGAGTGTCAAATGTAATACTTTTTAGATTTTATAATCATGCATTTTTATATCCATATAGCTTTTTATGCTTCATTTTAGTGTAGAAAGCTTCAATTTTCATATTTCGGTGTCAACTTCATTTTATTTTGTGTTTCAGGCATTATGTTCAAGACCATTCATAGAACAAATACTAGAATTCAATTTGATTTTGAAACCTGAAATTTGAGGATTTTAGAAGATTTCATTTGAATCTAAAATTGGGACTTATATTCCCTTTATTCCATTCTCCTTCGCCAACCTATCTTCTTCCAAATGCTCGTTCTTCCTTATGCTCTTTCTTCATTGATCTATCTTCTTCTTCTTTCTAGACATGGATCCTAAACCTAAACTGCTGGTTTAGGTTTGGCCCAACCGTCGGTTTAGGTTTGGTCTCTTTAAAAATATAAAACTAACTAAACTGACGGTTAAACCGCTGGTTTAGGTTTGTCGAAATGACAAACCTAAACCTAAACCGACGGTTTGGGCCAATTGAAAAACCGGCGGTTTAACGGTTTGCCCCAAATTGAACCCATGACTACTTACTTCTATTTGTTTCTTCGTCAAACCATCTATTATTCTTCTTTATATTTGTTCTTCTTCCTTCTACTCTTTCTAATATGATTTTGTATTTGAGAATATTTACTCAATTGTCCCTCTTCTTCCTCATTCGATTATCAAATACCCACAAGCTTTTCTTCCTCATTTTTCCCATTTTCATGATTTATGGTACAAATTCGTCGTTTTTGTATAGATCACGCCATTCTACATCAAACTAAGGCTGGACTTTTGTAACATCCCAAATCCGCGGGACTCGGGATGCCACATTGGGCTAGGATCTCATAGTGGATCCTGACCCTATCTTGTCAACAAGTTCACTGGACCTTACAACATGACACTGACAGATATAAAACAAATACATAAAACTGTATGAAACTGTACAACCAAAAGATACACAAAATGTAGCCGAGTATAAAGCATCATCCTCACGCAGAAGGTATACAAAACATCATCCTCACGCAGGAGGGAAACATAAACATCCCCAACCATAAACACCTAATGTACGAGAGTCCTCGGTCTGTCACCCTGCTAGATCACTCAGCAGCTAGTCTATCGTGCAAGGCATCTACAACACGGTATATAACCGTTAGCTAACCATACATATATAAGGTAATGCATAAGTACAAACACAAGTCATAGAGGATACACATCATCATGCTATCACACATTTACCCATTTAATTATCTTTATATATAAGTCATTCACTCAAATCGGATATATATAGATAGACGAAACTATGTGACACGAGGACCGATACATCCTCGCCCCTGTGCCTGACGTCAATCTAGAAATAGTGTCGGTCACACAACCCGTGTACCCTATGGGAGTGGATTGCGTCCTTCCTATATACTAGATGGCATGGACACAGAGACCCCCCCCCCCCAGCCCCTTACAGGATGAAGGGAAGAGTTATCACTGCCACGCATACGGGGCTATCGATAAAACATAGGTCAATAATCATCGCATGCTATCGTGTAAAGCATATAACGCACACACCACTCATGCAAACAACTTTAACATTATTTCCTACCTTCTTAAACCTTGATAACCATATACCGAAGAGTTGTGCTCTTTGCAGTCTTTGCCACGGGCGTTTCCATGGTCAAGAAACTAAAGCAACGAAAGAAGGATATGTACCGAGGGTCATCTTATTGAGAGACTTCCTCATCTTTTTCTTGTTGAGAAGATGACGGGAGAATTTAAGACGGAATAGGGAGTATGGATTAGCATCGGTCAACTCATGTTTCTTCCTGCATGAGCAAAGAAAACGGTAGCACTTGTAAAATTGGATGAATTCTTGAAGACAATTTTTCTTTGAATTGAAAAAATGGATAATTTAAAGGGTACGATTAGCGGCATTTGGTACTTTACCAAAATCGAAACCCACATAATCTAATTTTACTAAACATTTCACCCGTTTGCTATGACATTTTCTTAGAAGCTAAATCTAAAAAAAACTACTCTAAACAAGAAGTCGCTTACAATACCGGACTGTGACTATGACATGTCTTTATCCTTCATGTGTTCAATGTAGATCCTAAAGTAGAGCACAACCCCTTTTTGCAAAATTATATTCTTACAACCAAATCTCTAACTTCAACCAGTTTATATTTTTCCTTCCCTACTGAAGCACTAACATTTGTAGTTGTTCGCTCCAACTTTTTGGTAGAGAAGGTGGCAAAATCCAGGCTTAAACCTTATCACATAAAAGAATCCCACCGACCTCAAATGTGCGATTATCATATTGAACTCGTTAGGTGATTGGTCTCCGTTTTGGATTTCGTTAAGTCGAACAACCTTCGCATCATATGAACCTTGTTCGATGATGAAAGTTTCTCATACATCACAATACGATTTTTAACATATCCTTTGCTCTTTTAGACTTGATCATATAATGTACAACATTTCTGAATGTATAACATTTCTGGACAACGTCAAGCACATGAAAAAAAATAACACAAGCCATAAAATTGTGACTACGTCAAGGACATTATCAAACTGGAATATGTTTTCACTATATTTTTAACGAGGATTATAATAATAAAAATGTATAATTGGGAGGATAAAATTGTAATCTACCCATACATGAATCTAAAGATAATATCTTACTCATCCTAAAAATATTAGGTTTATGATGTAGTCTACCAGGTTTCATAACCCGAACGGTTTATTTTTATCATTCTTATAATATAATATTTTTGTCTGGTATATCAAATTTTTATTTTATCTAAATAAAGCTATTACTTTTTTAACTATCTTTGGGATATATTTAACATACTTGTATAAAAAAGATTTGCTCCAAATTGCAAACTCCTCTCAACGAGCATTGACCTACATGCTTTGCTTGCAAAACCTATATTTTACCTAACACGTGAAATGTCACATTACTTTCTCTATATCATTGCTTAAGATGATTGCGCACGACTTGCCAAATTTTAGCAAAGTTTAGGTACAATTTATTGTATCATTTTTCAGTATTATTACACGTTTTTTTAAATCTAGTAAATAGCATAAAATAAATGCTTGGCCCAAATGTAGTCATAGTTATCAAGCTTGTAGAACAATTCTAGAATTGTTTTGTTTATATAAGGGTATAAACTATAATTTTCTTATTTATCATCTTCTAACCTAAATTCGATTTAAATATATAAAAATTAAATTTCAACAAAAACCGTAAACTTTACAAATAACATATTGAGTGTGACAACTAACAAGATTTTCACTGACATTTCAATTACAATGTAATAAACGTGGAACCTTGATTTTATAATTATTGAAAGATTTCGACGGATCTCATATGAGAAGGGACCATCGCATGCTCGAGCACGTTGGACTGAAGTCCAATGAAATTTCATTCTAAAATCAATTAGACTATAAGGTAAGTACTCTCAATAACCTTATATATTAAGGTCTTTATCTCATTATTATTGACGTAAGAACGTAATACTCCACAATCATCTGTGAAATCTAATTTGAGAATTGAGTTAGGATAAATTGTCGAGGCTCAATATCTATTTTTTTTTAACTATATAAATATTGCAATTAGAAAACTTTGACCATAAATTTCATAATTTAATTTAAAGTCCCGTCACATTTAAATTCTGAAAAATTATGAGACTAGTGATAACCCGTGATCTCTGAACCAAAAACCAATTATGCCATACATTTTTTGTGGATTTCTTTTGCATTTGTAGCTGTTATATACATATCCAGTTATTCAGCCATATTATGGTCAATATTTCCTTTACCGAATTTTATAATTTTTACATCGGAATACCATATTTTTTTAAATAATTTCAACGTGTATACTTTTATTTATATAGTTTTGAGCCAGGATACGTGTACTTTAAAAAATAAAATAATAATTTGTCTTTTATAGTTTATGTTTGGAGTCATATGGAGACGATGTGTCATGTGTACAACCCTACATTATCTATTATATAATATTAAAACTTAAGTAATTAAACATTTTAAATCTCATCATATATTATACCGCCTTATTTTTGCATGAGTTTAGTTTATTTGTTACTAATTAAAATGACGATATAGTTATTGTCATATAAACCTGAGATTTAGTTTTACATGTTTTGTACCATATGATTATATTAACTTAGTAGTTTTCTAGTAGAACTAGTTCATATTAGTAAACTATTACCATTCTATACTTTGTGTAATCTCTATTAATGGTGATGGTGAACCTTTTAAAGCATATGAAGACGTAAGGAGATTTTTTTAAAAAAGTGATAGTTGTTTAAGGACGAAAATTGATTCGATCTCATAAACTGCGCGCGATTATTGAATTAAAAGGAGAAAAAAACTGATAAACGGACTAACCATTATAAATGACCACAAACGAAGGAAGGGAAAAAACAAAATAATGTTATTAGGTATTTTATATAAATTATAAAGTAAACCGCATAAAGAAATGATTGCGCTACTTCGTCATCTCTCAAATCATCCTCATATTTATAGTTCAGACTCATTTCATCAAGCAAGCAAACAAATTAAACTCAATCCTACAGTTGTAAGCAAGCAAACAGATTGAAATGATTGTAGAGTCGCAAGTGAAGAAGGAGAATGAGATGGTAAGTCAGGACAAGTTGCGATCTTTTTTAGGGCTTTGTCTGATTCTGAATTCATCTTCCTGCATGCGTCTTCGATTTTCTCCTTCACTTCTTTTCGAGCCTGGAAAATTGGGGCTTATTTATATAAATGAATATGTAAAAGCGGAATTCAAACAATTCGGGGATTGGTCGACGTGATCATGAGACTGAAAGTAACGGTTGAGAGCTTCAATTTTGCAGGCGCATTGACGACTGGCTTCACCAACCATCTGGTACTAGTGTATTACCCGCACTTTATGCGGGTTGAGTTTTAATAAATATTTAATACTTATAATTTATTTGTATATTTGTAAAATAAAAATCCGGGGAATAAATTATAATTATTACTATAATTTTTAATTCTATTTTAAGTATTTATCTCTTATAATTAATTATATTTTTAAATTGATTTATTAAGATATGTTTATTGGTAAAAAAATCCGTAAAAGTTTAAAAACTATTTTTATAAAAATATTTATTTAAATATTTAAAAAAATTTAGAAATCAATTTCTAATTTATAATAACATTTAGAAATCACTTATTAAAATAATTTTTTAAGCTTCGAGAAACATGGCGTTGACACGTGGCAATAAAGGCTTCTGGTTTAATAGATACTAGTATAATATCCGCACCTTGTGCGGGATTGTAATTTATTTTATCATTATTAAACATGTTAAAAATAAATAATATTTAGTCTATTAATCAATTAAAGCTAAGTATTAATTAGTTTTCAATAAATATATTTGAATATGAAAATCAAAAAAGTTAAAATTGGTATAAAGAATTAAAATTTTCTAAAAAAACCACTTACTAAAAACTATTTAAATTTTTTAAGACATTTATTTAAAATAATAATTTTAATACTTCGATTTTCAAAAATATATTAAAATTTCATTCGAATTCGGTTGCATGATTTTAACAAAATAATTCAGAATGAAAGATCCTAATTTTGAAAATAAAATTAAAATTTTGATTATTAAAAAAATTTGTAGATGATAAAAATATCACGTACGAAATTAAAAATATAATGTTTAATAAAATTTATTTATATCATTTGTCAAACTTTTTTTTTTTTGAATATTTATAAAAACGTTTATAAATTTCGATTTTATGTATTTATATTTCTAAAGAGATATTGTTGGGTATTTTAATAATTATTTTTTAAAAATTCATTTTTAATTTTTTTAATTTTATTTTTGAAGAGATATTATAGGATAAAAAAAGGTTGAGATAATTTTTTAAAATTAATTGTTTTAATTATCTTTGATAAGATAAGATTTTAAAAAAATAGACTGACGTTAATTCTGTGTGTGACACGTGGCAATAAAAAAATTTTGAGCTGAAGTTAAATTCGGGAGCGACATGTGGCAATAGAGGCTTCTGCTTTAATATATATAAGATAAGATTGCTCCTATGGATTACGGTACCTGGTATTCTCGGTTGCCCAATTGAAGTGTCAAATAGATTAACGGATGACTCAGTTTTAAAAAATGAGTTTCTTTTGATTTTTATATTTTTTTATTATGAAAAGATAACCCGTAATTTAAATTGCAGCTTAGTTTTATAAATTGGTGTTTAAATAGCGGTTTATTTCGGGCATAAATAACTTCATATTCTTGTAGATAATTTTACTCTTTTTTCTATTTTTAGAATTATTTTATTTTTATTTTTATTAAGCAAAAAGTTAAAAATAAAATAAGAAAAGAAATATAAACAAAACAAGAAATCAATGTAGAAAACAAATAAAAACTTAAATATAATATTGTTTGAGTTTGTTAACAAAGTCCGTCGACTCGATCAAAGAGTAATAAAGAGATAAATATAGGTCTTTATAAGTTGGTCCAGTCACATACAACTAAAAAAACGTAACAATAACATAAATGATTAAAAGTATTTTTTGGAATATGAATCACCGCAACAAAACATGATATAAGCTAAATTTAAAAATAAATACATACAAAATCATATAGTAACATTACGAGGAAAACAACCTCACATAACTCTCGCATCTTGTGAGATATTAAAATATTAATTCACACAGTACTCGCGTCTTCCAAATAACACTTTGAAGAACAATGGAATCAAGGAACATTCAAGCACATTTCTCACATCTTGCGGTGAATGAGCCTTGTATTAACATAACATGCGAAATAAGAGATATAATTAAAAGGTATAAACAATCATTATGGAATCATTATACAAGTCGGCTTTTCCAAACCCTAACATGAAATTAGCAATCCATAGCTATAAAGTTTTCTCCCTTATTAATCAAGAAAAATAGGTCCTATCTATAAAGGGAAAGGGTTAATCCTACTTCTAGGAAAATCTAAAAAGGTCCAAGTTGACGGGTTGAAAGATAGACCAAATAAAAAAAATAAGAAAAAAGAAAGATAACATAAGATCGTTTGTTGCTAAAGATTTAATTTCGGTCGAGTCGATCGACTTGACCACATGCAATATCTCATCTAGATAAGTCAGCCACGTAATGTAAAAAGGTCTCGGCCGAGTCGACCGACAACTTTTCGACACTTTAATAAACTGAATTTTCCGTTGTTGTAGTCGGAACCATAAAATCACAAGTACTACTTTCGAATGTACTTTTGAAGATATACAACTTTGTAGCTGACATGAATGTCCAAACTGATAGGATGACGGTCTAAAAATGATACTTCTACAACCTTGATGAGAATCTTCATTAGGTTCATTAGCTCTTGGGTCACGATCTAGTCTTCATGGAAGCCTCCTCGATCACAAGGAGAACTTAGCTTGATGTAAAAATTCCTTTGAATTATACCCAAAAAAATCATATGACCTTGACCAATTTCAATTAAATAAACACACAAGTAGACAATTGAAATCGCAAAACCAGTAGACTCCACCTAACATCATGCAAATCTAAATTATATACAAATCATATGGATAAGAACGATGGTGAAAAAAATACTAAATGAATTTCATCAATTTCCAACACATGTGCTCGTATGGACGTCGTCCTAGATTGTAGTTTGATGGACTTTAACACGATCCTTAATCTATAGTCCGATGAAATTTAACATGGTATCAAAGTTGGTCTGCAATGTTTATTTCTTGACTTTAGGTCAAAAAAATGAGAGTAAGATACAAAACCCTCGAAAAAAATTATAAACGAGCTATAAAGAAATTGAGATGTTCACCGTCCAAGTGCATGTTAACTCAAGGTAGTTGACATTTTAGAAAAAATGAGTTGGTTAAGTAGGTATTTTATGTATCTTTGTGTATAAAGTAGGTACCTTTTGTTTTCTATTAACAAAGTAGACACCCTAATTTACGTATAAAAAAAATCAAATAGAAAATAATAAATGATATTATCATATAAGTGAATCTACTCTCTCTTATAATAAATAACTAATTTTTCTAATTAACCAATAAAAAATTATGTTGCTACGTCAAACAAGAAAATGAATACTAACAATTCCTAAAATATCTCTATAATTAATTACGGTCATTTAAGAAAAATAGAGTTAGTAAATTGTTTGTTATTCTATTCTCCATTGCTCATCGTAAAAGAACTCGGATCTTCGGTTCGAGAGCATCAATGAAGGGTTGTCGATGAAGATACGTTCTACATAACTCAGCAAAATTATGTAGTAAATGTGTATTCCTTGTGGATCCGTTATGATTACATATTTTTTGTGACTTTTTACATAACTGTTACAATTATGTATTCCTTGTGGATGGCATACCTTGAAGTGTAGAATATGTATGAGCAATGCATTTTATGTAGCTAATATTTGTGTTTTATGTATTAACATTGTGTAATTGAAATTGTGTACGGACATTGTGTAATTGAAATTATGTATTAAAATTGTGTATTAATATTGTGTATCATCAAAAGAATACACGAAGTTTGATTACTTTAACTGATAAAGGATGGGGTAGTGGGACAACTCGTTCAGAGTTCGAATCTTACCTTTGACACAATTTTTTTACTCATTATAATTAAGGGAAAAAATAAAAAATATTTCATTTATCTTTTAGGGTGCAACTTTTAATCACTTGGGCTAGTTATGAAGAGAATTATACTAGACCCGTTTGTTCATGCATCAGTTTGTTCCTCTAGTTGTACATGTAGGAATGTCTTGAGATGTGTGTTCTACATCGACTATGAAAAAATAAATTTATCTTTCTATAATCAATTAATTTTAGGATAGAATATCGTTAGATTTCTATTACATTTATATACACACAAGTCGACAATTCGATGGATTTTAACAAGTCTCCGGCCTCGAAGAGTTTTGGTGACCACCTTGGGTGTTGGCTTTGATTATGTGAACACATGTATAGGGCATCGAGCATGGGTGCATAATCTATTATTGCATTTTTAGGCTTATTAATTGACCAAGTTGAGTATGAAATTATCTTTATCTTTTATAATTCGGCGGGTCTAATACGTGGAGGGGATGTATGGAAGTGAACTTACACATAAATTTTCGGGGTTCCATCCTAAAACCAATTAGCAATAGGAGGAGTAGTCCTAGTGCTTATATATTAGGGTCGGTTATTATCTTATTGTCAATGTGGGACATCTTAACACTCCCCCCTCAAGGGCAACTATCCTGAACTAGTTGCACTTGACACAAAGCCTTAAGGCCGACTTAGCCAAACGGGCGGAAAGTATACTTGCTGACCATAACCCAAACACAGGATTACGAGACCGACACGAACTGTACTCTGATACCATATTAAATTATCTTTATCTTTTATAATTCGGCGGGTCTAATACGTGGAGGGGATGCACGTAAGTGAACCTTACACATAAGCCTTCGGGTTCCTTCCTAAAACCAATTTGCAATAGAAGGAGTAGCCCTAGTGCTTATATATTAGGGTCGGTTATTATCATATTGTCAATATGGGACAATATATCCACACATCTTAACAAAGAGATTTGTAATTGTTCCAATGCATCAAACATACAATTACTCACATGTACTACGTGACTTGATCTTAAGAATCAACTCTTAAATTTTTGTGAGTTATTTTCATACGATTAGTTGATAAGCGCTAGCGCTAGCGCTAGCATCCTCAGTTACAGGAACTGCACTACACAACTCGGTCAACGATATCCTATTAAAGAATAAGGTCCGATTACGCCTATTCCTAATCCGAAATGGAACGTAAGGACGTAGGAATCCATATGGGAATATAGTATCTATTTATGTAGGCTCGAATAAATCCTTCTCTTAATGAGAATTTATATAACCCTCTTCCGACCTAGTCCGGTATGAAATGAACTTATAATTATGGAATCGACTCGATCATAATGGTGTAATTTGCATTATCCATTTTGGAGTGACGAATTTTGTATGTAATCTTAAGAAAAGGAATTTGTCCATAGTTTCTTTGGAAATGGTAAGATTTCTTATAAGTTTGTGATTAGATGGACCTTACGGAATAATTGGTGGTATGAAGGTCTGACTAAGAATATGATCGAAGAATTAAGAATGTTTTCACTTGGTGTATAATCTTGAGAACATTGGACATGTTATAATGCACATGTTGATCTTAATAATTCACTCTTTGATTTTCGTGAGTTATTTTCATAAGTTTTTTTAGTTTGTAATTAGATGGAGTTTATGGAATAACTGATGGTGTGAAGCTCTTCTTAAGAATATGATTGAATAATTCGTGATTGTTGCTTAATAGTTTATCTTTTTGCAAAATATTAGATAAGTTATTTGTGAGTTTCGAACTCTGACTAACAATACCATATTTGAATAATTCAGTTGTGATACGCAAAACGTGACACCCAATTTACCCAAATTCGATTAAAATAATTTACCTAAATTTGATTTAGCCAATTTCGATTTACGTAACTCATAAGTTACACAAACTTTGCACTTACCCAAACTAAGATTACACAAACTAGTGTTACCAAACTAACATTATAAGTTAGTGTTACTCAATTTTAATAATACTCAATTTCTAATCACCCACACCGTTCTTGATACCCAATTTCCAATTTCTAATTTCCAATTACCCAATTTTTACTTAATAGTTAAATATTAATGTCTAATGTTACCCAATTTTCTAAGTATGCCACCGCCCGCCAAATCTCCGACTCCGACAACTACATATGGAGGCCGAAATCTCCACAAATATGAGGATGGTTCACGCGCCATAAAACTAATCCACGTGAAGCGTATAAAAAAGTTCTAAGGATAAATTGGTTAGATGATTTCTTTTGTTATTGCTATTTTTAGTAAAATTAATTTTTGTTGCCTTTCAAACTGAAAAAAACATAAATTTTATATGTCACGTGTGTCATCGAACCCCGTTTCATAGGGTGATACTTATAACTACGAGATTATAGTGAAAAAAAACACTAAACCATCACAATAGAGAACCGATTATAACATGTAACCCAAATATCACGTGATATTATCACAATATTATGACTTATTAGTTAACATTTCGAAAATGGTATGTGAATCATAGCAAAAGGTGTACAATTGCATGAATAACTAGAAATGGGTGTAAAAAAAGGTGTAGGTAGAAAGGAGAAACTTATGTGTTGGATGTTGTAAGTTTGGGAAATTGTAATGTCTCTTACGTTGTTTACTACGCAAAAGAGAAGCAAAGCCGCATGAAGAAAGAGATGCATCCATAACAACTCTTGCGTGCTTCCCAACCATTTTGCTTTCCTTTTTCTTTGTGGATATCATTGGTTAGACTTTTACGTTTTTCCAACCCTAAATATTATAAATAAATTCAATTATACAAATCAGGGTACTTTTAATATTATAAATAATCGAATTACTATTAATATCTCTAACATAAAGATTATACTCATTTTTAAAAAAAATTTAAAGACTACATTACTATATTTCATTTTCTACAAATCATTTTCAAGAGGGGTTAGATCGGTTTGACGTGACATTGAAATTATTTAGATATTTTTTTGGAACAAAATAATTCAAAAGTAATCTGAATATAATAAGTTCTCCAATAATATGGTAAAACAACACTGTCAAACTCAATTTAGTTTTATACTATTTTTATTTTGATATTAATGGTATTACTTTAAATTTTATTAACGAAAATGCCCTTATCCTATTACTATCTTGTTTTCCTACCATTTGTTACCACCATGAAATATGTATCAATTATTCACTTTGCTTTATTGATGTTTGACTATTCATTTATCAAATGTAAGGACAATCTGATTTACATTTAACTACTCCAATAAATTATATATATATATATATATATATATATATATATATATATAAAATTTATGTCAAGGCTCAAGGGGATATATACATATAAAAATAAAGAAAGAAAAGAGTTGCCTTTTCTATTTATTTAATTAATTAATTATCTACTTTGTATGTGTTGTCCCCTCCCAAAATCCCCATCTCATTCACTCTCTCAAGTCTCATATGATAAAGAGCCATAAACATCCCAATCTCCATGTTTACACAATCTTTTTGTTTGTAGTTCCTTCTTGAGATTCATCGAAAGAAGGAAGATGACAAAAGTATGAGATGAAGAAGCTTCTCTTGTTTGTAGTTTGTTCTTGATTAATCAGCGAGCTCTCACTTGGGGGTTTTCACTTATATGTTCTTCTTCTTCCTAGCTCATTCCCCTCTATTGCATCCATTTCAACAATGTCTTCTTATCTTTCTCCTTTGAGCTCACCCTTTTCTCCCGTGTATTCAACAATGGCGGCCTCTTCTCCAGGTACTCTCTCTCCTCCCCTTCTGTCCTTTTCAATTGCTTTATGGGTTTTGTACATTTGTTGATTTTTGGTCATGGGTTTTGTGGCTTTTGCCCTCTCGCTGCTAATATTGCTTCAATTAGTTTCATCTCCATTGAACATTTGAAGGTCCAGTTCCATTTGAGAAGACGGTAACGGGTTTCAATTAGGTCCAACACTCTTTCTGCTCTGGAGGTTCAAATTTCAAAATTCAAACTTTTTTAAGAAATGCTACATAGAATTACAAATTCTAAGTTTGGAGCTAATTTATGTTCTTTCCTTGTGAAATTAATGCACCTAAAATGAGTATTATCCACCTTTCTTTCTTCCTGATTTCTCTCACCTTTAAATTTTGGGGCTTTATCTCAAATTAATGAAACCAAGATCTTAATCTTTTTTATTTTCTTTATTTTTCACTTTTGTCCCCTTTCTGAGCAGGTCCAATGGATAGATTTGGAGGGCCAAAAAGGAGTCATAGATTGGCTCTTGCATTCATTATAGCTTCCGCTTCAATCATTCTACTGATTTTGTCTTTGCTAGCTTTGTGGATTTATCACAAGATCTCAAATAAACCTTACAAGAAGAAGGGAAAGAGCTCAGGTAATCACTTTCAATCAATTCTTTCTTACCATTTAATACATAAAATCAGAATGATACTGATCATGAATTTATGATGGTGGGTTTCAAAAATACTGCAGATGTTGTTAAAGGGTTTCCTCCAATCCAGCCAAGGAATGGTTTCAATTCTTTGAAGGTGAATAATACTACTAAGAGATCACTATCTCTTGATTACAAAACAGTAGAAACCGCCACAGACAATTTTGATGAGCGCAACAAGTTGGGTGTCGGCGGATTTGGATGTGTTTACAAGGCTAAACTCGAGGATAACTATTATGTTGCTGTGAAGAAAGTAGAAGGTGGAGGTCAAGATGCTCAAATGGAATTCGAGGTATCATAGTTTATTTGCATATTGTGAATTGGGATATGTGTTAATTTGTCTTACATAATTCTATTAAAAATTGAATGCAGAATGAACTTAACTTGTTAAATAAGATTCAGCATCCAAATATAATTGCTCTTCTTGGTCATTGCATCCATGGGGACTCGAGATATCTAGTTTATGAATTGATGGAGAATGGATCACTTGAGACACAGCTGCATGGTAACCTTCAAAATTCTAGTGGTCACCCATATTTTTTATGTGAATTGTCAAGGAAGGAAATTTAATGCCTTATCAAAATTTGCAGGACCATCTCGAGGATCAGCTCTAACATGGCCTATCCGGATGAAAATTGCCCTTGATGTAGCAAGGTGACCTTTAAAAAACTTCCCTGAACACTATTCACCTATTGTGTTGTAAATTAATGGACAGAACTTTCTGGGTTTTGTACAGAGGGGTAGAATATCTGCACGAGCATTGCAACCCACCTGTGATTCATAGAGATCTGAAATCATCTAATATTCTTCTGGATTCCAACTTCAATGCAAAGGTATTAAGATATAAACAAACTGATTGTACTCCTGTTTTGTCTGATATAAGCTAGTCCTAATAAACAATAAATCTTGGTTAAATAAAGTCTGGGTATTTTCCTGTTTAACCTACTTCTCTGTCCATTGCCAACATTTTACATTTGTCTTTGTCCATAGCTTTCGGATTTCGGTCTTGCTGTAATTGATGGATCTCAGAACAAGAATAACCTCAAGCTCTCTGGCACTTTAGGTTACGTCGCCCCTGAGTACCTTTTAGACGGTATGCAACCTATTTTACTGTTACATTGTTTCACTCATGCTCCTAATCTTTAGACAGTAATGAATAAACATACAATACTGACATCAAATAGTGTATACTCATCACCATTATACTATTTTTTTTTTATTAAGATATTTATGTTTGCATATGGGTGCACATGTAGCCTCCTTAGAAGTAGTTGTTTGATCAATCATGGTAGGCAGAAGCAATGTGATGCATTATTGCTCGATGCAGTTTCTAGCTACCAAAATTTGCATGATCATACAAAATCCCAATTATAACCTAATTGATTATCATTCCCTTTTTGTTTTAATCAATGGTTTCACATATGAAGAATCTCGATACATACTTAGTAATCTTACTTCTCTTGATATGTTACAGATTCCAATACATAATTAGCAATCTTTCATGATTTCCTTTCTTGGAAGATGACATTTATCACCATAGGAATGACTGGGACCTTTGTTTCCCGGTATGGACCAAACTAGGATAGATATATACACTGAACACCATTTAGAGATGGTTTCATTTAGATCAATATTGTTTGTTTTGGCAACAAGTAACAGATTGTACATATTAGCAGGTGGTGGTGTTAATGCGAGGATTCCCGTTGTTTTTTAAGAAAAAACTAAATGAAAGGTCATTGATGATTTCTTTATCATATAGGTAAACTGACAGAGAAAAGCGACGTGTACGCTTTTGGAGTGGTACTTCTCGAGCTTCTATTAGGAAGAAAGCCTGTCGAGAAACTATCGCCTGTCCAGTGTCAATCTATCGTCACATGGGTTAGCTTTCGTATCTCCATTTTTTCGGTCGAATGCAAGTATTCATTCTTTCACTATAAACTTTTTCTTGCAATGTAGGCTATGCCACAGTTAACTGATAGATCAAAGCTTCCACATATTGTTGATCCTGCTATTCAAGACACTATGGACCTGAAGCATTTATACCAAGTTCGTACACTAACTACATTCTATATATTTGACTTGGCCAAAATTCAGATGTTTCACATTCTATATGTATGTGTAGGTTGCTGCAGTGGCTGTGTTATGTGTGCAGCCAGAACCGAGTTATCGGCCATTGATAACTGATGTACTGCACTCTCTAATTCCTCTAGTTCCGGTTCAACTCGGAGGCACACTGAGGAATCGACAGAATCAACCATCTGATGCATCCACCTTGAATGTAGATCAGGAGACGGTCTAGATGGGGATCGGACTATGTTCTTGAGCATATACGCGCAATAGCACAGTTTTGAATGCATCAAGACTTAGTAGCAGTTTCACGTTATATGTCTTGTCCTTGGTTTGTCTTCTCCTATGAGCTTGCTAACCGGCATTGTACATTGAGCAAATTAAAGATGCCATTTTAACTTAAATGTTGTCCATACTTGCAGTCCATCTAGACACGTTTGAACCACTTCATTATGACTTGTACATGTTTATAGCTGTTTTCAAACTTCATGATGGGTGTACATGTTTGTAGCTGCTTTCATCCATTTTGACTATTGCTGATCAAAGATTCAAAGATTACCCACCGAGGATTAAGCTGAGATTAAAAAAAGCAGAAACAAAGATGAAAAGCTGTAAAACTTGAAGATTTGGTTTCTACTGTTGATGATTATATACATCTCATCTTTTACTGGGGTTTGTTTACATTCTTTGTAATGTTTTTAGGGGTGTCAATGGAACGGTTAATCTCAAATATCTAATGGGAATCACTGTTATTGGTACGAGTGGATGGGATTCACAACCGGGACAGATACCGAAGGATATGGTTAGAACCTTTATTCGGAACCGGGACAGACACCCGACGGGAAAGGGCTAGAACCATTATTTGGGTCGGGCATGGGCGCATTATGCTAAACGGGATGGATATGCCATTCCCCAAACAACAAGGCCTCTTATTCAGAAGGCTCTATAAACTGGCGCTATGGTCGTAGGCTCGTAGCAACACAAATATTTTGCTTCAACAAGGTTCCTCACAATTGCATTGAAGATCTAAGCAGAAGAGTCGCTTGGAGAATATATATAAAGTTGAAACAAAATAAAGGCAAGTGCAAAAACCAATCTTTATGAAATGCAAAATCCAGCTGCTTGATGATCATCGATCAGAAGACCCATTAGAGACGGAGAATGATATATGAGATTGCTAAATGCAGTCATAACTTCTATCAGCAAAACTTAATGAAACCCATGTGTAAACAAGTACATTTGTGATTTGTCCCTGTATCCAAATTTGAAAGTTGCAATAGCTGTGGATCAAACCTAAGATATTTTACTAATTGAGCATGTTTGGCATTAAGAAGAAACAACTTCCGATCAGGTAGAATTGATGCAGAGTCAAAATCGATATATAAAAATCAAACAGAGACAATAATCCAAAATCAACAGCTCCAATGAGTTCCAGCAACACCGATTACTCGAAAATCAAGCATCACATCTACAACCCAAAACGGCTGTCTCAATACAAAATAAACTCAAAAGCTAGTTTCAAACTAATCCAAAAAGGAACATAGTAGCATTCTGCAGATAACACCTTAGAATCCAAGCTTAGTACGGCGCCAGTGCCTGCGCTTCGCATTATACCTAAAAAAAGGTGGAAAACGCATTCAAATTCAATCCATAACAGGAAAAATCCACGATATTCAACAGAGAATGAAATTATAATGAAAATTTTACCTTATAGTGTTGTCTGTACGCATACGGATCCAGTAAGGGATGGGACGGTTCTGGCGCATCTTCTTCGCCAGCTTCTTCTTGATCATGAAGGTCTTGTGCGACGGCTGCAGCGAAAGAGGAAGAAATCAATGAATAAGAGAAAAAGAAATAATGTAAGAGAAGGAAGAGAGTTTGAGAGTGGTACCATCTTGGAGTTCTGAGGTTGCAGAACGGCGACCTGTGATTTCTGGAGGAGGAAGAACAAGTGCGGGAACGCAGGAGAAACCCTAGAAATGGAAGAACGATACTTTAATGGTTACAACTACACGGGCCTAATTCTTGGATGGGCTGGGCTTGGGCCTACTGAGTTGTAAGCTAACTGTAATTGTTTGGGCCTAACTTTTCTTACTCGTAGTATTCATATAGTCATAAACATTATATTCTTGATTCGATGTTATTTATCCAAACGAATTATGACCAATCAACCAATGTAAAAAGATTGGGAGAATGGGTTGTAGATGCAATACGGTTGCACTCCGGAGGTATACTGCGAGTGGCCAGTCTCGTGCTAGCCTCATTGCCTCTTTTCGTACTCCGAACTCATGTAGCATGAGAGGGTTGTGGTTTGAGGAAAGGTGCTGAATAGTGGCCTCAGACCAACGGATGCTACCAAAATCATACACATAAATTCCCTAGCGGTTTTCATATAAGGCGTAAAGTCTTATAGAACGCATTTAAAAGATATCATACAACACAGCCCAACAACTCAACGGAGTTTCTCCATGGAGCATTCAAAACTTGGATGACTTCTGGTGCAATAGTTATTGAAGGGTTCACATCTTCTCCATGTGGATGACTTCAGGTAATATTGGAAGCCTCTTTTATGCATTGGCTCTAAACAGTGGCGGCCGCAGGATTTTAAAAGGGTGGGGCGAAATTTTATTTTCGATAAATATATCTATGAAAATAAAATAGCGATAAAAACAAAATCAATATGTCATCTACTTACAATAAACAAAAAAAAATTAAAAATTAAAAAACATTACACTTAAAGGCGCTTATAAAATTTTTTTTTTAAAAAAATAGTTGCTTTATAGGCGTGTCTATAATCGCGCCTCTTTTGATTTTTTTTCTTTCAAAAACGTTACACTATAGCCGCAGTCTAGGACCGCATCTCTATTTTTGTTTTTATTATCTTTATTTCGGATATTAAAACGTTGTCCTCGACAACGCGTTTTACAAATAATAGTGTGGTCTAAGACCGCGCTTCTACTTCAAACAACTCGTGCATTTAGATGAATTATTTCACTCCGAGCCTAAACACAGGAAATTCTTTTGAAGTTTCGTTTACTTCGGCAAAAGATCCAAAACAACATTTAAATATAAAACACGAATAGTGATATTTAAAAATTAATAAATCGTAGAAAATTTTTTTATAAACGAGAAGCCACAACACATTTTAGAACGATTTTTTCCGATTTTTTTTTTTTTTTTTTTTGGAGGGCGGGGCGGCTGCCCCACCCTGCCCCACCCAAGGGCCGCCCCCGGCTCCAAAGACTGGAAGCCAATCTGCATTAGGGTTTGCCGTTGTAGGAGTCTTATTGAGTTGCATCACTTTCAATATGGGATAGGGTTCCCCTATTACACTTGTGAAAGCGTATAATGTTCGTCAAATCTAAAGCTCAAACACTGGAAGTTGAAATCTGACAACTTATGTATTGATCTTAAATCTAATACATATATACATTTGTATGCACATAATCCTAAGTTCTTAAAACTAAACTAAAGTCTCTTGCCCCTGTCGATATCCCACGCAACGCGGAGCATGTAAAACTTGAAAAGTAACCTATAAATTACCATCTAAATTGCTTATACTTGGTTATCTTAAACCATAATCAGAATGTCCTATGAGAAACCGCGTGGAGTAGTGCGCACCAAATTAATCAACGTTATGCATAATTTTTAAATTTATTACATTGTGGTAGCAGTAAAAACAAGAGAAGATTGGTGAAAGAAGGTATTTTTTGTATCTTAGATACAAATTGTGTAGAAGGTAGGATTCGAACTCCAGTTGCCCCTCCCTCCCGTCCTTATACCAGTTGGACTAATTAAACTTTGTGTATTATTTTGATGATATACAATATTAATACACAATTTCAATTATACAATATTTATACATAATTTCAAATACACAATATTAATAAATAAAAGATTTGTGTAACCAAAACCTTGTGTACGAAATACCTTTCACTGAATTTCTTTCCTAAATAATATGTAGGTACATTATGTATACTCGAGTCATTTTATATCGCTCGAGTATTTCGTACACAAGGTTTTTGGTTACACAAATCTTTTATTTGTTAACATTATGTATTTGAAATTATGTATCACTATTGTGTAATTAAAATTGTGTATGCTCGAGTATTTCGTACACAAGGTTTTTTGTTACACAAGTCTTTCATTTTATTAACATTATGTAGTTGAAATTGTGTATTAATATTGTGTATCATCAAAAGAATATATAAAGTTTAATTAGTCCAATTGGTATAAGGGTGGGAGGTAGGGGCAACTCGTTTAGAGTTCGAATCCTACATTATTAATTAGGAATCTTTTATTTAATATAGGAGATAGAATATCTCCAAATTAGGTAATATCTGTTATTGTTTTCTAATTAATCTTTTTCTACATAATTTTAAGTGCCTACTTTATCTACACATTACAAAACATACCTACTATTATGTACCTACTTAACCAACTCACCCTAAAAACAAACACTAACAATCTCGAATTAATTTATTGATGGCGATGCATCACCTTCTTGTAGAGTTGTAGTTATCATCTGTCATCTCGCAAATTACAGCCAAATAATAAAATAACAAAAAAATAAAATATATTATAATTGGAAAAACTGAGAAAGAGAAGCCGTGAGAAGCGGCGTGACTATTGCAGACCGCGTTCACGGGAAATAGAAGCTCTTCGAACCCTATAGATTTTCTGTGACGGCCCAACTTAGATCCTCTGGGCCCCGCACCCTCCCGTGTTTCGACTACCATTTTTAATTCTTATATCTTTACCATTATTAAAATATGTGATTTTTAAGTGTACCGACAAAAATATCTAGTAGTAACATAATTACGCACTTCACGTGCGTAGTTGATAAGGTCTTTAACTATATATATTGGAAGTGTAGTAATAGTTTCAAAAAAAAAAAAATATCAACTACGCTTGTCATGAGTGTAGTTGAAATTCAAAAAAAACAAAAGAAAATATCAATTACGTTAGTGGGGAGTGTAGTTGGAGTTCCAAAAAAAAAATATATATCAATTACGCTTGTGGAGAGCGTAGTTGATTTTTTTTTTTTTTTATTGAGCTCCAACTACGCACCCCATAATACATATGAGGTGAATATTCGAGATTTTCACCTATACATATATCAATCCCCATAAGATATATCACACATTTTAAAATATTTGTACCATATGATAATGTCTTTGTATTTTTAATAGAATTTAAGTTCAAGGATATGATTAAATTAGTAATAATCTGATAACCGAAACCACCTTAGTTAATCCATTTTTACTAACTACTTGTTTTCTTATTAAATATCAAGAAACCATCATAAATAATCCATTTTATTCTTGTTACATATCCGAATAGATTTGATTGGACTTGTTCATATTCGGGTTTGGAATCTTTGGATTGAACTTTATAAAAAAGTTACCGTTTTCCGGACTCGGGTCGAGCCCGCCTAACGGGTCTGTAGTTCCTACCGTATCCACCCGGCTGGGTGGGCCTACGAGTGTCCGCTTTTAAAAAAAAAAATTGAAAATTTGTTTTAATATAAACTTTGTTTAATGATATTTTATATAATATCTATTAAATTTGTTATAATTATATATATAGAGGGTGTGGTTCCCATGAGAACACGGTTATCGTGTAATCATGAGAAAAATCTTAGACCGTCGGATGGTGAATATTAAAGGTCGAGATTTAAAGTAGATATTATAATTAATAATAACTACAAATAATAATAATTAGGAATAATACATTAAACGAACAATAACTACGAATAATCCACTCAACCAACAATAACTACGAATAATACATTAAACGATATGGCACATTCGTAACAAAACTAATAATAATTACGAATCTGTTCTCATGATTACACGATAAGTCTTTTCTCATATGATCTATAATATATATATATATATATATATATCCGGACCGGACATTTTGGCCCGAAGGGTTTAGAGTGGTGTCCGGATTCGGACCAGACTTTTTGGCCCGGTCAAATTTTATCCTTTGTCTATATCCGTTAATTTTTTCAGACGGGCTATGTGGAGATGACCATGTCTACATTTGATAAACTATGGGGGAAAAAATAGTGTAATTTATAGATTTTATTTGTGTGAGTTGATACGCAGTTTGAAGTTTTTTTCTTGTGTAGGCTTTTTTTTGTTTGTAATACGTAAGGGTTTTGTATTTTTGCCGACTTTGATTTTGACATTTCAGTACAAAAAATATTTCGACCATGAGAGCTCGCATACAAGAGTTTCACTTTGCGAGTTGCTGTGGGCTCTTTCAACTCAGACAATTTTTTATTTTTTTTTATAACAATCTTCTAATAATGAGGATGCTAAAAGGGAAATAAAATGGTGATCACATAAATTGATAAAATCAAATCGTTCAAATTTTGTCACATGCACAAAACTTTAGAAATGATTATGGGCCTGTTTACCTTACGGGTTTATAAACTAAATGATAGTTTATAAACCTTTACTGATTTTGTGTAAACGTTTACATGTATATGAATTTTTATGTGAACGAGTTTATTTGGGTTTTTAAACCCGTAAAAAATAAACTTCTCAAGATGAGGTTATTTTTATTTGGGTTTTTAAACCCGTATAAACCCATTTAGTTTATAAACCCGAATAAACTCAAACCCTTACTAAACAGGCCCTATGTTGTCCTAAATATCTAAAACTGCAATGAGAAACAAGTCATTGTCAAAAATATTTTAAAAACAAGAAAATCATATTTAACAGCAATGAACAGAAAATTGAGGCAATGGAAAGTGTACTAACAGGCCAACGATAAGAAAAAAAACAAGAAAATCATCTTTGCGTGATCCATGTCTGTTATTTATATGAACATAAGATGTATAATATGAGAGGCTTGATAATGAAATATGCCATAATTATAAGAAAGTCAGCTTTGGTTGGATTTGTGGACAAGTGTGTTTTTTGCTACTGTGTCTAGTATCCTGTATAACTCATTAGGGTATGTTTATGGGTGGTGTTAGAACAGGATTTGAGAAAGTATATAATACAATAAACAATGGAAAAGAGTTCAATCATCTCTCACTTGAGATGTCGCAACAAGTGTGATAGGCTAGAAGAATTTATCCAAGTACGACGGAATCAGTTGTAGTAATCTAGTGTCTAATTACATGGACTACTTATATCAAAGATAAGACAATTTACCTAAGCTAAGCTAAAGGGGTTAAAAAGAGTAAGGAAAGATAAAATAAGGTTTTGGACCTTTATGATTGTCAAAGGACAAAGTAACAAGCAAAATAAAATAATATAAGAGAAACGGAAGTCGTATGAGTGATGCGTTCACGAAATCTTGAACCGTGCGAATAATACCCCATCAAAATAATATGTATCACCAATTATATGAACATTATGAACAACAATCCACGTATATGAAGGTAATTGTCAAACATAATCTTTACCACATTTCGATGTATAAAAACCGTGCTCAACTCAACCTAAAGATGCTCTCGTAACTGTAGAAGGTAAACGTCAAACCCTTTAGGTACGTAAAAGCTAATTAAAAATCAAAACATGACACGCTCTTGCAAAAAAACCAAAAAGGTATAAAAACCGGTAAATCTACGATAACCATGACAACAAGGTTTTGTGCTTAATGTTGGTATATGTACGGTTCTCATGGCTAAGATAGGGGAGTGCTACATAGACTAATGTTTGCTCAGGAGCGTGAGTACCGATCGGTGGAACCAGAAACAGATGCACAATTAGTGACCATACTCCTGAAGAAAGACATGCCTCATAGTCTTCCGCTTGCTAGTCTGGTGCTTAGATCTCAAGACTTCTTAATTAAAGAGGAACTAAATTATCCAATTCCGTCACATCTATTGAGAGGCGAATATTCTGGCGCCCCGCTTGATGACTACTTATCCTTTTTTTTTCTATTAATAATAAAGCTCGGGTAGATGTGCCGGAGACCATTGACTCTCCTTCCCTCCCAAAAACAATATGTACTTAAAAAAACAGGTAGAAAACCAAAACAGATCACAATCTCACGGAAAAACAAAATATATATAAAATGGTAAGTCTATGACAACTAGGAACCCTTGAAATAAAGGATGACGTCATACCCCATCAACTTTAAACTTTAAGGTTAAATAGAATTAACACGCTTTCACAAAAAATGATATTTATTTCTATTCCTTAGTCAAATAACACTTCTCAATGTACGAAAGCAAAGGGATTGATCTTTCTACCGCTAGGAAAGGATCGAATAAGGTCACTAGAGTGAAACCCAACCAACAAAGTTCAATTTACATATACAAACACAAATTAACTCATTACTTAATTCAACCAACCCTTAGATGAGTAGAAATTAGCCCATCGCGACAATCCGATGAACACCATATAATGAACGTACTACTAAGCACACAAGTGATGGTCAAATCTATATCTATATATAATAAATCACAAGATATATTATATGTACATATTTTGGCTTTTGTTGGATAGATTACTTGGTAGATAGGGTAAGATATATTGTAAGTAGTAGACAAAAGGCCTGAAATTGAATGGATTAACAAATGCACGTGGGAAGACCAACATTTAAATCCATGTTCATTGAATGATGATACCAAAGTAGGGTTCCATCCAAAGTTTGTGATCAAAGCCACACATGGCCTTGTTCCAACATCCTTCATTGCCTTCATCAATCATGGTCTTTAACTAAGGATACATCGCCAAACTTCATCACATAAAATTACACACCTATATTTATCCATATCACGACCGACTACGTATATTTGTATACTTGACTAATTTATTGCTAACGTACTTACATATATGTTTGTGATGGGCTTACTTGTATCGATCACGATTCCACCATAGAGAACTCGCAAGTGCCGGAGCATAACATGAGATTTATATGTTTGTAGTAAACAACGTGGATATTAGGTTTGAGACCATTGCATACACTTAATGATTCTATCCTAAAATAAAAATAGCAGGATAAGTGTTGAGAGGTAAGAAAAGTTAATAATAAGTAATACAACAAATTTATATATTTTAGGCCTTTTTTTTACTGTCAATGTGAGATTATATTTCTAAACAAACATATACGGTTCTATTATACAACTTGATAATATGTCATTGACTCCAAGCCCTACAACTAATATACATATAACTAATTTTTTATGAAGAACTTACAGTGGGTTACTGAAATGGGATCGTGTATGTACAATATGCGTTTCAAGTTCAATTTTATCACATACACCTTTATTTATTATCAATGTGGGATGATTTATCTCCATACACCCCCTCAAGTGCAACCGTTTGACTCGGTTGACACTTGATAATGTGCTTTAAGGCCGGCTAGCCCAATCTGACGAACTATCATTGTCCATGATCAAAATTAATGTCTTAAGAATGACAAACTCAACAAGTTATGATATGAGAGATCAAATTGCTTGATACCTTGTGAAATTCGATGGATCAAATATAGCGTGTGAATTTCCTCACTCATCTGAGTGCATATGCATAATGAATATAAATCTATTACGTATCTCCCATAAGATTTTTGAGATAAAACCAATTACCAATAAAAAAAATTCAACTAACTTATATATTAGATTAAAAATTTATTTATATTCATTCAAATTTTGCATGTGGGACATGATCTCATGTAAAAAGCTATGCGGTTTGACCATCTCACTCGTGATTGGTCATAACATGCATTGCTCGTTTGTAAGTGCAATGTCCCAAAAACAAAAAAGATTTAGATATGGATATGGATATGAGGATATGGTGTTCAAACTTGGTTCTCATACGATAGAGTGAGTGTAAGGAAGGGCACACGATACCACGTGGGTAGCACTAGTAGAACAAATTTTGTTTCACAAAATTAACCACGCAGGTTAATTTGTAAACTGTTATTGGTTAAAAAACGGGTGAGGTAGGTTAGTGGAATATTCACAACAACAAAGCTATTAAAGCTATACATCAAAACATGTTTTAACTATATAATTACAAGTATTCTTCTTAGAGTGGGTTTGCTATACATGCAGAAAAACTAGTTAAAGTTGAAAATCAAATACAAAATTCTTTAAAATTAAATTAATTACAATGTTATTTATACATGCCGAAGATTTTCATTAAATTAATTTAGGTGGAGATTGTTGGAGAATAATCTCCAATGTTATTGGAAGAGAAAATTATTGTTTAGGATTATTTTTACCCGAATAAGTTATTTTAATGGTTTAACCTATAATATATTTAATAAGGATAGTAAACTAAAACATGGAGATCCCGAAGCAAGATTGGGCGAATAAGTTCCATGTGACACTTGAAGCTTCCACGGCGACTGCATATCATGTGAAATGATTTAATCATGTACTACCTAATTATCGCAACAATAATAATTGAATCACATCTCTTCGTTTTAGACAAACCAATATGCTACATTTAACTAACTTTCTGTGTGTGTATAAAGAGTGAGTTGAGTCAATAGGCTATTTATTAAATATACACTTAAAGTTTGATGTATATGTTTTGGGTATAGAAACTAAAAACTAAGTTGTTTGTGAGTTTTGATTAATTAAAATACTTTTTTTCTCGTATTATCTCGGAATAAATTAGAATCTCATAACTTTTTATATTTTTGAAAAAATTATAATTATATTTTAATTATAATATCCAAACCTTATACTTGAATTTCTAATACCTGAAATATAATTCCGAATTATTATAATTGAACTTCAATACTCAAAACCTAATACCAAAAACTTAATACTCAAAACCTAATGCACAAGACATATACCCGAAATCTATTATTTAAAATCCAATAACCAAATTTTAATGTTCAAAACTTAATACCCAAAATACATACCTAATTTTAGGACCCTACTTTATCTACATCTACATATATAATAGAGGAAGAATTACCGAAAACCACCCGTTATATAAAGTCATTTATAACTAATTACCCGTTAAATTCGATCTTACCAGAAACCACCCTTTATAACGACTCCGTCAGCGGAATAACACCCCACTAATGTTCCATCCAATTATCGTTGGTGGGTTTGGTTCAAATATCATATATGTGATGAAGATGATTCTCGTTCTCCATAGACCTAGTAACTTGATTTCTTAAGGAGTTGGTTCAAATATCATAATTATTGCTAACTTGACGAAGAAGAAGAAGAAGTAGAAGAAAAAGGAGGAGGAGGAGGAGGGTTTAATTTGGTGGGTTATGGTGTTGGGAGAAACATAATCGATGATTGCATTGCAGGTGGAGCTTGAGCTGCATTTGAATTCAACCATGAAAGCGAAAGGAGAAAATCTGTGATAAAGTAGCTTGAGTTGCATTTGAATTCAATTTATTTCGAGAAAAATCGTGAGCATGCCACATCAACATCAACGTTGCATATGTTAGCAAAGATATATAAATGAGAAAATACCGACTCTTAAAGTTATATTACCTAAATCGTCTATTTATCCTCTGTTGTACATAATCACGTAATAAAATTTATTACATGGGCTAATGAAGACGACCTCAACTCCATCCTCCTCGGCAGTCCATGGGTCACTAATGGTGCCACCACCTTGATCCTGAAGCGTTGGTCCAATGATCTTAGCCTCGACTACTCTTGCTTGAGCTCAATACCCATCTGGGCCACTCTACACGACCTTGATTACCGCTTCTGGTCTCAACACATGATGGCTAAGATTGGGTCGGCCTTGGGTACCCCTATCCTCACTAATTCTTGTTCAGCTTACCAAGATCGGTTGGGGTTTCCTCCTGGTGAACATTATGCTTCCAAACCTCTTCTTAGAGAAGTGCATCTTACCAGACCTGATTGGCATTACTATCACATAACAGATCACCTATGATTGGATCCCAACCCACTGCTCTAAATGCCTTACTTTTGGACATAGTTGTATGGCTCCAAAACCACACTCTAAACCTCCTAGCCGGAAAATGATCATGAAACATCATCAAGCTAGAGTCCTGTCAAGCTCCAACTCCAGTCCCCTCCTCCCTACCCTTGATGACTCTTTCAAAATCTCCAAGGCACCATACCCCAAACTTTCTTATTTCAACTTCATCCATCACCAAACTACACACTATCCCCCCTCCAATATTGTTTTGGTTTCTTCTGTGCCCCCTAACACTTCTCCACCCCTTCCTTGTCCTGACCCCTGTCTTCTACACTTGCTTCCCTTACGCCTACACCTTCGCCTCATACCGATCTTTCTCCTTCCTCTTATGATCCTACCCCTGTCACTATCCCTACAGTTGCTATCACTCCTACTCCCCCTACTCCCTCTGCAACAAAAGTTGCTCGGGGCCCAACTCAACCTCTCACTGAATATAAAAAATGTGCTCATGGAATATTAAGGGACTCAACCACCCTAATAAATAAAAATCCGTCCAAGATCTTGTCAAAAAAAATGATATCGACCTCTTGCCCATCATTGAGACCAAAATCAAGTCCAATAAAGAACAACGTTTGCAAAACATCTCCTTCCTTCTTGGAATAAAAAAATGATATCGACCTCTTACCCATCATTAACCTTCTCAACTCCAGCACCCCATGGGCCTTGCTTGGTGACTTTAATCTCACTCTCTCTCTTGATGAAAAATCTGCCAACAACAATCCCTCCATTTCCCAAACCTCCACTGAGGCTGCCTCTTGCTTTGAGCAAAATCACCTCTCCGACCATCCCTTCTCTGACTATAAGTTCACATGGAATAATAAGCAAACCGGATCTAGAACTTGGTGCATGCTTGATAGAATTATCATAAACACCTCATGGCAATCCGCTTTCCCCAACTCTCTCGCTCACTTTAATCACCCATATGTGTCTGACCACTCTCCGGCCTTGCTCTCTCTTGATCTAAAGGAGGTTAAAAAACATCAACCTTTTAGGTTCAACAATGCATGGGCCATGCACGATAACTTCTTACCTTGTATTTTTGAAGTCTGGAATCAAAACATTCAATGGAACCCCATGTACAAGCTTACCGAGAAACTCAAACTCCTCAAGCCAAAACTCAAGAAGTGTCCTAGTATTAAGCTCGAAGAGATCCATAAGGCCATCTAGGAAGATAGAAAGCTGATTTACGACACCCAGGAGGCTCTCCAAAATAACCTCCATAACACTTATCTCCAGGAAATTGAAAGAGTTACCACCATAAAACTTAATGACAACCTTACCTCCCTCCGTGCTACCATTGCCCAACTTTCTAAGGCTAAGTGGATCAAGCATGGCGACTAGTGTGACTCTTACTTCTTCATATGCATCAAGTCCAGAAGATGTGGCAATAAGATCAACTCCATCAGTGATGGTGCTAGACATATTACTCATGATCCTGATCGCATTACTACCACGTTCATCAACCATTTTACTTCAATCCTTAACCCTACCAACCACCAATACAATGCGTATATCCTTGACCTTACCCTCCCTAGACTTAGCCCTAATGACATTAGTGCTCATCTATGCAGATTATTTTGGAGGAGATCAAGAATGCTCTCTTTAGTATTTGTGATAATAAAGCTCCGAGCCCGGATGGCTACAACGCACACTTCTACAAGGCCTCTTGGAACATCATAAAAGACGACTTCACTTAGGCAATCCTAGACTTCTTCTCTACTGGGAAAATGCTTAGGCAGATCAACCATGCCTCGATCTCTCTCATTGCCAAAACTGACAACCCGACATCCCCCTCTGATTATAGACCAATCTCTTGTTGTAATACCACTTACAAAACCATCACCAAGGTAATCTCCTCACGCATCAACTCCATTCTTCCACACATTATTGGGCCCTATCAGAGTGCCTTTGTCAGTATTAGATCCATCAAGCACAATGTCCTTATCTGCCAAGAGATCCTCAACAAGTATAGTAGAAAGCACATCTCCCCTCGTGATGCCTTGAAGATTGACATCACTAAGGCCTTTGATACTATTGAACATGTTTTCATTCTTCATTGCCTTTGCAAGATCGGGTTTCTTGAGCATCTCATCTGCTTGATCAAGGAATGTATCACTACGGCCTCCTATTCCATCAATATCAAGGGCTCTCTACAAGGTCACTTCAAAGGATCTAGAGGACTGAGACAAGGGTGTCCGTCTCTCCTCCTCTCTTCACCGTTGCCATGGAATTTCTCTCCACTATGTTAACCTCTAACACCTCCATCCCGGACTTCAACTTGCACCCCAAATGCCATAACCCCCGTATCACACACCTTTATTTTGCGGATGATATCATGCTCTTCTGCCGTGGAGACCTTACCTCCATCCTCAATCTTAAAATCCACTCTTGACTAATTTGGTGAGTTCTCCGGGCTTAAGACTAACCTTGAAAAATCTTCAATCTTTCTTGGAGGTATATCCAACCTTTTTCAGGAGCACATCATCCATACTACTGGCTTCTCTCCTGGATCACTTCCTTTCCACTACCTGGGAGTTCTTGTGGGCAGTAAACGCCTTATGCTCTCTGATTACCTCCCCTCATACATAAGACAACCAAAAAAATCCAGTCTTGGAGCGCCAAACTTCTATCATTTGTTGGTCGTGTTCAGTTAATCTCGTCCATTCTCGTTTCACTGAACCATTACTGGTTCACCATGTTCCTTACTCCCTCCACTATTCTTAGCATGATCTAGTCCCTTCTCCGATTGTTCCTTTGGTCGGGTAAGGAGAACAACAAGCGTGCCCTTGTTGCCTGGAACACGGTGTGCACGCCCAAGAGCTCTTGTAGGCTTGGTTTCTTGGACCTCAGTGCTAGGAACAAAGCTTGTCTGACACGCCTTATCTTCGACATCGACCGTAATGAGGGCAACTTGTGGTGTTCATGGGTTAATCATAATATCCTGAAGCTCCAGTCCATTTGGGATTGCCAGCCCAACAATAACCACAGCTACTCCTGTAGTCGTCTCATAAAAATCAGAGATGAACTTCCCTTGCCTACTAACGGTAGTAGGCACATCGATGCTATTATTAACTCTAATGGTTCCTTCTCTCCAAAGAAAGCCTACACCATCTTCAGAATGCCCTCTCTCCCCCCTCCCACTCTTGCTTGCAAGGCTATCTGGTATGACTTTAATATTCCTAAGTGCAGTTGCATTGCTTGGATTGCCAACCTCAGAAGGCTCCCTACCCTTACCAAGTTGCTCCAATGGAGCCTGATCACCTATGATACATGTAAACTATGCAACTCTATGCAGGAGGATGAAAATCACCTTTGGTCAAGATGTAGCTACAAATCTCTTGTCCTTGATATCATATCCCGATGGACTAGAACTCCCTACCGGCTCCCTACCTCCGCAACTTGATTTGGCTCAGAACGCGGCCAAATCCAAAACGAAGTCTACTGGATTGCACTCGCATCTCTTCGATCACTGCATTGATCTATTTGACTATTTCACCTGAAAGGCGAAAACAAACTTGTTTACAACAACACCTACATCATAGCCATTAATTGTGCTGGTAAGGTCATCCGTGCTATCAACCTGCACATCGTTCACCACTGGAAGGAAAGATCGAGTGACTCTTACGTATCGGCTAGATTGTTTGGCATTCATCTTGTCTAGTGTTTTACCTCCCTATCCCTCTCCCCCATCTATTGTTTTTGTCATTTGTTTCTAGACTCGATCCTCTCATGTAAATCCCTCCCCTCCTATCAATACAAATAAATTGTTGTCATTTGTTCGAATTTGAATAATTATATGTACATGTTCATGTGAAGTATATTGTATAGTATTTGACCCGCTAATTCATAAAAATATGTACAAGACATAATGAGCTACGGTGAGGAGAATGTTAATTGAATTTAGTCATCTCCCTTAAATTCTCATGTTTATATATTCCAAAACACCTGCTCACCATAAAACATCAACCTAGCTACAAGACAACTCGTAATTACTAACCAAAATGTAATTTACATAATATATTTAAATGATAATGAGTACTTTTTGGTGGATTATAGTTTAATAATGAAAAAATATACGTTTTGCACTTGCTCCAAAATCTTCACAATAGTTAAATGTATTTCAAAAATATTAAGAAAAGACAATAACATCACAATTACCTCTTGGATAAGGTTAGTGGCATCCGGTTATTATTATAATATCAGCAGTACGTCCGAAAAATAGGCGGATATGAATAGGAGAAGAAGTTTGATCGGATCGAAAAGTTCGCCAATTGATCTGGATAAAAAATTAAAAAAATATTTATTATTAATATTAAATATAAATATAAAATATTTAATATAATTATAAGAAATTTAATATATTTTACCTAAATTACTAACATTTTTTTTTAAATAATATTAAAAATAATTTTTTTTAAATTGAAAAGGATACCTGCAACCCGTCCAAGTATGACATCCATTCCAGATCCGGTGGACGACTCGGCTCGACTTGACCCAAACACCGATAAACAGGCTTAATATTTTATAAAAGTTCGATCCAAACTCGACCCGAATATAAACAGGTATAATGTATCATCCTTTCGTGTTAACCCCTCCAAACCGAGGTGTGGGACCATCCCTCTTTCCGCAATAGAGTGGGGCCGACGTGGGACCCGCCAGTTTGGACTACAAAAACCCCTCCAAACCCCAAATGAGAGACTCCCCTCTCCCCACCACAAAACAGCATCAATTGCACAAAAAACACAATAATTCTTTCTGCTCCAATTTCTCCACTCCATCATTTCCCTCTTCACAACACACACTACTCTTAACTCTCTCAATCTCCCCATCATCAAATCAGCAATGGCGAGGCCTCAGCAGCGATATCGCGGCGTAAGACAAAGGCATTGGGGCTCTTGGGTTTCCGAAATCCGCCATCCTCTCTTGTAAGTCCAATTCATCTACCACATTTCCTTTAATTCATTCATCCTATACATACTTACACGCAAACAATGCAGGAAGACGAGAATTTGGCTAGGAACATTCGAAACAGCCGACGACGCTGCAAGGGCCTACGACGAGGCAGCAAGGCTCATGTGCGGCCCACGTGCCCGTACAAACTTCCCTTACAATCCCAATACGACGTCGTCTTCCTCTTCAAACCTTCTCTCCCCAACCTTAACCGCCAAGCTCCACCGCTGCTACATGGCTTCTTTACAAATCACCAAAAACGCTTCTTCACCTCATCGTCAACCGCGCCACCTCAACCCACCACCATCTCCGCCGTCCACCGTCATCTCCGGAATTCCCGACTGGAGGCTCTTCCAGCAGGATCACTGTTATCAGTATCATCAAGAATTGCAGCCGGTGACGCAGCAGCAGCAAGATGAACAGTTTAAAACGCTGGAAGATGATCACATTGAACAGATGATTCAAGAACTGCTCGACTATAATGGCTCCGTTGAGCTCTGCTTTTCAGATTCCATCTCTTTCAACTGATAATTCAAAACCTATTTTTAAGTCAAACCACTCTATGTTCACCACAATTTAGACCCTTGAAAGATTATTCCACGCAACGTCTTATATATTATATATATGTATATTAGAGTACGTACCTATCATGTGTCTTTTATATGCTCAGTGTATTCCTCATCTTCCTTAAATTATTGAATTTAAGTGAAGTTTCTTCTTTCATAAAACACTATTTTGTTCCTTTCACATCAACTCTATTTTGTCTCTAATTGTAAAATTTTATTTATTTTAATATCCTTTATATAGCAGTATGCAAAGACTTCCAAAAACAAGACATAAAATCGACAATCACGGTTTGACACTATCGTCTTCGGCATACCACGTAGTATCACTATCTCCTCAATAAACACATCGGCTAGCTTCTCTATTTCCCCAATGACTCTAATGGCTATAAAATGAGCCGACTTTGTGAACAGATCAACAACTACCCATATAACATTCATTCTGCTTTGAACACGGGATAATATGGTCACAAAGTTTATGGAAATGTCTTACCACTTTCACTCCGATATATAAAAGGATTGAAGTAATTCTGCATGTCTCTGATGCTCAATTTCAACTTGATGGCAAAACACTTAGCCACAGCATGAGCACAAAGTACAAAAAGAAATTTACCATGAATTTGGTAATAGATAAGCAGTCCGTAGAGTCTTAAGGAAACGTTTTAACAGGCCTTAGTTTTGTCTGTCAAATATATTAGATGAAACAAGTCCCATCAGTTTAATTATAGCCAGACATTTAACCGGAATTATTCAAATTTAAAGCAAGCCATTATCATTAGCATCCATGAAAATAATAGGGTGTTCCTGTAATCAAATTGTTGCTAATTAAACAGTTCAAATTTGAAAAATGATCTTAAAAATAAAAAACCAAGAAGATAAAAGAAAGGTACAACGTTTGAGTTTATAGGGTACGTGGTACTGTAAAAGGCGAGTGCAGAAGTTCCACTTCCGGTAGTGTCGCCTTTATCCCAAAAAGAAGACAGCAAGCTTGCATCGATTGAGAATGCTTTACAAATTGTTGGAAGTAGAAAACCCTTTTCATATAACGAATAGTGTACATATGCATTGCCTTGATTTCACACTATAGGTTTCCTTCATATTACAAGGAAAGAATGATTTAAAAAAAATTGTTTTGCCTGAATATAATGAAGGGAATTATTACTTGTAAATTAAAATGGATCCAAATGTGACTACATATTTGCTCATCAATCATGTATGTGCATGTGTGATGGATGATGATGAGCTATAATTGAACCCAAATTTATCATTTCTAAAACATGAGAAGCTTACATATTATTTTGATTCACTAAATCGAACAAACCTTGAAAAAAGAATGAACCTAATTGTACGTTGGAGATAAAAAAATTCCCTCGTTTAAAGTTATGTACATTTCAAACCTAGTATATAAGGTTTTTGGGCTATTTCTCTTATTGTCAATTGATTTTAAGATAAAATCTCACTTAGTTTATGTGTTGGGTTTGGGTCTAACGCATATGCTGATGTAGGGCTGGTACATGAGACAAACTACTCAGGCTCGACTCTCGTTCGTCTCGTATAAACCCCCTTACACAGATATACTGATAGATTTAGAATTTAGGTATAGAAATCCACAAACGTTGGTGGGAGAACCACAATTGTATTGATATAATGTGACCCTATATATAGGGATTACGATGGAATAATACAGATCATAAATATGGAATAAAATATAAACTAACCTAATATAGCTACGATGTTATACGATATTAATTCTAATATCTATAATATCCTAACATATACGCTCGTGTGCACACGACTCCCGCACTACGAGATTCTACGGTCCATTATGTTTGACAATTCTAAGTTGCTTTCTCAAGCTTACTTTTTTGGTTTTGTAACTACTCAAGTATGTAGCAATTACTTAGTTGTGATTTGTGTATGGTATATCATTCTCGGGTGTAACTGAGAAGCTCAGTAGACTAGTCATTGCTAGCCGTTTTTCACCCGGTGAACTTGCCTACACTGATCAAACTAATTACTTGATAGATAGATAGATAGATATTTGTGTTGTGTTTTATATGTATCTTTACAGTCTTCGGGTCTTATTTGCCTGCAGATGAATGTTGATGGGCATGACTCTCTTGGTTACTAACCTAATCCGGTCCATAAAGAATGCTCAAGTCATGTGGCCGTTGTCTGTCTCATTTACTGAAACACGTTATTCCTTTAATTGGTGAAGTACAAGATGCTTTTCATACAATTAGTGGTTGTTGAGCTTCTATTGTTCACTCTTCTAGGGTTTCAATTTCAGAGAAAGCTCCGAGTATTCTTCTATGACAATTAAACAATCATGCTTATATGCTAGATGTTATGTTTTGATCCTTGTACTCATGTAATTTACTTTGTAACAAGTTAAGTATGGCATGCTAGAGTACACTTAGGTTCTTAGCTCCTAGGTTAAGTTTTGCTAACTCACTCTTACCTGTTATGTGCCTAGGTGATCTTAAGCTACCAATCTCATCTTGAATGAGATTTAGGCAGCTTAAGTGATCTGTGGTAATAATAGAATAAAGGTTGAGTTGGTTTTGTGATGGTTTGTAGACTTGGTTCATGTACTGCATTCGTCAGCTGGTGTGCTTATTTCCAGATTGTGTTATGGTTGTTGGGCCTGCAGCCCATGTTGGATTGGATCCGTCTCAGTGTTATATGGAGCTGTCACTTAAGCAAAACGAAGAGTTTTGAGGAGATAGAAGAATATGGTATATAAGCCATCGGATCTCTCATGTGACAGAAGTATTGTAGGTTGCTCATACGCAGCTAGGGTTTCGCACACAAAAGTGAGAAAGAGAGAACACGAAGAGAAAAGGAAGTTCGAAGGGTTTGGAAAGCTGGAACAAGAAGATTCAACCTTGGCCCAGTCGTCTCTTGTCAAGAGTTGTTCAAGAAGACCTGAAAAGCTTTTGAGAAAAGCTTTGTCCAAAGCCATACAGGGGCTATCATTCACCTTAAACTCTTTGCTATCTCGCTTGTATCTCAGATCTTAGTTTAGGAGTAGATCCTTGTGTACTCACATGCAAACTCTTGTTACAGGTTGTAAACTGTTTTCATTGCTTAGTAGATTGGGACGAACCTCCCCTCCTGAGGTTCCGCAGAGTAGGGGTATCACGAATTGCGTCATCAAAGTGTTGGTGTCATCTTGCTTTATGGTTTTTCGTATAGATCTTGCAAACTTAGATTACACTAGAGTATTATAAGAGCATCTTCATCCCAGAGATTCTGAAGAAATCTCTTATCTGATTTTTTTTTTTAGTTCACAAAATGATTGAAGAACCTCTCACTCCCATTCCAGAATTCATCAAGATTTATTTAACGTAAAATTATATCCAACAACCTGTTATATCTCTACATTTGGGCAAAACAAAAAAAACAAATTAAAATTTTCCTTGATTTGTGTGAGGTGGGCAAGAACTTGTCAGGATGGGTATCTCTGCAGAAAAACTTCTCTCCACTAATTGCATAGATTCTTTCTCCTAATCTGACATTTATTTTTATTTTTAATTTTTTAATTGTTAAAGAAACCCAGAAGTTGTGGGATGAAGATGCTCTAAGAGTGAAAGAGAAAAGAGAAATTAACCCCTTCATCTTCCTCTTCAAAGTTGCTTTTGTTTTTGTTACTTCCTTTTTTTTTTACTTTCTGCAATTTCTCATACGTCAATGGTATAAATCTGTTTTGTAATGTATCCCTAATCAAACCCCTTAACTTCCAACGAAAGTGATAAAAATTGAAGAAAATACACAAACCTAACGAAAATTAAAAATGACCTATTTAACCAAATTCTTTCTTTTCTTCTTTTTTGCACTATTTGTAACCTTTTGTTTCCTAGATTTTGTGTTGTATCTCCCCTCTCAAAATCCCACAGAGTAAAAAAATATTTGTAATAAACCTATCGAGTAAAATTTTTGTGTTTATTCCAATATTTTCTTAACCCAATAATTGCTAGCTCGAACAAAAAGAGGACAAAGTCACAAAACAACACAACCTTAAATTAGGAAATGGGGCTTGTCTGGACATTGACTGACCATGTTCGCTTGTCTTCTGTAGTTAAGTGTTTTGTTGCGTTGAATGGTTTTCACTGCAATAAACCAAAGTTGAATTTCTAGTTTTATTGTTGTTGAGTGTGCAGTTTACACACAATATGTTGAACTCCTCACGTCTTTGTTACGAGAAATGGTTGAATGCGTGCAAGCCAATTGATGAAGGCGTCACATGGGACATTCATCAAGTGCCGAATAATAGTACACTAGAAGACCGGTTTGTCTAGGGAACGAAGCAATTGATATTATATCTATAGTGTTGGTAAAGCGGTGTTCCGTGTTTTCGACAATTAAAAAACTCACTCTATTTGATTTTTGTTAAAGTCCGAGACAAACTATAGAATGACGATTATGTGTATATACGCGTAGATAAATTATTAAATTCGATTAGGTTTCAACATAAAATTAATTGACCATAAAAAGAGTAGTCCACCTACCTTATATTGTAGATATTTGTGAACTAAATGATTATTTATTTCATTGACCAAATATTGCCTATATAGACAAATATAAATGGACAAAAAGGTAAAATAACAAATAAAGATATGCCAAAATGTACAGCTCAATACTCTAATACTACCCTCAAGCCGGATGTTTGATTTAACAACTTCTAACTTGAACAATAGCAACTTGAAGGTTTTTTGGTTTGGTTTTTGACATTCCTCGTTACTTTCTTGAGCACGAAAATTGTTGTTGGAGCGAAGAGATACAAATACTTGATGAACCTCCCTCCCTTCATCGGTCTTTGTTTTGTTGGCGTCGATATAGCGCCGGTAGGTTGGGTCGTTAGACGTATGTTGATTAGCGTCAATAGTTGATTGAACCCTAGGCCGCAAGTTGGTTAGCGTCTTGGGATAGGTTTTGAGCAATATGGTAAAGTTTGATTAGCGTCCTAGTGTAGGTTTTGAGCCCTAGGTTAAAGGTTGATTAGCGTCATAGGGTAAGTTTTGGGCCCTAGGACGCGGGTAGCGTCCTTGGGTAGGTTTTGGGCCCTTAGGACACAAGTAGATTTGCGTCCTAGGGTAGGTTTTGGGCCCTAGGATGCAACTAGATTAGCGTCCTAGGAAGTTGATACGACCGGAAGAGATGAGGATTTGATGAATCCTCCTCCCTTTTTTGTCTTTGTTTCGTCAGGTTGACGGTAACAACACGCCGGTGAAGTCGGCTATAGGGCGCTTGTAGGTCGCGATAGTCGCCTTGTAGGTTGGCGTGATAATTGTTGGCGGCTTGGCTAGTGTTTAAAGATCGTAGCTTTTAATACAATGTAGAAATTTGTGAACTAAAAACTTGTTTATATCATTGTTTAAGTATTGTTTATATAGACAAATATAAATAGACAAAACGATAAACTAACAATTAAAAGGATAATTTCAAATATAAGACATTATAACATATAATAGGCTAAGGGGAGGGTATTCAATCCAGACTTTTAAAGATTTTGACTGATTCTTAAATTTGTTAATTTTATGGGATATTTTAATTTTATGTAAGTAATAAAGAATTCTATAAAATCAATCAAATTATAAAATCTTTTAAAATCAACAAACTTTTAAATACCATAGAAATTTATGGAAAATTTTAAATCCTAATTAAATACCTAAAAATTATTCCTCAATAGCGTATGCTTTGTTTCCTTAATTGCTCTGTAAGTTAGTACTTGAACACTTGTGATTAGTGAAGTTGCGAAATGATATTCCTCAATACCCTAGGCTTTTAAAAAACTAAAGAAGGAAAGATTAAGAGGCACTAAAATCAAGAACTTTGTCCTTGATTTTGGATGGAAAAATTTTGGCAAAATTGGCAAACTAGTCCTTTTAAGCAAATCAATTGAGAAACAAAACTCCTAGTATTTAGGGTTGGTATTTTGACCCCCTATAAAATAGACTAGAGAAAATATAGTACAAAAAGAGGACAAAGTTTGACAACCCATCGGATGTGACATGTTGTATTATCTCACATGTCACATCAATCAGTAAAAGGAATTATCATCATCCTCACTTTCTTACCTATTACCCAAAAATCCGCTTACCCAAATAATGTCACAATTATACCCAAAATAAATTTTTCAAAGTACATAAACATACTCGAAAACAACATACCCAAAAATCAAATGTCAAAATAAAACCATATTCATAAATTGGATAATATTTTATATTTATACCCAATTTAAACATCACTTAATACAAAAACCATACCCAATTTAAATTTATCATACCCAAAATTTTAAAGCTTGATATTGTACGCAGACATCAATATCAAATGATATTTGGTCATTACCCAAAAAATCCGCTTGACATTTGATCATTATAACACACTTTGAGTAACCATAAAACATACCCACGATATCACTTTAAATATACTTAATAATAAAAAATATATTACAAAGTCAATACACGTATATAAGCATACCCAAATAATGTTATAATCATACCCAAAAATAAATTTGTAAAATACATAAACATACTCGAAAATAACATACCCAAAAAATCAAATATCAAAATAAAACCATATCCATTAACTTGATAATATTTTATATTTATACCCAATGTAAACATCACTTAATACAAAAACCATACCCAATTTAAAATTTTCATACCCAAAATTTTCAAAACTCGATATTGTACACAAACATCAATATCAAATGACATTTGGTCATTACTCAAAAATCCGCTTGATATTTGATCATTATAACACAGTTTGGGTAACCATAAAACATACTCGCGATATTACTTTAAATATATACTTAATAATAAGAAATATACTATAAAGCCAATACATGTATAAAGCATACCCAATTTGAATTTGTCATATCCAAATTTTACACAAATCGATATTGTACACAAACACCAATACCAAATGACATTTGGTCATTGTAACACAGTTTGGGTAACCATAAAACATACCCAAAAAATATCACTTTAAACATACTCAACAATAAGAAACATACAACAAAAACAATAAACATATACTCAATAATTAATAAAAATACTACAATTCATACTTGGGTAACGAAAACAATGTGACCCAAAAAAATTAAACATTCATGAACTTGAAAATTTCATCAAACTAGCTACATTAACCAAAATTTTTTAATAAACATGTAAAAAAAATACTTAAATTAAAAGTAAACATCTAATCACCATCATTTCAATTAGAGAAATTATTGCCCCTACTTTCTAGTTCTCATACCTACTTTTTCTTCCTTTTGTATAGAAGCCTAATTTGTAAAAGAGAATTTTAAGGAGTCCTATTCCCCTAATTAAGTCAAAAATTTTAGAGGTACTACTACGAAAAAAATCTCTCCAATCCATCTTTAACATGTGATCTAAATGTCATACGAAGTGTTAAAAGAGCCATCTATCAAATAAGATAAATAAAGAATAAAATAGGCTTCTCGAACAAACCTCGTAATGTGGGAAGAATGCGTAAAATGATGGTGGGTTATCATGTCTAAATTTGTGTTTCCAAAGGGTAATTCATCCATAAATCATAATCCTTCTAGAATTTAGTGAGGTTATACATGTTAATATAATTATCATAAGCAAGTAGATAATCTATTGTTTAAGATAAAGAAGTTCAAATCTTCTTTTTATGCATTATCTCATTGCAAAAATAACCATGTTAGTGATCTAGTAATAAACACACAATTCATCTATCTTTTTAATGATCTATAATAAGCGTCGCGACAATTTCTATGTTCCAGTTGATTTTATGATATTAGTGAATGCTTATTGTTATCGGGAATTCTTCGTTAATATTGGCAAATCAAATCATTATAAGGTGAGTTATAAGGTATGAATTATATATTTATGCACACCGAATTTAATTTTAGAATATGAATTTTCACACAGCTTAAATTAGCATGGCGGTCATGCTATAGGGTGGATTCCTCACCAACCAAGATGGTATGCCATTTCGAGAGGTCATGTGGTCAACTCGAGTGGCATGAAATGATGCAATGGCATAAAGATGTGAAATATGTGACACGAGTGTTCGGATTGTGCGATTATCTTGCTCGTATATCGCAAAGTTTGTGTGTATGGTGTGTGAATAAACGTACACACTAGGAGTATGCATACATTGTGAATAAAAGCATTTATATTTTTAGTTTTGAGACTTTTCTATATAATTTTGGCATTTTTTTTATAAAATAAATTGTTAAATTGTATAGATTGTGTATCAAGGTCCGTGACAGTTACTTGTTTTCCTGTATGTGGTAGTTATATTGTAAATATTAAGAAACTACCTGCTTATAGTAGGGTTTGAGGTTAAGCAAATTAGATATGGACTAGCCGGGTCTGATTTTTCTAAAATTACTCTGGGTAAAGTAAGTTCAAAAAATTCTATAGAAAAAATTATACGGATTAAAAGGTAATTGTAAATATAAAAGAGTTGAAAAGATGATAAATTTTAATCTACCTATTCATAGATTAAATGCATTAATAATTTAAATTTTTATTACTTTATAATATGATCATTTTCATACACGTACACTTGACGTCGTACATTAAAATTTCGACTGTTCATTACGACGGGGAGGATTTCATATTTCGAACCCACATACATAATGTATATTTCCGATGCCTATAAGTAACTTTAAATATAATTTAATACAACCATAATGAACTATTTTATCATGGGAGAATTTGACATATTAGGCTTTTTTGAGAATATGATTTAGTAAATGTACCCCATAATTTTATTACCACTTTCATTTAATGGTAGGTAAAAATAATTAACCCCTTTATTTTAATAAAAAAAGAATAATAAACATTAGTTAGTGTTAAGTTGTAATTACTATTACTGAATTTATTTATTTATTTATTTATTTCTTTTTATTTTCTTTTATTTTTTGAAATAAATTTCTGGTATGAAATTTTTCATACCAGAAATTTTTCATATCATAATTTTTCATACCAGAATTTTACATACCAGAATTTCCCATACCAGAATTTACATTCCACAAATACATACCAGAAATACATACCAAATTTTTTTTTTAATTTTTGTATCCTTATTTATTTTTTATAATTTTCTGGTATGAATTTCTGGTATGAAATTTATACCAAAAATACATACCAGAAATACATACCAAATTTTTTTTTGTATCCTTATTTATTTTTATAATTTTCTGGTATGAATTTCTGGTATAAAATTCATATCAAAAACTCATACCATAAATTTTTTCACATATCAACAATTGTATTTTTGATATATCAGGAGTAAAGTAGAAATGAAGGTGGGAGAGGAATCTCCAAAAATGAAGAATGAAACTATAGAAAGGTAGTAGGTAATATGAAAGTAAAAGCAATATAGAATGAGTATGATTATGGAATGACACTTAAAAAATGCCACGTCTCTCTTTTTGTTGACTTTCATTCACCAATTGCAACTTCATCTATGCAATTGCTAACCCTCTTTATACATTTTCAGAGTTTCAGCAATGCCAAAGCACACCTTCTTGCACTCATCCTCTCTCATAGTTAATCTGTTCATGGATATCTCAGACAGGTAAGAGGACATACACAAGCCCGGTTCCAAGAAGCCATTTCCTAGCGCAAATAGAACTCAAACAGAACTCAAAGAGCTTAAAACGAAGCTTCATTCTGCATAGTTAAATGAAAGAAAAACACTAAATCAGAACTCAAAAAATCAATGATAAACAGATTGGACATCAATTAATTTCAAAGAGCAAACGGATTCCCAAAATCAAAACGACCTAATTTGTAAAATCTATGAACAAGAAACTAAAGCAATAGATGTAACCAAAACCCAAATTCAAGAAACTAGAATACAAAAAAATCGTATCTAGATAGCAAATAACACACGAAACAGAAACTGGATAAGACTTACATCTTGCTTTTTATTTCAAAACGAATCTTCTCTTGTCGAACAGGTGGGGTGATCGAGCGGGATTGATGAATAACCAACGAAACATACTCTTCTGAGACTACACCTGTGTGGCAATGGCGGCATCTTTAAGATCCAGAAACGTTGTTACATCAAACCCTAGATCCGTAACAGATCTCGGTGGCTAGACCGGCGAGGCGGCGTGGCATCTATGCGGAGAAGGCGGGAGGGACTTCAACTTCTCCTTGGTGGCGCGACGACAATAGCAGCGGACATACCTCCTCTGACTTGAAGTTAACACAACGACGGCACCGGCAGCGACGGCCGGCCGATGGGGTGACTAGATCTGGGATTTGATGGTAGAAAACTCATACCAGAGAGGGGTGAGGGAAGAGAGTGAAGGAGATTGTGAGAAAGAAAAACGGCTGAGGGATGAGGAAATATTAGGGTTCACGGTAAAAAAAAAATTTTGGGTACAATTACTTAATTAAAAAACAAAAAAACCTCATAACTCAAAAAAAAACTAGTTTTCAAATTAGCCCTTTTATCATTTACAAGTTATACGAGATTAATTTTACAAGTGTCAACACAATAAATAAAGAGGAAAAAAGGGGGGAGTCAAAATGAATGATAGTGTACTAATGTGCGATGAATGTGGAATCTTATGTCCAAGTTGCTGTGAGAAGACAATCATTACCCTCTTTTTCTTTTTTAATATTCTTCCTACAGTCACAAATATGGCTCAATTCATTTTTGACTTTATCTCCGTACGTGATATTTATTAATTTAATTAAAATCAACGCATGTATAACACTTTAAAGGTATATAGATTTATAGACTATAATTTCTCATATATACAGTAGGTGGTAATATTAATAAGTCGACCATGTGTTTAGTGAACGATATAACTTATAATTCATTTAGTGATAGGATTTGTAATTGTATTTCGTACAAACCAATATTTGCTATTTTAATCATAACAAAAATTATAATCTCTCTTACATAGAAATATAAAAAAAAGCTGCAAAATAAATTTATAAATTATTATACTAATAATGAACATTTTATAAATTTAGACTAGATACGATTGTAATTTATATATAATTTAAGTAAACAATTTATATTATTATCGTTAATATGACTTACTAAACGCATGTGGATATTGTTAATTTGGTCAATACTTTAGCAACATCAATCATCTATATACTATATAAAAGCAAAAGCATTTAAAATCACGTATTACTCATTTATATATCGAAAAATACGTGTCATTTTATCACAATTTATCTTTTATTTTTTTATTTATTTATTTTTATTATATCTTTAATTAACTAAAATCTAGCTAAATCAAGATGAAATAAAATATTGTTAATCTAAAAAGACAATATCTACTCAATTGATGCGTTTACTTTCTAAATATATTTAGTTTTCATAAAAAAAAATTTGTTTCTCGTGTATTCATTTCCTAATATACTCGATTGGGTAGATTTTTTTCAAACCTAATTTTTAAATTATCAAAAAATTACAATATATTACGTTTTAATAAGACAAAAAATATATTTTAAATTATAATTGTTAAAAACTATAATTATAGAAAATATATTTCACGTTAAATTAAAAAATATATATATATCCGTGCAAAGCACGAGAATTATACCAGTAATGGAGAACTTCAGTTTAAATATTGGTTAGATATGGTTAATCTGATGCAGTTTAAGGTGATTTTGAGTATATTCATTTTTATAGTTCATTGTAGTAGCAGGAGACAGCTATATATTAGGGCTTGTCGGGACGTGTTCATACACAGTGACCCATTAACACCAAAAATGCTTTTTGGACATGTGTACTGTAATAAAATACCACGATTTCGTTCAGTAAAATGTGTAGTTGAACAAGAATTGTATGAAAATTAGGTATTGGATTGTTACGAAAACCTTGCCCTACAAAACTTGATTTGTAATACGTAGAGTACCATTTGTATGTAGGTGCAGCCATGCCATCCCATGTGACTGCATGTTCAACATTGACGTGAAATTGTCTTATCTATAATCTTTAATTGCTACCATCTTCATCTTGCTCGATCATTCGTTAGGAACATGCCTATAAAAAAAATAAAAAATATTTGTCTATTTCTGCATGCGTAAATGCATTTTCTTTTATGACATTGCCAAAGTGTTCTTTTATAAAGTATATAACGTTGTTTATAAATTAAGAAACTGATTATATATTGGACAAATGTAGTTAAGATAGATAGAGAAGATAAAATATCTAATTAGAGAGGGGAAACATACATGCACGCATGCATGGTCCAGACGTGAATGTGTTATAATTATATGTACGTTAGGCTATATGAGATATCATCAACACTACTTCCAACTTATAAGTGGCCATATCACTTTTTTGGGGGGAAAAGATAATGAAATGGTGATGATAAAGCATTAGGTTGGTTTAGGTCAAATCAAGGAAGAATATCATAATTGGAGGAGCCTAATCTACTTTTAATTGGAGTTGTATATGGCAACTATAAAATGAAGTGTTTTCTCGTAAATTTTAAAAATATCTCATTTTTTAAAGTTAAAGTCTATGCTAGATACTAACGGACTTTAGATCGAGGGTCGTGTGCATACCAACGCATAATGTATGTTAGTGTCAAAGTCCGTTATAGATGGACCGGTAGAGCGGGGGTCACGTGCATACGAGCGTACATGCACGTTAGGCCCAAGCCCAGCACATAAACCCGATGAGGTTCCATCCTGCACTTGTCCACAAGTTAGGATCGCGAGCCGAATTGAGGCTAACCGCTCTGATATCATGTCAAAGTCCGATACTGACGGACCGGTTGAGCGGGGGTCGTGTGCATATGATGAGCGCACATCAAAAGATGGGGACACTCCAAGCCTAGTATATAAGGTCGGTGGGCTACTCCTCCTATTTCCAATTGGTTTTAGGATGGAACCTCATCGGGTTTATGTTTATGTGCTGGACTTGGGCCTAATGCGCATGTGCGCTCGTATGCACACGACCCCACTCAACCGGTCCGTCTGTATCGGACTTTGACAGTTAGGTCTAAACTCAACACATAAACTCGATGAATTTCTTTCTAAAATCAATTGAGAATAAGAGGGATAACCCGCCAACTTTATATACTAAATTTGAAATGTATTCACTTTATGTCCGAAATTACACTCGAAAGAAGTTGTGTATAGTTGATAAGCTTGTTTTAATTCAATTCCGAGTAGATTTTGACTACAAGTCGGTTCTACTTATTTGGGTCGGATTCAACTACCATTGAGTCGTGTCTAGGTTGCCCGATAGCCAATTGGGTAGTCCTCTTTTTAATTTCTTTTAAAAATATATTTAATATATGTTAAGAAATGCATATACTAATATATTATAATTATATTAAATTGAAAGAATTTGGTGAAGTAGGGCTTTTTTTTTTTTTTTATGACTCTTTGTTTTGTAGATCTTTTTAATTTTTACTCTCTAATTGATTTATCAATATTACTTTATTAGGGATACATTTACTAAATATGTTTATACTATTGACCTATTTAATAAATTAATATTTATAAAAGATCTATTTAGTGAATTTGGTCCGTAAAATTTGTTATTATTTTTTAACCCGGTCAATGCTTGAAAGCTCGGTCTGGATATGATCTGACAGGATAGCGGAACTAGGCTTGATCTCTTTCCCTTACACGTCCGTTTTTCGAGAAAATTGGCTCGACCCGACATTGAACTAAGTCTATACGAAGTGTGTCTCACAAGTTTTGTAAGAATATAACTTGGAAGCATCAAACTAGAGTAGTTATAGAACTCGGGTCAGGGCTCTTGGTTTGTTTTGAGCGAGCTACAGATCATTCACCTGATTTCTTAGCCTACTTGTTGGTTTGAACATTGAATGAACTTCCACACCAGAATATGGGGTAAACTACTGCATAGATAATCACTGGCAATCCAAACAGGGCCTAAGATATTGGACACGGAAGGGTGAGACAGCGCTAAATGGGCTGGACACCATTTGTCGGGCCTATGCATGGGCTAAATTCTTTTGTCAGCCTAATTGTCTACTTAGAAAGTATATGAATATTCGCAAGTTCTATAACAATAATGATTCATTTGTGTAAAACTGTCAGAAAAATACAATGGTAAAAATGGATTTTATAGTAAATAAAAGTTATATACACGACGTTCGATTTAATAACGGCCGAAAAACTCACATTCCATATATGTTTGTGGTGGGGCAACTGCTAGTCGATGGCGCTCAAATTTTAGAAATCCGATTGCTTTGCAATGCGCACACCGCTAGTGCAGGTGAAACAGATTTCAAATGCGTATTTGCAGCAGAAAGCCTTATTTTTTGGGCAATAAGAAGTTGGTTTCTTCTCTGAAAAACACTCAAACGTTCAAATTTGATGAGTGAAGAGCCCTAAATTGACACCTTCCGAAAGCGCTCAAACTCTACGCCAACGCCATCACATTAGAAAAACGGGGCATTAACTGCGCTTTTTTAAGTCATTATCTTTACAATGTTATCGGCTAAACTAACAAGGATAAAAAGATAAATTAACAAATAAAGAATAAGTCAACACACGACCCAATATACTAGGCCTAATATATTAGGCTTATACTCTAACACTTCCCTCAAACTGGAGGTGTGATTCAACAACTTCAAGATTGAAAAGTAGAAACTTGAAGAAAGACTTGATATACATCACTTCATTCACCGGTCTTTGTTCTGTTGGCGTCGATATGCCACTGGTAGGTTGGGCCCTAAGATGTAGGTTGATTAGCGTTCTAGGGTAAGTTTCGGGCCCTAGGACGTAACGTCTTAGCGTAAGATTCGGACCCTAGGACACAGGTTAATTAACGTCCTAGGATAAGTTTCAGACCCTATGACATATGTTGATTAGCGTTCTAGAGTAAGTTTTGGGCCCTAAGACGCAGATTGATTACCGTCCAAGGGTAAGTTTTAGGTCCTATGACGCAAGTTGATTAGCGTCTTAGGGTAAGTTTTGGGTCCTAGGACGCATGTTGATTAGCATCGTAGGGTAAGTTTTGGACCTTAGTACGCAGGTTGATTAGCGTCTTAGGTTAAGTTTCGGGCCCCAGGGCGCAGGTTGATTAGCATTCTAAGATAAGTTTTGGGCCCTAGAACACAGTTTGATTAGCGTCCTATGGTAAGTTTTGGGCCCTAAGATAGACTTGGGTCCGATTTGGGCAAAACCGCCGGTTGGAGGTGTTTAGGTTTGCTTTCGGCCAAACCTAAACCGGCGGGTTAAATCACCAGTTAACATACGGTTAAGCAGGTGGTTTAACCTTTTTTTTGCCGTTAGGTGTGTTTTTTTATTTAAAAAAAAATGTAAATGCTTACAAAATTCATACCCTCAATTCCTATAAATACCACACACCATTCTTCCATTTTATCTCACACCAACATTCTCATCTCTCTCTCAACTACTACTCTTAACTCTCAACTCTCAATCTCGTATTCTCGAATCTCATTTCTCAATTTCTCGAATTCAAATATTCTTCCTCTCAATCTATTTTAATGGCAAACCCGAGAAGGGCGAGGTGGTAAACGAGTATTGCCAAGTCTCGTGCAACTATTGTCCGAAAGTGTACAAGTGGAGGGCGAAGGGAGGCTACGGTACTTTGCAAACCCACATGCAAAAAGGTTCATCCCAAGAAACTCGGAATAGCACGGGGAAATCTCAATTATCTCACGGGTATGCATCTTGTTCTCTCAATCTCCATTATTTATGTATGACCATAATGAAGAAAGTTTAGGATTAGCCAACCATATATGTTCTCATGCATTTCCGTTTTTCAAAACCAATTATCGTAAAACCGTTTCCAAACGAATTTCTAAATCTTACGAACAAAAGAAACAAAAAATTCTTACGATTTTGTCATCTTTTTCGCATCAAGTTTCTATTTGTAGTGACATTTGGAGTCATTTATCACAAAGATATTTTTACATGGGCATTACTTTACATTTTATTGATAACGATATGTTTTTGCATAAATTTGTTATTGAATTTTGTCATTTCAACGAAAGACAAAATGCCACGAACATTGCAAACTTAATAAAAACGGTTTTACAAAAAAAATTTACAAGGTCAAGTTTTTTCATGTTCTTTTGATGATGCATCCGCTAAACTGGTGTCGTAAACAAATTGGTGGAGGATGCGGGACGATATTTACGAACTCCTTTTACTGACCAAAGATGTGCATGTCATATTTTAAATTTATATGCTCAAGATGGACTAAATTTTGTTATCAGCTATGTTAACCCCATCACCAACGTAATTGAACATATTTGGCATTCAACGGTTTTCAACCGATTTGAAAAAAAAATGGAGAACAACGTGTTTACAAAATAATGTTTATCCAATTGCATTTTCAAAAGATATTGGAACTTTACTTACAAACTTCTTAGTCAAACCCTTCGTTATAAAGAGTTTTTACAAGCGTTTTTCAGCACAAAACATTCCTTGGTCAATTTTAAATGATAAAACTATTTGACAAACTTGTTTTGATATTTGTGATGTTTTAAAGGTTTTTTAATAATTCAACTAAAATGATTAGTTATGTTTGCACTTCCACTTCTTGTAGCTTTTTAGAAATAGTTGTAAACGTTGTCGAGACTTTACAAACCGGTTTTACTTATCCAAACCTTATAAATGCTATAAATGACATGAAATTAAAATGGCTAAAATATTACACCGATATTCCCTTGATTTATCTTATTTCCGTCGTTTTTGATCTTAGACTTAAAATGTATGGTGTTACCGAATTGTTGGGTGTTTCTTATGATTGTTTAGGTTTGGGTTCTTCTAGAAACACTTCTATCATTATTCGTGAAGTTCGTATTGAAATTGAAATTTGTTTTCTTCCTTTGAAACAAGTGGTAGTTTTTCCGCCGAATCGATTCCTCCACCTTCTTCGTCTTCTTCTTCTTCTTCTTCTTCTTCTTCTTCTTCTTCTTCTTCTTCTTCTTCTTCTTCTTCTTCTTCTTCTTCTTCTTCTTCTTCTTCTTCTTCTTCTTCTTCTTCTTCTCCTTCTTCCAAAAGCTAAATGATGCGGGGATAAGCCGCAGTTTCCGATATAGATTGAAAGTCCTTAACTGAAACAAAAATCGGTTTGTTCTTGATAATAAATCGGTAGATTTATTTGGTTGAAGAGGGCGATTTTCCGTAAAACTCAAAAAACGGATTAATGAATGATATGGAAAGAAAAGAAGATGATTATGGAATGATAAATGAAAAGATATAGGAAGATGTTGAACGAAGATAGTTCCGCAAAAGAACCTTGACCAATGATGTGTCAAAACCCTTAAACGAGAAGATTACCTTAACCCGCACTTCTTTAACCTTACACAAGTCTTCTAATTAAGACAAACACAAGGAGGGACTAAAATTGACCAGTAGCACCAACCTTCAAAAAGATTAACACACACAAGCACAATCTAGTAATGACTTCACAACGATTCAATCAAGACTCTCTCTTTGATTGAATAAGAATGAATAAAATACAAACTTCATAAACGAAGCTGCAAGTTCACACAATATGTGGAAAATATATCAAGTGAAATCTACTAAACAATCTCCCCACTAAGGTTATTTATAAGGGAGATTAACCTATGAAAACTAGGAAAAATAACTTTAAAAGATAATCTAGGAAAAATATATTCTAAAAGATAATCTAGGAAAAATATCATTTAAAAGATAATCTAGGAAAGATATCTTTTAAAAGATAATCTAGAAAATAATCCTACAAGATAGGATCCAAAAATAACAATTTCCTTAAGATAGTTTGAGAGTTCTAAGGAAATAAAATATAAAAGATAATTGCCAAAAGATTTTTGGCCAGATCTTCTAGCACACGTCAAGAATGAAATCTCGGATGGAATCTCGGCCGAGATTCTTGAGTGTTGGCCGAGATTTGGCATCTGTCATGCAATCTTCCATTCTCTCGATTCCTCTCATGGATGCAACTTGTTAGCAACCTTTCCTTGAGTTTTTCTTGCTCCTAGATTAGTGAAAGCTCCATGTAGTGTAGGTGTAGATGTTATCAAGGATGGTCCCACATCACTAAACAAATTTTAGCTAATAGAATAAAAACACCACATCATTCATCTACAAGTGCAGAATTTCAAGATTATGTAACAACATGTTTTAGTTTTGATAGTGAAACGTTTGAACTTTTGGATTTGTGGAAGAGATTAGCGTGAAGTATCCAACCTTGATCAATATTTTGCAACAACTCATGGTCGTGCCCGCATCAACAGTTGTCGTGGATGAAACATTTAGCCAATGAGAGCACAAGCTAAGTTACAAGAGAATTTTATTGAAGCCCGAAAAATTGGAGACACAAGTATGCATTCAAGATTGCATAAGGGCGGAGAAGCGGAAACAACAAAATGCCCCGGTTTATGACTCAAAATCGGATTCCAACTCCGATGATCCGGGCACAACTTTTGAGTCCGATGCATGAAGGTAAGCGGGTTAACTAAACTCGGAAGTCCGACAAAAGGTAACTAAACTCGGAACTGTCTACGTGGGTTTTGAACCCTTTTAACCCCGAGAAGATACGTAGGCAACTAGGAAACCGGTTCAAGCACTTTTCTCTTTTTTTATAATTAAATTACTAATATACTCACCGAGATTTTGAGTCATAAAAAAACCCGAGAGCAATCTCGACCAAAATTTCAAAAATCTTGCACGAGATTTTGAAAATTTTGACCGAGATTGCTCTCGGGTTTTTTTTATTAATTGGCTACTAAACTTCCAAACCGCCGGTTTGACGGTTTAACAAACCGGCGGTCTAGTTTTAACCTAAACCGCCAGTTTGACGATTTAACAAACCGGCGGTTTAGTTTTAACCTGAACCGCTAATTTGACGGTTTAACAAACCGGCGGTTTAGCCAGTTTCAATTCGGCCGGTTTAGGCTTAGGTTTGGCCTTGGGCCAAACCAAAGCCGGCGGTTTAGCTTTGTGACCTAAGTCTACCATAGGATGCAGCTTGATTAGCGTTTTAGGATAAGTTTCAGGCCCTAGAACGCAGGTTGATTAACGTTTTAGGGTAAGTTACAGGCCCTAGAACGTAGGTTCATTAGCGTCCTAAGGTAGTTTTTTTTGTTCCAAGGACGCAGGTTGATAAGCGTCCTAGGTTAGTTTTTGGGTTTCTGATATTGCCGGTGATAACGACGCAGCTAGGGTTTTGTTTTGAGATGAAGCGTAGGTTAAGGAAAGTTCTTTGATCATCGGAGTGATGAGGTAGATTATCTAACACTTATTTTAAGGTAAGTCATCTAGTATGTATATTATTTGTGTTGATTGCATGTTTGTAATAAAAAAAAGGTTGGATTGTAATGGATCAGAAGCCTATAACAATATGATCTTCTAAGAGAAACAAACTAATTCACTAAGTGAAACACATGTTACATGCGCGCTAAGGAGGAGTATATACCCAGTTTCCTTGTGTCTAATGGCCAGAAACCCCAACCGAGTTACCGTACATCCAACATCTCATCTTGTAGGGTTGTAACACGAAAGCGAGAGTTTGAGAGTTAAGAGTGTTGATGGTTGGTGATGAAGATCTCAAGACGCTTCATCCTCGAATCTGAGTTTCTATTCGTGATTGACATAGCAAAAAGAAAGCAAAACTTTGATCGAAACATTTGCTTAGCCTCACGGGGCTACTCACAACCTTTCTTTTATATCTTATGATTGCAGCATTATAGTTTCTCGCAAGCAAACTCTTGTTGCGACTTTTAGAATACTTCATTAATGGATCTAGGAACAAATATCTCCTCTTGAGATTCTGTAGACATAGAATTTTACAGCTGAATCGGTAACACATATGTCTGTTTACTTTACTACCTTTACATTTTATCGCCTAGTTTATAAAAATTACAAAATAGAGTTGTGTAATTTTTATTTGCAATTTGATTCGATCTTCAAAACATAATAAACGGATCCTAAAAGTAAATCATTCCGATTTGCAATTAGAAAAGTGATAATGGCATTATCTTGACACCTAGAATTCAAAGCACACAACTCCCAACCCGTCAAAGCCAAGAAAAAGCAAAAGAGAAACATCCATCGCCATGGTAGGACACTTGATAGCGAAGATGTTGAGGTGTGGACACCATTTTTCTTGCCAAATCTAACCAAACAATTTGGTTGCCTTTCTTATAGTTTGGTGAAGCCCATACAATTAGCGCCCTAAGGCGTTGTTTGGATCCCCACTTCTCTATTTTTCTATACCAAAAAAAAGAAAATGAAAATTGGAATATAATAAATATGAGTTCTTAAATAGTTTATGATGGGAGTTTTATGGGCTAGCCTTCGCTTGCTTAATGTGCAGATAACACTAACATGTGCCATTTATTTTGATAGTGATACTGGCATCTGTTTAATCTATAATTTAAGCAAAAAAACAAAAAAAAAACAATCAATTCATAATAAACTCAATTAATTTGTAAATTATTAAGATGTGGATCTACGATCCTCCATCAGCATCTCCAGTAGTGATCAGTCTGTAAGAAAAGTAGTATTTTATTCTTTCTGTACTGCTAATATTTCCAATTTAGCATGGCCTGCATCATTATTTTTTATGTGTAAGTAATTTCAAATATTAAAACTCGATACGGGCATACCGTCTATTAATTATGTAATCCGAAATCATAATGCCAAAGTTATAAGTTTGTACGTTAAGAAAAACAACTTTAATTCGATACTTAAAGCATAAGCCTATGCTCTAAAAGCACGACTACAAGAAACAATAAGGCTAAATATAAAAAAAGATTAAAATTGAAGGCGATAGCCTTTGTGTTATCAAGACAATTCAAGATCTTTGGAGTTGTCAAGAACGAGATGATCGTATCCGACTTCAGACTGGGTCTTCGCTTCTTTGAAGAATTCCAGGTCAGACATGTGTTCAGAGAAATCAACTGTGTTGCTGACCGATTGACCAATTTGGGAATTTCGAATCCCAACACACCCTTTTATTACGATTTCGAACTTCATGTTCTCATCCGCAAATATGCATTAGGATGAACTACCTCTAGAAAATAGAATTTCCTAACCGCTTTTCGTTTTTAAAAAAAATAAAAAAATTCAAATACTGATTTGTGTTAAATGTAACTTTTGACGGAGAAAAGAGAGGCTGAGGTTTCCTTTTTTGTACTACGAGGGCCCAATTTGCTGTCTTTTTTTGGGTTAATTGGGTAAGTAGGCACTTTTTGTGTATTTAGTATTAAGTAGGCCCTTTTTATATTTTGTAGACAAACTAGGCCCCTCTTATTTATTAATAAAGATTAATTGAAAGGGTTAATTGGTAATTTTACATGAGTCCAAGCCCAATCAATTTAGTTAGGCTCAAGTTCAGTTCAGGCCCACACGAGTTAAGCCCAAGTTCAGTTCAGGCCCACACGAGTTACATACATAAGCCACAACAGTTACGTACACAAGCCCACACGAGTTATGTACACAAGCTGCTCAATCCAAAACACAAATGTTGTAGCTAGTGAGTATTGAACTCTGGGCAACAGGCCCTCCCTCCCACCCGTATACCAGCTGGACTAACTGAACTTCCAGTATTCTCTTGTAGATACACGATATTAATACAGAATTTCTATTACATAAATTCAATTACACAAGTCCGTCATTTTTCAATTACACAAGTCCGTCATTTCTCAATTACACAAGTCCGTCATTTACGCAAAGTCCGTCATTTACACAAAGTCCGTCATTTACACAAAATCCGTCATTTACACCGTCCGTCTTGTAGATACACAATATTGTGTGTCCTTGTGTATTGTCTAGCCGATAATTCCGTCTTTTTTCCATTACACAAGTCCGGTCCTTTGTTTACATAAGATTTACTACACGAGCTCAAATGAGTTGTACATACCCAAAATGCCATCATATACGCAAGTCTGATCCGTTGTTTACACAAGGTTGAATTACGCAAGCCTCAAATGAGTTGCACAATCCAAAAAAATCAGTCACTTACGTTATTCCCGTCGTTTACACAATCCCGTCGTTTACACAATCCCGTCGTTTACACAATCCCGTCGTTTACACAATCCCGTCGTTTACACAATCCCGTCGTTTACACAATCCCGTCGTTTACACAATCCCGTCGTCTACACAATCCCGTCGTCTACACAATCCCGTCGTCACAATCCCGTCTACACAATCCCGTCTACACAATCCCGTTTACACACTCCCGTCGTTTACACAATCCGTCACGCACATATGATTCTCTGAATTTAAAGAAACTATGAAAAAATGCCAGCTAATTCTCTGAATTTAAAGAAAATCATGAAAAACTATGTTTCTCCAAACAAGATCAAAGTACTTCATCCAGTAAATCATCAAACATTAACAGTAAAACCCAAATTGATATTATTCACGGAATTCATAAGAGAAGAGAAACACCCAACGCAAGTTAAAAGCGTCATATACGAAGTTCAAAGAAACTCGATTCATCTAGACAACTAAAAACGTGTAATTACGGATAAATCTGGCAACAATTTTCACTGTAATCAGAGTCCGAATATGAACTCTCTCTAAAATCGAAAAGAAATTCAAACTGAAAACCTGCAACTACAAGAAACTCGAATTGGGGGAGAATCAAGAAATCAGGAAAAATCAAGAAGATGGAGATCAGTTTATGGATCTGCAATACCATTTTGATTTGATCTTCTAGAGAACTACAATCAATCTTCCCTCTATCAATGAAGTGACTTTAGTTCACCTTGCCGGCGGAACAAACCGGAACCGATTTTTGACGAGGGCTGAGGAAGAGGAGAAGTGGCGGCGGCCGGAACCGATTTTTGACGAGGGCGGAACAAACCGGCGGATCTGCTTGCCGGCGGTTTACGATGTGAAGCGGCGAAGCATAGGCGGCACCGAAGGTGGATTTGGGCGGCGATTTTGTTTCCTTGGTTGTAGCGTTTGCAACTCGCCAACAATGGAGGTTTGGGAAGAACCTGATCTGGATTGAGAGAGTTGAGATCTGAAATATGAAACTGACGCAAAAAAACCCTAACCGAATGATTTTATAGGCTTTATATTTTACATTTACCCTTATGCCCCTTTAACTAATTTATTTTAGATTAAAAGACAAAAAATAGAGGGGTCTAGTTAGTATCTGATAAACAAAAAGTGCCTCATTAACTAAATTTTCTCTTTTTTTTCTGTGCTTTTGTTTTGTATACTTCTCTAATCTAATCCTGCGTCCACAGCGCACCACGTCATCAACCCGTGCTCTGTTTTAGTAAGTATAATAGATTTGGTTTCTATAAAATTATTATTTTAATAATAAAAGATTTTATGGTTTAAAAAATAGTGTAAAAAATAAAGATTTATTGGCTTTAATTGTGGGAGCTCAATTTCAAAAATCCTGCGTCCACAGCGCGTCACGTCATCAACCCGTGCTCTGTTTTAGTAAGTATAATAGATTTGGTTTCTATAAAATTATTATTTTAATAATAAAAGATTTTATGGTTTAAAAAATAGTGTAAAAAATAAAGATTTATTGGCTTTAATTGTGGGAGCTCAATTTCAAAAATCCTACGTTCACAACGCGCAACGTCATCAACCCGTGCTCTGTTTTAATAAGTATAATATATTTGATTTCTATAAAATTATTATTTTAATAATAAAAGATTTTATGGTTTAAAAATTAATGTAAAAAATAAAGATTTATTGGCTTTAATTGTGGGAGCTCAATTTCAAAAATCCTGCGTCCACAGCGCGCCACGTCATCAACCCGTGCTCTGTTTTAGTAAATATAATAGATTGATATTGATTTGGAAAAAAAAAGGGGCAAATTTGGTTAGTAGGCTATTTAGAGAAATAGTGATAGTAAGTAGGCTTTTTTGTTTTTCAATTAAGTAAATATACCCCTCTTATTTTTTTTACCTTCAAACCTTCTCCATCCTCTTGTTTTCTTCTTTCTTCCAAATGCTTTTTAAAAACTGAATTTCTTTTTTTATTTTCTTTTATTAATTTTTTTTGTCTTTTTTATTTTCTTTATTTTTTATTTATTTTCTAGAATGAAGAATTTTTTCACACACCGGAATTATCACATACCGGAATTATCACATACCGGAATTTCCACATACCGGAATTTCACATACCGGAATTTTCACATACCGGACCGGAATGTTACATACCGGAATTATCACATACCGGAATTATCACATACCGGATTTTCACATACCATAATTTTCACATACCGGAATTTCACATACCGGATTTTTACATACCGGAATGAATTTTTAATTGTCTAATATTTAATTTTGCAAATTTTAGGGAGCTCGTTGTAATTTTGCATTTTTTTTATTGTAATTTGCGTATATGATGACGGTTTGCAAAAATGGGTCCATCACCGTCTCTTTTGGTTTCCAAAAGACTTGTTCTTTTTCCCAGTTGACAATGACAAATTGACAAGACGTGGAGGAGTTGAGCATTATTTGAGTGGAGAATTATATGTTAAAATTGTCTCAAAATAAAAGTATTATGTAAACAAAAATAAATAGCGGACGGAAAGCACAAGGATCAAGTGCTGATTGTGCCGCTAGTTTTAATTCAGAAATTTCTGGAATGAAATTTCTAGTATGAACTTTTCGTATGAAATTTCTGGTATGAACAATTTTGGTATGAAAAAATTTTAGTATGAAAAATATTCTGGTATGAAAAAAATTCTGGTATGAAATTTCTGGTATGAACTTTTCGTATGATAATTTCTGGTATGAAATTTCTGGTATGAAAATTTTGGTATGAGAATTTCCCCCAATTTGCTATTCGTACCCACGTATTCATGCTATTCGTACCCTCACTACGCGTACGCAATGCGTAGCCGTAGCAAGAAGCTCATTTCGTTCAAAAAATAAGGAAAATGGTTACGACTACGCATGGCCGATGCGTAGCCCTACTACGCGTACGCGATGCGTAGTCGTAGCTGTACTACGACTACGCATCGCGTACGCGTAGTAGTCCATAACATATATCCCCTTCGGAAAAATGAAGGGAAACTTACTACGCCTACGCATTGCGTAGGCGTAGTAAGATATTAAAAAAAAAAATTTTTTTTTTTTTACTACGCCTACGCCATGCGTAGGCGTAGATGTGGTATGTATAGCATGTATATGGTGGTACGAATAGCAAAAACCGAATTTCCCGTATGAGAAATTCAGTCCAGAAAATAAATAATAAAATAAAAAATAAATAAAAAAAGGCAAGAAAAATAATAAAAGAAAACAAATTCAATAATTAAAAATTAAAAATTATACTTATATAACAAATAACAAACATCATTTATTCTTTCTTTTTAATAGAAGGGTTAATAATTTTTACCTACTATTAAATGAAAGTGGTAAAAAATTTGGGGTATATTTTCTTAAACAAAAACTAAAAAAAGCCTATTATGTCAAATTCTCCCAATAGGGTTAATTGGGTAAGTAGGCACTTTTTGTGTATTTAGTATTAAGTAGGCCCTTTTTATATTTTGTAGACAAACTAGGCCCCTCTTATTTATTAATAAAGATTAATTGAAAGGGTTAATTGGTAATTTTACATGAGTCCAAGCCCAATCAATTTAGTTAGGCTCAAGTTCAGTTCAGGCCCACACGAGTTAAGCCCAAGTTCAGTTCAGGCCCACACGAGTTAGGCTCAAGTTCAGTTCAGGCCCACACGAGTTAAGCCCAAGTTCAGTTCAGGCCCACACGAGTTACATACATAAGCCACAACAGTTACGTACACAAGCCCACACGAGTTATGTACACAAGCTGCTCAATCCAAAACACAAATGTTGTAGCTAGTGAGTATTGAACTCTGGGCAACAGGCCCTCCCTCCCACCCGTATACCAGCTGGACTAACTGAACTTCCAGTATTCTCTTGTAGATACACGATATTAATACAGAATTTCTATTACATAAATTCAATTACACAAGTCCGTCATTTTTCAATTACACAAGTCCGTCATTTACACAAAGTCCGTCATTTACACAAAGTCCGTCATTTACACAAAATCCGTCATTTACACCGTCCGTCTTGTAGATACACAATATTGTGTGTCCTTGTGTATTGTCTAGCCGATAATTCCGTCTTTTTTCCATTACACAAGTCCGGTCCTTTGTTTACATAAGATTTACTACACGAGCTCAAATGAGTTGTACATACCCAAAATGCCATCATATACGCAAGTCTGATCCGTTGTTTACACAAGGTTGAATTACGCAAGCCTCAAATGAGTTGCACAATCCAAAAAAATCAGTCACTTACGTTATTCCCGTCGTTTACACAATCCCGTCGTTTACACAATCCCGTCGTTTACACAATCCCGTCGTTTACACAATCCCGTCGTCTACACAATCCCGTCGTCTACACAATCCCGTCGTCTACACAATCCCGTCGTCTACACAATCCCGTCGTCTACACAATCCCGTCTACACAATCCCGTCTACACAATCCCGTCTACACAATCCCGTTTACACACTCCCGTCGTTTACACAATCCGTCACGCACATATGATTCTCTGAATTTAAAGAAACTATGAAAAAATGCCAGCTAATTCTCTGAATTTAAAGAAAATCATGAAAAACTATGTTTCTCCAAACAAGATCAAAGTACTTCATCCAGTAAATCATCAAACATTAACAGTAAAACCCAAATTGATATTATTCACGGAATTCATAAGAGAAGAGAAACACCCAACGCAAGTTAAAAGCGTCATATACGAAGTTCAAAGAAACTCGATTCATCTAGACAACTAAAAACGTGTAATTACGGATAAATCTGGCAACAATTTTCACTGTAATCAGAGTCCGAATATGAACTCTCTCTAAAATCGAAAAGAAATTCAAACTGAAAACCTGCAACTACAAGAAACTCGAATTGGGGGAGAATCAAGAAATCAGGAAAAATCAAGAAGATGGAGATCAGTTTATGGATCTGCAATACCATTTTGATTTGATCTTCTAGAGAACTACAATCAATCTTCCCTCTATCAATGAAGTGACTTTAGTTCACCTTGCCGGCGGAACAAACCGGAACCGATTTTTGACGAGGGCTGAGGAAGAGGAGAAGTGGCGGCGGCCGGAACCGATTTTTGACGAGGGCGGAACAAACCGGCGGATCTGCTTGCCGGCGGTTTACGATGTGAAGCGGCGAAGCATAGGCGGCACCGAAGGTGGATTTGGGCGGCGATTTTGTTTCCTTGGTTGTAGCGTTTGCAACTCGCCAACAATGGAGGTTTGGGAAGAACCTGATCTGGATTGAGAGAGTTGAGATCTGAAATATGAAACTGACGCAAAAAAACCCTAACCGAATGATTTTATAGGCTTTATATTTTACATTTACCCTTATGCCCCTTTAACTAATTTATTTTAGATTAAAAGACAAAAAATAGAGGGGTCTAGTTAGTATCTGATAAACAAAAAGTGCCTCATTAACTAAATTTTCTCTTTTTTTTCTGCCACGCCCTTCCTATCCCAACCAAAATCCATTATTATTTCTCGTGATTTTATTTAAAAAAAGTTTTTTTTATTATACAAATTCCTCTCCAAAGTTTCATAATTTATGTAAAGGTTATAAATCATTCATAACTTATATAAAATCAATCAGATAATTGGTATCATTAAAAACTTATAATATATTAAATTATAAACATAAATAAATCAATTAATATATAATCTATATCATCTATTTTATTTATTAAATATACAAAATTATTTTCCTAGTAAGATTTTTACATCAACTTTACAATTATCTAAAATTGTTTATAATTAAATTTAGTTACAGGAATATTCATGTATTATATATTTAAAATAATATTGTGGCTTTCTAGTAATCTGGCATTTGATTATATTTGGAATTGGTTCGTCCGAAAGGAGATTTATTTTATGTACGGAGTTACGGAGTGTTGTGTACTATTGATCTCTTTCATCCAATTGTCCAGATTACACTCCATTTAATGTATTATGGGTCGTTCGATGATATTTTTGAATTATATGAAATTCAAGCGGTAATTTTATATTTTTGAAAATCTATTTTAAAAAATTCTGATGGGGTTACAAATTTGTATTTTTTAAAAGTACGTTGTTCGTGTAAGGAGAGTTGCTTCACTTATTTTCTCTTCCTTTCTTCTAATTCAAATAGTTTATTTTAATAATTTATATTTTTTCAATTACTTCAAATTATTTATTCTAATAATTCTAAATTTTCAACACTTTTTTAGTTCAAAATTTCATTCATTCTTTTCAAATATTTTTGCATTAATAGCACAAAAACTTTGAATTTTTTATTCTATTTTTTTCCCTTTCTCTTCTTTTTCAACCGGACACTTTTTCCGTTCAATTTTTTTTTGTAGACTTCGTTCAAATTATTTGTTCTGTTATTTCAGATTATATTGTACTGATAATTCATGCATTTTTATAAATTTTGTTCATAAGTTCAAAAATAATGCATGAACTAATAATATAAAATGTTTCAACTAATCGGAACACTAGATTCTAATAACCATAACTGTAAAAATATATTATAAGTTCAAAATTTGGGTATCATTAGTTCAGACAATGTATATTATCAGTTCGAGCTAACAAAAAAAATGCATAAAAACATAATTACTAAATTGACAAAATAATGCGTGAACAAAGTATAAAAAATATTAGAACTGATAGTGTATAATTTTGAACGAATTGAACAAAAACTATGAACTAAGATAATAACTGTTACAATTTTTTCATAAAAATTAAAAAAATACCACCACGTCCCCTCTTTAAAAATAGATTTTTAAAAGGACAAAATTGTCCTCGTACCATCTAAAATTGTAAAAAATACCAACGCACATCTCCTAATTCATTACATGACTTGAATGATTGTGGAACAATGAGGTAAATCAACGGCTCAGATTAGTCCGTAATATATATATATATATATATATATATATATATATATATATATAGAGGTTGACTACCATGTAAACAGCTCTTATCATGTAAAATGAGAACAAGTTGTAACCGTTATATCGTTAAATAGATGGTTGGGATTAGGCGATATTAAAGGATAAAAAAAATCGTGTTATTAATGGAAGAAGATTCGCCGGACCTGAATCTATATATTCGACGGTATAGTCACATATATTCGACGGTATAATCACATATATTCGGTGTTTACACGTTGACATGATAAAAACTGTTTACATATGAGTCAGTATATATATATATATATAACCCAAATTATTTTTTTGGGAATATAATTAGAATGCTGAATGAAAAGATAAAAAGCAGTAGCCTTCCCGCAGGGCCGCAACACAGTTTTACCCGATTCCCTCCCTTAAAACGCCGATACACTCTTCCTTGTTTTTGTAAACCCGATTCCCAAATCCTCTCTCCCTCCAATTAACCAAACTCAGAGGAACTAATTACTGACCAAATGATAAACAAGACACTTAGCCGCCGCCGGGGCTCCTCCTGCTTCCGCCCAGCACTCGACTCCACCACAGCCGCAACCACCACCACCAATCTGACGACCAGTCTCTACCACACACGCCTGGGGGTCATTGCCCTAACGTGGTCCCACTCCTTCCTCGGCCGCCGCTCCGTCGTCATCCACCACCCCCACCACTCCCACCGCCTCTCCTTCGGCCCATTCCTCTTCTGGCGGAAACACGGCTCCGTGCAATTTCCCCTCCCCTCCGGTCCCGCCACCCTCACATGGGACCTCACTCGAGCCAAATTCGGATCAAGATCCGGACCCGAACCCGAATCCGGTTTCTACATAGCCCTCCTGGTTGACTCACTGCCCATCCTCGTCGTGGGAGACGTGAACCCGAAACCAGGTTCCGGGTACCCGAATTCGCAGTCATTGGTGGTGCGGAGGGAGCATGTTCAGGGAACCAAATTGCACGCTACGAAGGCGGTGATCGGAGGCAAAACCCGGGGAATCTCAATCGAATGCAACGAATCTGATCCGGATCCCAGGCTAGTGATCCAAGTCGATGGAAATAAGGTCCTTCAAGTCAAGCATCTGAAGTGGAAGTTCCGAGGCGGAGAAAGAATCGACGTCGACGGCCACCCAGTTCTGATCTCTTGGGACGTTTACAATTGGTTATTTGATGACTGCGATAAGGGGGAGGGATTTGCGCTCTTCACTTTCCGGTTCGAGACCGATACCGGAGAATCTCCGGCAGCAGAGCTTGTCGGAGGAGGAGAGAGAATGTTGTTGACGGAGGAGCTTCCGGCGGAGAGAGGATGGAGGAAGAAGAAAGGTCTAGTGGCGAATACGAGGAGTGGGTCGTCATTGACGTCAATGTCGGCATCTTCGGCGTCGTCGGCGTGCGGGTCGGTGTTGGAGTGGGAGAGCGTCGAGGAGAGCGAGCTGAAGGGCCCCACTGGCTTCTCTTTGCTCGTTTATTCTTGGAAATCCTGATAATTATTTTACACGTCTTTCATATTATTTGTTTGGTAACTTTGTTTTTCAATTAACCATTTTTTGTCGCTTCAATTTCAAACTAACATTATTTTATTGGCAATTGTTGGGATTTTATATATTTGTGTACAATTTATAGAGGAAGGTTGTAATATGGAATTGAAAAATCCAATTTGTTTATTTAAAAGTCTAAATAATATTGTGTACATACATGATACATAGTTTGGAGGCTCTTCCCGTTTTTTCGTCTTTCACTTTTCCAGGAGTTCATGTCCTTTTATACATGCGTCTAACAGTGATATTCTGATAATTCTTGACTCGTCTATTATCCGTTTCGTCTTTGGGAGATGTTTTACATTGTCGTGTTGTTTGTCCTCCTCCGGCTTCACCTTTCTTCTCCGTGTCTCCGTTATGATCTTCTCGTAATCTCCTCATTGATCTCCAGTTTTGATAAGCTTTATGCTCACCACTTTTTCTTCATTTTTAAAACACCGTGACAGCAGATTTACTTGCGTTGTATTGATTTCGCGTCAACATCGGATGACGAGGTGCTAGCGGAAGAGTTTCTAGAGGTCTCTTTCTTTGTGAAGAAAGTAGAAGATGAGATTGAATTTAAATTCCAGACAAGATATGCTGTCTTGGTTCATTATGTTATTGTTTCGAAAGTCGTACTTATTTGACGTGATCAACAATGAGATAATATGATATACAAATTTGGTACGTATATTGATTAAAATATGTATGGGATATCGAAAGTTGATAGTAGCAGTAGTTTATAAATAGAGTAATTTGAAGTTTGTTATAATTGGAGGGTTACCGATGTGGTCAAAAGTAGTATTTGTATGGTCAAAGAAGTTGAACATAGATGTCAGATGGATCATCAAACTCAACAAGGACCGGAAAGCACCATGTCAAATTTTCTAGTTTTACTATTCCTTTTTTCTTCATCAACTATTATGCTGCTACAAAAAATGGGATTTTCAAAAAAAAAAAGAAGTATTTATAAGATTAAGCCCTTTGTAAATTTCTAGATGATGGAGCAAAGTTGTATTTTGAAACCAAGAACTTGTGAAGAAGTTGCAGTTTAAAACCGCGGTTTACTATAGTTATAATTAACGGGTGTTTTTAAAAAGAAGAATAACTTAAATCTTTGTTAAATAGAATGAAGGAATAAAATGAACGAAAGTCCTTGCGCTAATTCTTGTTGGCTTGAGGGTGGTGTGTTCTTTGAAGATATCTTCAAGAAGAGCATATCGGTCCTTACTGGGACGAAGCTTTTTACTGGGGCTATCTTCTTCGTCGTCTTCTTCATCCTCATCGCAGCTTACCTGTCTACTCGAAACCTTAAAAGGAAGACGATAGACAAGACATGATCAAATTTCAAAGAAACAATTGATTTATCCTTCGTACTTTTGCAGACGCCATCGTTGAAGCTTGCGAGACCTAAGGAGAGACTTGTGTTGCAAAGATGGCCGGCATACACCATCTACTTCCTCCTTTCGAGCAGTTTTATTTGTGTTAGCAGTTTTGTTTAGTTTGACAAAGGTTTAAGTTATTAAAAAAAGTATAAGTTATTGACAAAAAAAAGATTGTAACTACGGTTTAGCTTACAAAATAAAACAAGTCAACCGCATTTTGAAACAGTTGTTTACTTGTTTGTTTGTTTTTTTGGGAAAATCGTAGTATCAAACTACGACTTCCTCACAAAACCCATAGGTTCAAACTAAGATTTGCTCCAAACCCCAAAGACTTGTTATTCTCGATATTAGTTTTGTTACGTGCCTCATCTGATAACTACTTTCTTTTTTATATTATTTTAGGAAAAATTCTGAACAACAGTCTTTCAAGACAAAATATGTGTTTATGTTGATGAAATATTTTACAAGTTGAACAACTTAATGCAGTCGATTGTGTTTAGTTTTTTTTAACTTCAACGCACACCGACCGTGTTGAAGTTAAAAGCTTGTATGAAATATAAACGGTTATCGCAGGACTCTTATTCTTCTTTCATTTTTTTCCTCTTTCGTTGTTTTTGTCATTTGAACCAAAACACTAAGAACTAAAACTCTTTCACCTAGAAAATAACAGATTTCAATACAGGCAAATGGATCCAAGTCAAGGTAGGTGAGAACCATAGCAAAAATGTGTGTTGGATGTAGTTGAGGTTTTTCTTAATTTTATTGAATTTCACATTTTACAAAAAAAAAATTTCATTATTTTCATTTATTGATTATTCAATCCCCTTTAACGATTCGTTTATTTTTCAATTAGAGGTTTCTTGGTTGTCTAATATCCCAGATTCCTTTGAGAAGATTGGTGAAATAATAATAAAAAAAATGTGTCAAATGTAGGATTCGAACTCTGGATGAGTAGCCCCACCTCTACCCTTATATCAATTAGACTAATCAAACTTCGTGTATTCTTTTAATGATACACAATATTTAATACACAATTTTAATACATAATTTCAATTACACAATGTCCGTACACAGTTTCAATTACACAATGTTAATACATAGAATACAAATATCAGCTACAAAAAATGCATTGGGCATACATATTCTACACTCCGAGGTTTGTCATCCACAAGGAATACACGTTTACTACATAATTATAACAATTATGTAAAAAGGCACAAAAATATGTATTCATAACAGATCCACAAGAAATACACATTTACTACATAATTTTGCTGAGTTATGTATGACATATCTTCATCGACAACCCTCCATTGATGCTCTCAAACTGAAAATCTGTGTTCTTTTACGTTGAGCAATGGAGAATAGAATAAAAATGATGAATATGGTTAAATAGCCGTAATTAATTATTGAGATATTTTAGGAGTGTTAGTATCTCTTTCCTTGTTTGATGTAGTAACATAATTTTTTTATTGTCTAATTAGTAAAATTAGTTATTTATTATAGAACAGAGAAGATTCACTTATATGGTAATATCATTTATTATTTTCTATTTGATATTTTTCTACGTAAATTAAGGTGTCTACTTTGTTAATATAAAACAAAAAGTAATTAATTTATGCACAAAGATATGTAAAGTACTTAGTTAACCAACTCATTCAATTTCTTTCATGTTATTATAATTTCAAAAACCGAACCACTTCCAAACACTTTATACCATGATATATAGAATATAGGAGAATACTTTTCAAAATAAGATTAATTTGATTGTTAATTCATAATTACTTTTTAATAAAAAAAAATGTTACTATGTAAGTTATTTGATTTTTTGGGATCACAGCTTTGATTAAAAAAAGGTCATAAAACTTTTGCAATTGGGATTATCTGATAACAACAATTGGGAAATATGTTATATAATAATAAAGAAGACACACCTTGAAGTTATGTGTCTCATTCATCGGATCTCTCATAAGTTACAAGAGATAAGAAAGTAGGCGTGATGAGTTGGCGTGCATCATTTGTTTGCTTTCCTTCTTTCTTCATCTCATCATATACATCACACAAGACGTACTATTATTATTTGCACGCCTCGCCTCTCTAACCAAATATGTTCATTACAATATGTTACCTATCAAAGTTAAGGTAAAAAGGATAGTCACAAGACGTTAGTATCATGTGACGTGGGTGGGTTTGGTCTGTAGAATAGAAGCAGCAATGTACGCACACCCCTCGAGGATATTTATTGTACAGCAAACCAAAGTAAAAGTAATGAATTATCTTGGATCAATCAAAAGTTGGACACTTCTCATAATAACAAGATTTAACCTAGTTTTCTTAAATTGACTAGGCAATTAATATTAGACAATCAAACTGGGGTTAAGTTCTTTCTTGGAGTCGGTCACCTAATTTACATGAATGATTAACTCATCATTAAAATTGTTCATTAATCTTATGTACAGGGTCGCCCAATTAATTTATGATGCCTTGTGTTAACAATTTTTTTATATAAATTTAAAAAATTATGTTTAGAAAAAAAACGAAAAAAGACTACTAAATATTATTTTACTAATTAAATACTTCTTATAAAAAAAAATACATTAAAGAACGACAATAAAAAATAAAACAACACTTTCTTAACTTTAAATAATTTTGTAGAGAAAAAATAAAATAAAAGAAAAAAAATTATAAAACGTGTATAAAAAAAAACACATTAGAAAGAGATTTCAACTTTTAACCTTTTTTTTAAAAAAAATAAATAAAAGAATTACGATAAAAAAAAATAAAAAGTAAAACAAGACCGTGAACTAATAAAATTAAACAAATGAGAAAAAAAGAAATATACCATTATAAACGAATCAATTTAAACAAAAGACAAAAAAAAAGAAGCGTTCCGCCTTAGAGGGAAGCAACGGCGCGAGCCGCGGTGGACGAAGCGGATGTTACAAGTATGGAAGAATAAAAAAAAGTGTAGAAAGGAGAATTTGAATTTTTTTATCAATTGGATCAAATATTGTGTTCTAACCAATATGATAAATACACTTTTATAGGGTTGGGCACAAATCCCGGTTAATCCCTTTCCGTCCCGTCCCATATATATAAATAATATTTTGTATTTTTAAAAATACTATATACATATGAATAATATCTACAAATTATAATTTTATATTGATAAAAGTTATAAAACACTAAAACAATAGTAAACTATATCAATATATCAATTATATAGATTAAAAAGGAGAAAAAATAATGTAAGTATATGTCTAATTATCTTATAAAATAATAACACAATAGTATATCAATAATTCAATATCAAGATTTTTTTATTATTATTTGTATCTTCAAATATGAGAGAATACAAGTACAAATATTGAATAAAATGAGCGAATAATTCTTACGGGATTAGGCACGTCCCGTCTCACTTGGGATAGCTCCCGCGCGGAACGAAGAAAAAATAATGTAAATCCCGTCCCGTCCTCCTTAAAATATGCAGGACGGAACACGGGACGACTCCAATCCCGTTCCATGCTCAGCCCTACACTTTTCTGTCTTAAGTCAACTTAAAATAAATATTATGGGATGTATAAAAACTGGGGTATTATGTTGTTGGACAGGTCTAGTTTTGTATTAGACCAGGTGTTTATCTATTATTCATTAGACTGCGGAATAAAATATTGTAGAAGTCCCCGTAGCTGGGAGAGCCTATATATATATATATCACCCTTTCCATCGGAAAGATATACGGCGGATCAAGTATTGGGCCTTTGACTAGGCCTTTAAATATTATTCGGCCCAATATTAGGCCCATATCTTACTACACTAACCTCTATAAATCATATATAAGATTGCACAATATGTGTCATAGTTTTTTATGTGTCACGAAAATTGTGCTCCAATCAAGTTTGTTGAGGCCTTGAGGGTCTTCCATATGTAATACATTTGGCCGTGCAAATTTTTCTCTATCTTTTCTTGTCCTAAAAATCATGTCTCACTTTCTTCGATTAATATATAGGCTATAATTTACAAGATTATATAGTGTAAGGTTTTAGATTTGTAGTTTGTTCGGATGTAATTATAAATTCGTGGTGAATTGGATGTATATTTCTCGTATTCTCTTTTTAATTTTTATTGGAGTCTAATCCTAACAACAAATTATCCAAAGCGAAAAAGAACAGTTAACGGTTAACAATAGGAAAATTAAATACAAATAAACTATTACTCTTCTAAAATTAACCTACTGTAAACGAATAATTACTAAAAGTTTATTTATATTTTAATAATGTTAAATATATGCCGTGGAATCACTAGAGCATAACTGACATGTACATAAACTATGCGTCAAAGATTTAATACTAACATGCAATTTCAATGCGCATTAGTATTTTTTTTTCGAAAAAGTTCGGATTCCACCGTGGCGTTCTTGTAATGTGATTGAACTTGAGGGAGAAACCTCACTTTGTTTTCCATCGTAATATAACTTTTATCCTTTGGTATTATTTGGGTAATTTTGGAGCTCAAATAAATAAAGGTTGTAGTCGAGAAAAAAATAATAGTGACATTGATCGAGCGATATATAGATACTCTTAGAAATAGTATATTTTCAACAATCAACCCTTATAAAATGTTTCAAGATTTTTCTTCAAACAATCAACTATTCTGCTTATAAAATGTTTAAATATTTTTTATAATCACTTAGGGTCCGTTTGGTTCCAACTCCAGAAACGGTAACGGAATGGAAACGAATTTAGTCCACATGTATATCCATATTCATGAAATTCTATGGAATCATTCCTTGTGTTTACATTCAAAATGCACTTATCTTCCCATATTTTGTTACCCTATAGGGATATCAAAAGTAATCAAATTTAACTTCAATTACTTCAAATCACAAGGAATGATTCCAACAACTTTCATAAATAAGGGTATACTAGATTCGTTTCCATTCCGTTTTCGATTTCGGGGTTCAAACCAAATGTGTCCTTAATGTTGAACAAGCATAACTTATTATGAATAACTTAACAAAAATATATAATAATAATAAATTAAGAATATAATGTTAGATCTCAACGACAAGTGTAGACTGCAACCAAGTGATGTACTTTATGAAAAGGGGAAACTCACAATCTTGGAGCAGCCGAAAGCAATGCAAGAAACCAAACATTCAGTTGTGAAGCGCAACTAACAAACCCTTATATATAGTTGTACGAGGTCGGTGGATGAACAAGCGCAACCAACTGATGTCCTACACACTGTTACGTACGTTTTTTGCTAAGAAAATAATATCCTTTTTCAAAACTACATTTACCCTAATACAATTTTTGATTTTTTTAGTATAATGTGATTATCCGCTAGTATAATTATATATTTATTATTTTTTTTATAAAATGTCATTATCACGTGTGAAACATATTTATGAATCTTTAATGATATGATCCTAATTGCGGTTGACTTTAATTCAATTATTATACAAGGCGCAACTTCATTTTAGGTTTATAGATATGACCCGAATTATGCCAAATGTTCACTCACATATTAATTTTTTTGCCTCAAAATTTACACAAACAAATAAGTTTTTTTGATATTTACACAAACAAATAAGTTGGGTAAACAAATGAATATATAACATAAACGAAAACATAAATCAGATTTAACCGGAAATTTTTTAAATCGGATAATCTAAATTTCAAAAGATATGGTATTCTAAAACCGTAAAATCATATAACAAACATAAAGATATCAGAAACCAAAAAAACATATCGGAATATTCTTTTTAAAAAAATTTGTAACAATTTGAAAAATAGCATAAACATAAAATTTAAATAGCAATTTGTTTATAAAAAATTCGGATTTAGTATTATTCAATTTAAACTACTTTTTCGATTTTGTTAGATTTGTTAATGGATGTTTCTAGATAAAAATTAGATATCTAACTGATTTTGTTATATAAGATTTGTTATTAATTTTTTGAAAAAAACAGATTTAGTAAAAAAGATTTTATGACTTGATTATAAAATTAATTAAAAAATAATTGCTTGAAAAAACATCATGTTGCCACATCACCCGTAGTGTCCTCTGTTTTATTATAGGTATATAGATTCACACCAAATGATTCACATGTCTATACGACTTATAGATCAATCGGGTGTCTCGGTCAACAATTGGGGCATAATATTTATGCCCCAAAACAATATTAGCGATTGATGTTGACTAATGTTGTAGTTGCTGTAGTTGCTGCATGTATTTAGAAAATGAAACAGTGTAAGGGCATAAACCATTAATGATCATTAATAATGATTTAGCTGCATAATTTATTTGTAAATTCGACCTTTAAACAAAAAAAGGTTACTAAAGTAAAATGAAAATTAGTAGATATTAAAGGATTGACGCATATAGTCAGTAGTTGAACTAAATGAGTCAAAATAATAATATGGCATATATGTTTTATGCTCGTTCAACTCGAAAGTAAAATTTAATCAAACTTATAAGTATGTTTATATTAGAGTTTTGCAAACAGTTAAATTGTTTTTTTTCGGTGGTTCATTAAAAGAAATAAATGAAAAAATAGCACTATTAAATACACGGCATGAGATTTAGTAATGTATAAATCATATTGTATTTAGAATCTTGACACTCAGTCGTAGTCCTTATAACAATTAAAAAAATATATGATGTCGACGCACATAGCAATTGCACGTCGTCAAACTTTATTTAGGGATCTAAAATATATAAAGAAAATCCAACTTGACGCGCAATGTGGTTGCGCGTTAAAGTTGCGCACAATCACAGTACGCATCAGATATGAATTTAATAATTTGACGTCATGCATTTAATAGTCCGGTAAAAACCAACACAATACCTGTTTGACGACGCACGAAAGAAGAACCAAGTGCTGATAATCGCCGGCAATGATTAAAAAAATAATGATAGATGGAGGGTGCTTTTTAACAAATTTGATAAAAAGAAAAGGAAAGTATATAGTTGTTGTAACGCCCGGAATTTTGGTTCCGTTACGAGAGGTGTTAGAAGCCTTGATAAAGGGATACCATCCTTGCGGCTTAGAAGGCCCGCAACCGCGCCCGTCCGCGACCGTGGCTTGGACGTCCCACGGGGGCGGCGACACGACAGAGCGGGAGTCGGGTCCGTTGTTCTTTCGACTTTCATCTCCCCATTCATTTATGCTGACCACATTATTATGTGGTGTTCCTTGGGCTACTTGACCATTGGCCTCCTTCCATTGATGCAGCCATATTCTCTCCCTATTCTCAATTAACGTTAATTCATCTCCTTTCCCTTCTTCTCCTTTCTCTCCTTTTATATCCCCATTGTTCTTTCGACCTTTCATCTCCCCATTCATTTATGCTGACCACATTCTTTACCTTGCCTTCTCCTCCTCTTGAAGCTGTCAAGCAAGGTGTGGACTGTAGAGACGTGATCTAGAGTAAGCCATCTTCTTCTCCTTCTTCTCTTCTCCTTCCTCTTACTTCTTGCACCTTTGAAAAGTGAGATCCATGGATTCACTCAAGAGAGAGTCTTCTCTTGTTTCTTTTTGTGTTCTTGTGTGCTTAGACCGTGGAGGAGGGATAGGATCATGTGGTGAAAGCCAAGAGACGTTCACAACATCAAAGGAGGCAGTAGGAAGGTTGTTGCACATCAAAGAACCGAAGAAGTCGACATTTCTGAACTGCAGCCGCGGGGTGGATCTTGTAAACCACAGGGGCGGCGACACGACAGAGCGGGAGTCGGGTTCGTTGTTCTTTCAACCTTTCATCTCCCCATTCATTTATGCCGACCACATTATTATGTGGTGATCCATGGGCTGTTTGATCCTTGGGCTGCTTCCATTGGTGCAACCATATTCTCTCCCTATTCTCAATTAACGTTAATTCATCTTCTTTTCTTTCTTCTCCTTTTTCTCCTTCTCTTCCATTCTTTACCTTGCCTTCTCCTCCTCTTGAAGCTGTCAAGTAAGGTGTGGACTACAGAGACGTGATCTAGAGTAAGTCATATTTTTCTCCTTCTTCTCTTCTCCTTCCTTATTCCTTTTTCCTTCTTGCACCTTTGAAGAGTGAGATTCATGGTATCACTCAAGAGAGAGTCTTCTCATGTTCGTTATTGTGTTCTTAGACCGTGGAGGAGGGATAGGATCATGTGGTGGAATCTAGGAGACATTCACAACATCAAAGGAGGCAATAGGAAGGTTGTTGCACATCAAAGAACCGAAGAAGTCGACGTTTCTGGACTGCAGCCGCGGGGGCGGATCTTGTAAACCGCGGGGAGGCCTCTACAACCCGTATGGGCGGACTCTGGGTCCAGCACACCGCAGGGGCGGCATCTTGACACCTCAGGGGCGGTTTCTACATCAGTAAGCCTCCGATCTCTTGTTCCTTTCTTCCCTTTCCGCTTCCTTGATCTTGATCCATCTTAGTAGCATGTTAGGGTGCCTTAACATAGGTTATATGGAATGACAAGTAGTGGCTTGACCCTTAGGGTTATCTTGTGAGAGTTAAGGGTATGTTGGTTGTGATATTGTGGCATGATCTCTTGAGATCTTTGAGGTTATTGGTTTGAGACTGAGTTGTCATGTTGGAAGCCTTTAAGACAGTGGACTGAGAGTGTTGATCTATCTTGAGTTGTTATTCTTGTGAGGATGTTGAGCCTAGAAGTCTAAGGACTTTTAGTTGACTAGAGTGATGTTGTTCTTGTGAGGATGTTGAGCCTAGACGTCTAAGGACTTCTAGTTAACTAGAGCGTTGAAATATATTGTTCGAAATATATTATGTTGCGGTAATTATTATTTATCTTATGAAGTTAAAACTTTCATGAAGAGATGATGACAAAACTCAACTAGTTATGCGAAGATGTTTTGGCACAATCAAAACATTAGATGAATATGCCCATAGGCAGTGCATTTTTTCCTTATAATTTCCGTTCAATTTTATAAATCCAAAATGTACGTCAAATTGTCCAATGTCATTCGTTCTTAACTCTTCTTTCTTGCAAGTCATAGAAATCGTAAATTTAAATGTTAGAAACGTTCGTCAACAGTATGATAGCATTGTACCGTGAATATATTTCAATAATAATTAATAATAATTAATAATTAATATTGATCATTCATAATAATTACTATTAATTAATAGTAGTTATTAATTACTAATAACTATTATAATAATAACTAATACTAATTATTTATAAGTTGGAAAAAGAAAATGAAAACATTATATACGGTCAATGTGGTAACCTTCTCCTTAACTTGAAGCTTGTAATCATACATAATTTGTACATGATTTGGACAATTAGACGTTAGAAATGAAGACTGCAAATATTAATTGATGTGACAATATCTTTAATTTGGGGTGTAAGGGAACTTATTTACGCCCCATAATTGTCAAATCTAAAGTCCCATCAATCCACTTGTCTTAAGTTTTTATTTTTCTTTTTACCCGTAACTTTTTAGTCTTTATATTTAGGGTACTTAGTTTATAATAAGTTGCATTTATATCTTTGTTTAAAACTTTAAGTCGTATTTTTGTAAATTTATGTGATCCTGTCATTTGGTATCAGAGCCAAGTGATTAAGTAAATTTAAAAAATTAAAAAATTTAAAATTAAGTAAAACCGGAGGTTTCCGAAAATTGTCCACATAAATTAGCACCACATGCAAAACATTTAAACGCTGGACAAGGTCATCACGAAGCTGTTTTAAATACCATAATCGACGATATTGCTGATTTAAAAGTAAGCTTAATTAAGTTGAGAACAACCCTTACAAAATATAGGGAAGAAATATCTGCTACCTTATTATCTATCAGAGAAGAAAACAAAAAATTAGTTCTTGAAATTACCAACGAAATTAGACATCTTGGTGCAACACCTTTCTTAAACCCTCCAACAAAAAAGTCAGTCGGTTTTCCTTATAAGTATCCTTTTCAAAACGAAAAATCCCCAAAAGAAGTTTTCAGTACCAAGTTTAACTAAAAAACCCGAAACGAAAGAAGAACAAGAAGAAAAGTTAGATAATCAAGGAGACACTTGATATGTCTGACAAAGAAATGAGTTCTTTAAGTAGTGACGAATCTGGTTACTACACTGATGAAGAAGAAATGTATCAGCAAATGGGATTAATCAAACTCAAAGACCTAGAAACTATTCCCCTAAGTGAAGTTAAAAGAAAGCTAGATAAAAAGATGGGAAAAAGAGTCGTGGATGTTAATGAAGTGGAAGAAGAAATAGTTCCAGAACAAGAAGTTAACAAGGCCACTAGATCTTACTATCGAGAATACGAACAAGGGTCAACGAGTCAACAAAGAGTTAATCTAAAACCCAAAGAATTTTTAGAAAAAGCAGCAAAATTTGGAGTTAGGGTTATGCCAAACCATAAACCTAATAAAAGAGAACTTTTGCTTGAACCCATCAGTGAAACCGGATATAAGCTTAATCTAGATGGAGTAAGAAACCGAGAAGATGTGCTAGACTTTTGGAAGAAAAGTATGATGAGTGTTTTAAACATGAACGCTGAATGGAGATCTGCAAATTTCCTGAATTATATCGAACATAGTTTGTATGAAATTGTGGCAGATTGGTATGAATCAATCGATGAAGAAATTAAAGAAACCATAAGAGCAATAGAACCACCAGATGTTATGTTTAGGCAATTCTACAAAGCCTTAGAATCTGAGTTTATTGGAGACAGAGATGATAAAGATAAAAAATTAATCGAATGGCAAAGAAAATTAAACACTCTTGAAATCTGTAATATGAGATATTTGGAAAACTATCTTTTAGAATTTGAGTACTATTACTATAAGGTCGGAGAAAACGGGATAAACCTTCAAATGTTATTCGATAAACTTCCTAATCCCATAAATGAAGAAATTAGTGAAGGGTACCAAGAATTGATAGAAAAATTCAATTCAAGAGATACCCTAGGAAATAGAGTAAGGTTCATTAGAAAAATGGATAGAGAAGAAATGTCGAGAAGTTAGGGAACTCAACATATGAAAAGACAAATTTTAAATTGTTGGGATCTTCCTGGTGAATGGGGATGTAACCAAAGAGATAATCAGAAAAATGGTTATGGAAGAAAATATTATAGGAAGAAAAGCTTTAATAAACAAAGAGGAGAAGCTCTTGACTTAGCCTTAAATAATAATAAAGGAATTGTAGAAGTAGTAGAGGAAGAAGAAGAATCTGAAAATTCAGATTATGAGGAAATATGTGAAATGATGCAAGGAGAGGATAGTGAAGCTCAAAGAAAAATGGAAGAAATGTTTTCTCCAGAAGAAACAACTACTCTAGCCCAATTACAAGAAGCTGATACTTCCATCGACGAAGAACAATTGGAAAAAATGCATAGATCAGGGGCTAAATTCCCGATCATTGCTAAAGAACAGTTCTTTAAAAGAACGTTCATTCCAATATTCTCCAAATTCGTATGCGAAGAGATGGCTGGAGATATCGTAGTAAAAAATAATGAAAATCAAGCTAATGAGATAAACTTGATTAACTGGAAAAATATCCAAAAACACAATAAAGACAAAAAAATATAAGTACATTTATGTTTGTGCAATTCAGGTCATCATTACTCCATTACAAGACTTTGATAAGAATGTGCATTGCATTAATTTTGTTTGTGACACTAGGCACAAGAAATTTAGTGATCAAACGATCAGTGGAGTAATATGCAATCTAAGTCAAGGACCAGTATCATGGGTATGTAGACCAAATTATTATGTAAGTTTAGAAGATCAGTTTGCGCATAAATTCCTAGCATTAAAATTGTTAACTGAAGGAATTAGTATGCACAAAGGGACTTGTCCTTTACAACTAAAATGGAAGGTCATTTACAAACTAGAAAATACTACCAATCCACCTGCTAGAACTCAAATGGTAGAAGCTGATAAATATGAAGTAGTTGGATCGGGACAAAAAGCTGTACCAGTCAAAGTAAGGCCTGACCAAATAAGTTTAAAGACAGTGTGGATAAATGCCTTCGAAAATCCTTCTAGTCCCAACCAAGGAAGAATTTTAACCGTTGATGAAGAAGGGAGAATACACACGAATTCTCATCCACCTCCGATAAATAGAAGTCTTTCCAGGAGTCAAAGTTATAGGGTTAATCCTCATTTTAACTTGCCTCCACAAAATCAAGTAAGTAGAAATCCTAGAGAAGAACCTTCCTTTAAAGTAGATGATGAAATTGCTAGCCTATTAGCAGCCCTAAACAGAAAATTAGAAGCCAATAACTTGGGAAAAAATATTAGGGAACCTGCTAGACATAGTATAGATCTAGGAAACACTGGATCTAGCTATAGACCACATCTGGAAGGTCCAGGACCTAGCAATCTAATAAATACATCACAAACACAAGGAGAAGCCTCAAGTTCTAAAAAATTAATAGGCTATAAAACAAAAACAATTAGTCAACCTGTGTTTGAAGATGATGAAGAACTTAATTTGCAAATTGAAGTATGCTTAAGGATTACTAATCCAAACAACATTTACATTCCTATCACCATATGCATCGAAGGTTTTAATAATTATGATTTATGTGCATTTGTTGATAGCGGTTGTTCAGTTTGCTTTGGAAAGAAAAATTTATTTCCTGCATTCATGTGGAAAACTGCATCTAAACCAATTCATGACACATTCTAAGGTCATTCAGGACTTACCCATCATGATAGGAGGTTATCCATGCATAATTCCTATACTTTGGGCTACCGAGCAAACATCACATGACATGATAATAGGAAATAACTTCCAAAGATTATATTCTCCATGCACACAAAGTCTAGGTGAAATGATATTCACTATAAATGGGGAAAAAGCTTTGGTAAAAAAGATGAAAGAAGCATACACTCATCAAACTATTGAGTTCACGCGCAGTAAACGTGGTGAGGAATATATTTGTGACACCCCTATTTCATTTCTAGTTGATTACCAATTAATTAACCCTGTTTAAAACAATAAGCGGAAAAGCGGAAAACGTACATTTTTAAAACTTTATCTTACAACCATATTCACAACATATACACATACTAACATACGTCATATATAAAACCCTGTTTAACAAAAAAAACACAACTGTTTTAAAACCATGCAAACATCCTAGGCGGTAGCATCCCATAATAGCCCACCTGATATGATCTCAAATCCAGGTGTTGGGTCCAACGTCCTTGCCTTGGTTAGGCCGAGTCTGAGTAGCTGAAAAATATGTGGATATAACAACAATGAGCCACACGCTCAGTAAGGGTATACACATCGCACTCTCCCAATATATATAAGTATCTAATATCCCGTCCCCAAAGGTCACTCTATACCCTTCCTCACATTCCAGAGTCGATCAATGCATACATATCCACATTCACATATAATTCCACAACCATTCACATCACATTTCACATAAACATTCAAGCATGTTATCACACATCACATATAAACATATCATCACATATAAACATCTCATATCATCTCATCACATATAAATAATCATAACATAACATATAACATGCTAGACTCGATCGCATCGATGCATAGGTGATAATTAACTAACTAGCTCCAACTGATCGTACGATATATTTTCTCATTGCTTTCGTATTTCTTTTCTTTCTTTCTTTTTTTTTCTTTCGGTTGGCCAACCCGATAGCGTCATAGGCCCCCTGTAGATCAGGTAGCGACCTCGGCCATCTTGTCCTAAGACCCCCTGTAGATCAGGTCGCGATCTTGGACTATTTTTCTTATCTTGAGGCCCCCTGTAGATCAGGTAGCGACCCCTGGCTGTTTTTCTTATCTCGAGGCCCCCTTGTAGATCAGGTAGCAACCTCTGAGGCCCCCTGTAGATCAGGTAGCGACCTCGTCCCCCGGAAACCCGTGCGGGACCCAGTTGGGCTAATTAATCAATTACCATCCTATATTATCACTTTCATATCATAACTCAATTTCATGCTTTCATCATATTCTTTCATCATATTCTTTCCACTATCATCTCATGTACCTCATGCATGCTTTCATAAGGAATATCAAGTCATCATCATCGTCTCACTCATATACATATAAGCATGCATACAATCATAACTCAATTTCGTGGTGAATTGGATGTATATTTCTAGTATTCTCTTTTTTATAACGGTCTAATCCTAACGACAAATTATCCACCAAAGTGAAAAAAAAACAGTTAATGATTACCAATAGGAAAATTAAATAGAGATAAACTATTACTCTTCTAAATTTAACCTAGTGTAAATGAATAATTACTGTTTTTTTTTAATCACGTAAAATATATGCCGTGAAAAAGGTGGCTTAGGATTACGTTTTTTCAAGAAAACTAGTATAATACCCGCACCTTGTGCGGGTTTTGAAAAAAATGAGAAAGAATATTGTGAAATTGGTTTTTTTTACGTGCTTTTGTTTTGTATACTTCTTCAATCTAATCGACTTACCAACATTACTTTATTAAGGATAAATTTACTAAATGAGATTATACTATGTACATACTTAATAGAATAATAATATTATTATATATATATAACAACATTTTTGTTTTTTTTCCGATTATGTAATGAGTTTGAGATTTTTTTCTTGGTCAATGGGTAACAATTTAATTTTACAATTTTTTTTGTATTTAACTACTCGTTTGTTTTTTTTTTTGGATTATAATGCTTATTGGTATATTAAAATTTTTATTTTAATTAATTATTTTTCGACTATAAATCTATTAGTTAATTAGTTAATTTTATTTTTAATTATTAAAATTACAAAAAATTTATGTGATCTACAAGCTAAGAAACTTAACATAATTAAACAAAAATTTAATTAATATAACGCGTCCTATATCTACAAGCTAAAAAAGTTTTTAAAAATTTTAATTTAATTCAAAATTAACTTCAAAGTCCGATAACTATTATCTAAAAATAACTTATTTGCTGATGGGTGGAAGAAAATCAATAAATAAATAAAATTAACATAAAAAAAGGTGTACACGTCAATTTTTTTTTAATAACTTGAAAATAGATCAGATACACGGGGTTACGGTTAAAAATCAAATCAAGAGATGAAACAATATAAAAACAATTGTTAATTATACAATTTCAAAAAAAAATTGTGGGAGCTCCATTTCAAAATACTACTCTCACAACGCACCACGTAAACTGTCATGTATACTGCTCTAGTAGTATATATAGACTCGCCCATAACGTAAAATTTTTAGTTCCAAAAAAATAAATTTTTTTCGACAAATTTGTAAAACATAAAAAGTTTTAAGGGAACCATGAAAAAAATCACATGGAATGTACAGAAAAAAAATTCGTTCAAATAAAAATCCTAACAGAAAATATAACTAAAATGGAAATGAAATCGAAACCAATTTAATTAAAATCCATAATAAAAAGATATAACAACCATGGAAATCAATTTACTGTCAAAATGGAAATCAATTTTGTTGATTAAATGGAAGTTTTTTATTTAAAAAACTATCAAAAAAATCCAATGGAATCATGTAAAAATTTATTATATATTTATAGGTATTTTTCAAAAAAAAAAACAGCGTAAATTTTGATGGATTTTATCAAAAAATAATTGTTCGCTTAAAATCTGATGGAACATTTCGAAAATAAATTTCAATTCAAAATCAATTTAAATAAAACTCGCACATAACGTAAAATTGTAGTTTCAAAAAAATAAATTTTGTTCGACAAATTTGTAAAACATAAAAGTTCTAAGCGAACCATGGAAAAATCTGATGGAACGTTCAAAAAAAAATCCGTCGAATAAAAATCCTAACCGAAAATATAATTAAAAGGGAAATCAAAATCGCAATATCTTTTAATATATTTTTATAAATATTTATTTATTAAAAAAGTGATTTGGTTGTTAACGTGATTTGATTGTTAAAGCTAATTCGATTAATTTTTTTATTATTATTAAAAAATTGATTTGATTTCTATAAAATTATTATTTTAATAATAAAAGATTTTATGGTTTAAAAATTAGTGTACAAAATAAAGATTTATTGGCTTTAATTGTGGGAGCTCAATTTCAAAAATCCTGCTGTAACACCCCAAATTTTACAACTTAGGGAGTTACTGGTTAGGACCGCACAGTGGGTCCCGACCTTAGTTTGACAACAACTTAACATGATCTTACAACAAGGCACAGATAAGGAAAAACTAAAAATCATAAAATAGTTTTTATCAATGCATGAATGTGACCAGATCAACTACAGCCGGAAAAGTAATATATCAAAGTACGAAAGGAAACGATGTTCAACTGAAAAACCCACAAATGCAAAAACTGCAAAACGTCCTAAAGTACGACACCCCGGCTGACCACTACCATCTGGATCACTCGGCATCTGCTCTAACCTGTGTCAAATCTAAACAACATATCACCGTTAGCTAACTAACTAAATATAAGCAAAATGATAACAGCACAAACACAAGCAGAAACAAAAATAAACAAACAACATGCTGGCACTCAACCAATTATTATCTGTTAATTTAGTGATTCACATTATTCAATTTAAGTTGTGGCAAGAGAACTATTATTAGTTCTCGTCTCCGTTCCTTATCCAACTGGTGTAGGTATAGCTGACTTCCTTTGGTAGCATCACTACAAACCATGTGTGGACTAGTCCCGAAAGAAACCCCTAGCGCCCTGCGAGCTACTGAGCGGAATGCCACCGCCCGTTACTCTTAGGCCAAAATACAGGTCGGTATTTATATATCACAACCTATCTCTCTAACATGTCAGTCACACACCACCATCATCATTTATACTCATATTTAGCAGTCAGCTAAGTAAGCCCAAAGGACTTACCTGTTATAACGCTCGACTCTTTAGTAATCACTTGCTCTGTAACTGTACCCACTCAGTTGCCTGTTAAAGGCGATAAGTGTATTAGCACACTTTCACGTAGATAGAAGTCTAAAACTTCTGAGATTAAATAAGTATTAAGACGTACTAGTTACATTATTAGTTTTAGGGTAAAATGACCATTTTGCCTTTGGTTCCGATTTTCTCGAAGACCCTAAAATTCATGTCCAAACTCCTATTTGAAGTTCTAAAATATATCCTAACTCTTAGAATTTTATTAGGTGCGAAACTGACATTTTTCTTATGTTTCTATTTTCCGGAAGAACCGAAAAAGGTTTAACTTCGGCTCTAAATATAAAATTCTTAACGGCTTATAAAATTTCCGAATTTAATATCTAGATCATCTATGAGGTTCTATCTAGCCTTAGAAGAAAGAATTTCTCCAAACTGTTCAGCCGATATTTTTATAATAATTCCCAAAGTTGGTTCCTCACTCTACTTTCTTATACTTAGTCAAATTTATAAGTTTAATAAAACTGCTCAATACCTAACTTCGGGAGCTCGTAACTTTCAATCCGACCGTTCATTTCTCACCAAATTTTAATATGATAAACTACATATATCCGTCTACAACATATCCAAAATTCAACGGTGGATCTTTATCCAAACATTTTATAATTGATCGACAAGATGGGCTGTTCGAAACCTAAAAGCTGAAGAACTTAAATTAAATTTACAGCAGCCCTTCCTTCCATTTTATGAACATACTCAACAGCTCATTAACGTTATGTTATTTATGCTTAGGCTCAACAACAGCAGTTCACATACACATGGATGACAGTGAAGTTGAAGAGAGGAGGAGCAAGCTTACGGAACTGCAGTCCGGCGTTAAGGGTTGGCGTTTCCGGCGGCGAAGGCTTGCGTTCTGGCGGCGATGGGCTGGCGGTCCGACTGGGGTAGGCAGCGGCGGCGGCGCTGTGGTGGCTCCGGTGTAATACGAGGCTGAGCAGCGCCCTTTCTTCCTGCAGAAACGGGGCTGTTGAGTCTCGGACAGAGAAGAACGGAAAGAGGGAAGCCAGCACTCTTACCGGACTCGACGGAAAGCGGCGTAGGTTCGGCGGCGTTGAGCGGTGGTTGGCAGCAGCGGCGACGGCTCAAAGGCGTGCCTCGCAGTGGCTGAGTGTCGCAGCGGTGGACGGTGACACTAGGCAAGGCGGCGCAAGGTTTCCGGCGGAGGACGAAGGCTGGCACTCCGGTTGAAGGTAGCGGTGCTGCGCTTCTTCTGTTGCAACGGAAGGGATGCAGAATCACGAAGTTCAGAAGAGAAGGTAAGCGGCAGGAGGGATTAGCGGCTGCTTAGGAAATTACATTAGGTTAATTTAGGTTTAATTAGGTTAATTTTAAAAGAATGGGCTGACTGGTTGGGCCGGGAATTTGGGCCTAGTAGTGGGTTAACTCCAACCTCACTCTCTTAGAACAGGATCCGGAACTCGTTAAAGTGCGGGAATTTATATAATACGGAATTAGTTTCCGTATTTATAAATTATAATTGATTTTATTTTAAAAGCGTAAATTATTTCCGGGAATTTAATTTATCATTTTATGTGAATCTAGGTCACATAAAATGATAGAACTAAACTCGTTTTATTTTACTGATTTATTTATTTACAATGGTCTCATCGGACTTTGTTTAATTTCACTTTACCGGAACTTAAAATTTTTGGTTATTACATCAGTGCCCCCTTAAAAGAAGTTTCGTCCCGAAACTTAAATTATTTCCCTTACTCACACATTTCTTTCGGTATATTTTAGTTTTCTCGACATCTTTGTTTTCTAACAAGCAGCTACTCAGGCAGCAATCAAACAAGTATCACAAAAGAGAACAAAAACACTCCAAACAACATGAAAACCTGAAAGGTCAAACAACACAACATCCGAGTACTAACCCGTCAAACAGGAGTAACCTCTAACCCCGCAAAGAACTCGGGATAGTTACGTCTAATACTCTCCTCAGTCTTCCCAAGTGGCCTCATCAGCTCCTCTCCTAGACCATTGGGTCCGCAACAGAGGTATCTCCTTGGACCGTAGGCGTCTAGTACTGTGCTCCAAGACAGCTAGTGGGTACTCTACAAATGTATGGTCAGGCTCACTGTCAGATCCTCATGGCTAATGACGTGTCTCGGATCCGGAATGTACTCTCTCAACTGAGATACATGAAAGACCGGATGGACATCCTCTAGTCTTGGCGGTAATGCTACTCTATAGGCCACCTCTCCAACTCTCTCTAAGATCTCAAAAGGTCCGAGATATTGGGGACTCAGCTTCCCCTTAATACCGAAACGTCTGACTCTTTTCGTAGGTGACACTCTCAACCACACATGAGCACTCACTCTAAACTCCAAAGGTCGACGCCTTTGTCGGTGTAGGTCTTCTGACGACTCTGAGCTGCTAACATCCGCTCTCGGACTAGGGCAATCCGAGCGTTGTCATCCTGTATCAGCTTTGGAGCTACTCCATCAGCTCTGCTGGGCTCATACCAACATAATGGTGTACGACACCTCCGTCCATACAAAGCCTCATAGGGATTCATCCCAATAGACGTGTGCCAGCTGTTATTATATGAAAACTCTACCGGTGGGAGATGATCTGCCCATACCTGTCCCCAATCTAGGACACACGTTTGCAGCATGTCCTCTAAGGTCTGAATGGTCTTCTCAAACTGTCCGTCTGTCTGTGGGTGATAGGCAGTGATAAAGTGGAGAGTCATCCCCAAGGCAGTATGTATCTGTTGCCAAAATCTCGAGGTAAAACGTCCATCTCTATCAGAGACGATAGTCCTCGGTACTAAATGAAGTCTCACAACGTGTTTGGTGAACTCCTCAGTTAAACGACTCACCAGCCACGCTTCCTTAATCGGAATGAAACGTGCGGTCTTCGTCAGGCGGTCTACCACTACCCAAATAGCGTCAAATCTTCTGTTGAGTCTCCAACCTGTGACAAAATCTATCGATATATCCTCCCACTTCCACGGTGGTACTGGAAGTGGGTGGAGCTCTCCTCCGGACCTACAATGTTCAATCTTGACCTGCTGGCAGGTCGTGTACTGAGCTACATACCGAGTCACATCGGGCTTCAAACCACCCCACCAGAAAGATTGTCTCACTTCCTTGTACCTCTTACTCGCTCCAGGATGTACTGAGTATGGGGTAGCATGAGCTTCACCTAGTATCCTCTGTCTCAACTCACTGTCCGACGGCACACAATCGCGATCCTGACGTCTCATCACTCCATCTGCACCAATAGTGAACTGTGGGGCCTCGTCTCGAGACATCCTGTCTCGGATCCTAGTCAAAGTCGGGCAAGTCTCCTGCTTCTGTCGGATCTCATCCAGCAGATGATGAAGTAACTCCAAAGTAACCAACTGACTATCAGTATCAGGAAACTGAATCTCTATCTCCAACCAAGCCAAGTCTCTCTACAACTGTGGTTGTATTATCAACCGGGCTATCGCCCTCTCCCTAGGTGTCTTCCGGCTCAAAGCGTCATGGTCTGTGAGAATCTGACATGTCGCCCCATAGAGATGGTGACGCCAGATCTTAAGAGCATGGACTACTACAGCTAACCCTAGGTCGTGTCTGGGGTAGTTCTCCTCATACGTCTTCAACTGTTGAGACGCATATGCTATAACCTTACCCCTCTGCATCAAGACACACCCCAAGCCCAGCTTGGATGCATCACTGTACACTACGAAGTCCTCTGTACCCTCAGGCTGTGCTAAGATCGGAGCAGACGTCAATCTCTTCTTCAGCTCATCAAAACTCTGCTGACACGGCTCAGACCAGACGAATCGAGTAGTCTTCCTTAGGAGGGAAGTAAGTGGTCGGGCGATCAGGGAGAACCCTTCCACAAACCGACGGTAATACCCTGCCAATCCAAGGAAACTGCGAACCTCCTTCACATTCTTCGGAGGTTGCCAAGAAGACACTGACTCAATCTTCGCCGGGTCGACCTTAATCCCCTCGGCAGTCACTACATGGCCAAGGAATGCCACCTCTGACATCCAGAACTCACACTTGGATAGTTTAGCATATAGCTGACTATCCTGTAGAATCTGCAGCACGGTCCTCAAGTGTCCAGCATGCTCCTCTCGACTTCTAGAGTAAACTAGAATGTCGTCAATAAAGACCACTACAAACTGGTCTAAGAAGTCGATGAAAATCCCATTCATTAACTCCATAAATACTGCCGGCGCATTAGTGAGCCCGAATGGCGTCACTACAAACTCATAATGACCATACCTAGTCCGGAATGCCGTCTTAGGTATGTCCTGATCTCTCACCCTCAGCTGGTGATAACCCGATCTCAAATCTATCCTCGAGAACACTGACGCTCCATGCAGCTGGTCCAGCAGATCATCTATGCGAGGTAATGGATACTTATTCTTGATGGTGACCTTGTTCAACTCTCTGTAGTCGATACACAGTCTCATCGATCCATCCTTCTTCCTCACAAACAGCACTGGTGCGCCCCAGGGAGAAACACTAGGGCGTATGAAGCCCTTCTCTGCTAACTCCTCTAACTGCTTCTTCAGCTCAAGCAGCTCTATCGGGACCATGCGGTACGGGGCCTTCGAGATCGGTCTCGTGCCCGGCTTTAACTTAAAGTTAAAGTCAACTCTCCTTTGTAAATCTAGAAATTGACCACAACTTTTGCTCGAAAGAGCACCATCCGTCTCATTTGTGGGGAATGCTAAGTAACCTCTATCTGGACTGATGTAGGATCTAATCAATTCTTCTTACTCCTTTAGTTCTTCTAATACGACTTCATTTGTACTTACTATGATTTGTACCTTTTTCTTAGCCCGCAAGTAAACAACTTCTCACCACCATTCTCTTTATATCATTAATTATATAAGGGGTCCTTTCTGACCGTCAACTCTTCCTTTACAATTTTTAATTAGATTTACTGACTTGAATTATTCGGTATTACTTGCACTCGTATCGATTTGACTTTACAATTGTCGTATTTGATCTCTTTACGGACTTCTCCACATGTCGATAGAATTCATTTGTAACCGTGTGTTTATTCTTCTTATATGTCAACCAGTCACTACTAGTTAACCCTCACATGTAAAGGCTCCCATAGTTACCATTTAGTCTATTGTTGACCTTCTACAAGATCATAGACTAACCTTTCTTCTATCTCTTTGAAGTTTGATTTACTTGGTGGAAATCTATCTCCTCCAGCTTCTCTGTTTATACTCCTTTCGCTTCTTCTATAATTCACACTTCTCTTTCTCACTATAAGCCCACGATACTCTTTCCTATTTTAGCTGCATCATTCATCTGCCGTCAATGGACTCATCAGATTTCCCACGATAGCTCGTAAATACATCTTCATGACTTCTTTTACCTCAGTCATCAACTGCTTGCGGTGCTCCTGTGTGAATCGTTGGTGTTGGTAACTTAAGTCCCATTGTGAGAGGGAAGTTATTACGGCCCTTGGGTATGCCACGATTATTTTCACACACTCTTGTTCCTGAGTTGGTGTTAGATTATAATGTTGCCTTTATAGTGATCCTTTGACTCCGCTTTCAAGATTCTATCATTTGGATATCTGTAACACCATCTTTCTTGTAACTCACTTGTCATATAGAAAGTCACTCTGCCTCCATACTTATGAATTCTACCCTCCACTTTCTGGCAATTCCATAAGCTTTAGTTGTGCGGCTCTTTAAGTCCTCATAGTTGGTTTGACGACATCTCTCTTCTTAACTCTTAGGTTATCAGTGTCTAGGTGGGACCCTCTTGATTAGGATGCCGACTTACCTTGCCAATAGTGGTCATATTCCGCCCTGCTTCTAACAACAACCTTCGTATTTTGGTCTGTCGGTAAGCTTAAATTTAATATTTCTTGTTTGGATTGGTTCTAAACCTTACTTTGACTTTCATTACTATGACTGTTTTTGACGGTATCTACGTGGTTCGTATCGTCATTTTACACCACACTTGAAAGAACCTCTGTGATGTCGCTCCAAATCTGCATCATTGTCGACCATCCAATGCTTTTCCGGAACTACTCTCATGTATAATCTTCATTTGATCCTATTAAGTTAACTCGGGATCCCCTTCATGCCATGGTCGTTGGTGTTGTCCTTCAGCCTTCACTTTTCCATCTCGACGTTCCTCAACCAATCGGAGGAGTTGTCTGCCATTCGTCTACCCTACTGCACATAAGATGTGCATACTAATCCTCACGTTGACACCCTTCAAAATCTACTTAGATGTGCCAACGGAGTGAGAAACTCATTAATCTCTATTAAGGACATAATATATTATTATAATACTAACCTTCGACATAAGTTATCTATTGTACATATCTTTATAAGCAGCTACTACATCAATATAACATTTCTAAATGTACTAAGCTGCCGAGATCCGCGGAGGTAGTGGTGGTCGTCCGTACTTTCTATCCCAACCCGACTCTGTATGCATTTTTTAAAACCGAAATTTTTCGTTGGAAAAACTCAGACCCTTTTCGGGTTCTGTTTATTTACTTATATTACCCTTTTTAGAAGATACAAGTGCCATTGTTGCCAACCTAGAGCTCTGATACCATGTTGTAACACCCCAAATTTTACAACTTAGGGAGTTACTGGTTAGGACCTCACAGTGGGTCCCGACCTTAGTTTGACAACAACTTAACATGATCTTACAACAAGGCACAGATAAGGAAAAACTAAAAATCATAAAATAGTTTTTATCAATGCATGAATGTGACCAGATCAACTACAGCCGGAAAAGTAATATATCAAAGTACGAAAGGAAACGATGTTCAACTGAAAAACCCACAAATGCAAAAACTGCAAAACGTCCTAAAGTACGACACCCCGGCTGACCACTACCATCTGGATCACTCGGCATCTGCTCTAACCTGTGTCAAATCTAAACAACATATCACCGTTAGCTAACTAACCAAATATAAGCAAAATGATAACAGCACAAACACAAGCAGAAACAAAAATAAACAAACAACATGCTGGCACTCAACCAATTATTATCTGTTAATTTAGTGATTCACATTATTCAATTTAAGTTGTGGCAAGAGAACTATTATTAGTTCTCGTCTCCGTTCCTTATCCAACTGGTGTAGGTATAGCTGACTTCCTTTGGTAGCATCACTACAAACCATGTGTGGACTAGTCCCGAAAGAAACCCCTAGCGCCCTGCGAGCTACTGAGCGGAATGCCACCGCCCGTTACTCTTAGGCCAAAATACAGGTCGGTATTTATATATCACAACCTATCTCTCTAACATGTCAATCACACACCACCATCATCATTTATACTCATATTTAGCAGTCAGCTAAGTAAGCCCAAAGGACTTACCTGTTATAACGCTCGACTCTTTAGTAATCACTTGCTCTGTAACTGTACCCACTCAGTTGCCTGTTAAAGGCGATAAGTGTATTAGCACACTTTCACGTAGATAGAAGTCTAAAACTTCTGAGATTAAATAAGTATTAAGACGTACTAGTTACATTATTAGTTTTAGGGTAAAATGACCATTTTGCCCTTGGTTCCGATTTTCTCGAAGACCCTAAAATTCATGTCCAAACTCCTATTTGAAGTTCTAAAATATATCCTAACTCTTAGAATTTTATTAGGTGCGAAACTGACATTTTTCTTATGTTTCTATTTTCCGGAAGAACCGAAAAAGGTTTAACTTCGGCTCTAAATATAAAATTCTTAACGGCTTATAAAATTTCCGAATTTAATATCTAGATCATCTATGAGGTTCTATCTAGCCTTAGAAGAAAGAATTTCTCCAAACTGTTCAGCCGATATTTTTATAATAATTCCCAAAGTTGGTTCCTCACTCTACTTTCTTATACTTAGTCAAATTTATAAGTTTAATAAAACTGCTCAACTACCTAACTTCGGGAGCTCGTAACTTTCAATCCGACCGTTCATTTCTCACCAAATTTTAATATGATAAACTACATATATCCGTCTACAACATATCCAAAATTCAACGGTGGATCTTTATCCAAACATTTTATAATTGATCGACAAGATGGGCTGTTCGAAACCTAAAAGCTGAAGAACTTAAATTAAATTTACAGCAGCCCTTCCTTCCATTTTATGAACATACTCAACAGCTCATTAACGTTATGTTATTTATGCTTAGGCTCAACAACAGCAGTTCACATACACATGGATGACAGTGAAGTTGAAGAGAGGAGGAGCAAGCTTACGGAACTGCAGTCCGGCGTTAAGGGTTGGCGTTTCCGGCGGCGAAGGCTTGCGTTCTGGCGGCGATGGGCTGGCGGTCCGACTGGGGTAGGCAGCGGCGGCGGCGCTGTGGTGGCTCCGGTGTAATACGAGGCTGAGCAGCGCCCTTTCTTCCTGCAGAAACGGGGCTGTTGAGTCTCGGACAGAGAAGAACGGAAAGAGGGAAGCCAGCACTCTTACCGGACTCGACGGAAAGCGGCGTAGGTTCGGCGGCGTTGAGCGGTGGTTGGCAGCAGCGGCGACGGCTCAAAGGCGTGCCTCGCAGTGGCTGAGTGTCGCAGCGGTGGACGGTGACACTAGGCAAGGCGGCGCAAGGTTTCCGGCGGAGGACGAAGGCTGGCACTCCGGTTGAAGGTAGCGGTGCTGCGCTTCTTCTGTTGCAACGGAAGGGATGCAGAATCACGAAGTTCAGAAGAGAAGGTAAGCGGCAGGAGGGATTAGCGGCTGCTTAGGAAATTACATTAGGTTAATTTAGGTTTAATTAGGTTAATTTTAAAAGAATGGGCTGACTGGTTGGGCCGGGAATTTGGGCCTAGTAGTGGGTTAACTCCAACCTCACTCTCTTAGAACAGGATCCGGAACTCGTTAAAGTGCGGGAATTTATATAATACGGAATTAGTTTCCGTATTTATAAATTATAATTGATTTTATTTTAAAAGCGTAAATTATTTCCGGGAATTTAATTTATCATTTTATGTGAATCTAGGTCACATAAAATGATAGAACTAAACTCGTTTTATTTTACTGATTTATTTATTTACAATGGTCTCATCGGACTTTGTTTAATTTCACTTTACCGGAACTTAAAATTTTTGGTTATTACATCAGTGCCCCCTTAAAAGAAGTTTCGTCCCGAAACTTAAATTATTTCCCTTACTCACACATTTCTTTCGGTATATTTTAGTTTTCTCGACATCTTTGTTTTCTAACAAGCAGCTACTCAGGCAGCAATCAAACAAGTATCACAAAAGAGAAACAGAAACACTCCAAACAACATGAAAACCTGAAAGGTCAAACAACACAACATCCGAGTACTAACCCGTCAAACAGGAGTAACCTCTAACCCCGCAAAGAACTCGGGATAGTTACGTCTAATACTCTCCTCAGTCTCCCAAGTGGCCTCATCAGCTCCTCTCCTAGACCACTGGATCCTCAGCATAGGTATCTCCTTGGATCGCAGACGTCTGGTACTGCGTTCCAAGACAGCTACGGGGTACTCCACAAATGTATGGTCAGGCTCCACTATCAGATCCTCATGGCTGATGACGTGTCTCGGATCCGGAATGTACTCTCGCAGCTGAGATACATGAAAAACTGGGTGTACTCCCTCTAGTCTCGGTGGCAGTGCTAGTCGGTAGGCAACCTCTCCAACTCTCTCTACGATCTCAAATGGTCCGACATACCGGGGACTCAGCTTCCCCTTAATGCCGAAACGTCTAACTCCCCTCGTAGGTGACACTCTCAACCACACCTGT